>CAXAKS010000058.1:0-226035 GCA_963969495.1 Ceratothoa steindachneri | reverse complement strand
TAACCTAACCTAACCTAACCTAACCTAACCTAACCTAACCTAACCTAACCTAACCTAACCTAACCTAACCTAACCTAACCTAACCTAACCTAACCTAACCTAACCTAACCTAACCTAACCTAACCTAACCTAACCTAACCTAACCTAACCTAACCTAACCTAACCTAACCTAACCTAACCTAACCTAACCTAACCTAACCTAACCTAACCTAACCTAACCTAACCTAACCTAACCTAACCTAACCTAACCTAACCTAACCTAACCTAACCTAACCTAACCTAACCTAACCTAACCTAACCTAACCTAACCTAACCTAACCTAACCTAACCTAACCTAACCTAACCTAACCTAACCTAACCTAACCTAACCTAACCTAACCTAACCTAACCTAACCTAACCTAACCTAACCTAACCTAACCTAACCTAACCTAACCTAACCTAACCTAGACCTAACCTAACCTAACCTAACCTAACCTAACCTAACCTAACCTAACCTAACCTAACCTAACCTAACCTAACCTAACCTAACCTAACCTAACCTAACCTAACCTAACCTAACCTAACCTAACCTAACCTAACCTAACCTAACCTAACCTAACCTAACCTAACCTAACCTAACCTAACCTAACCTAACCTAACCTAACCTAACCTAACCTAACCTAACCTAACCTAACCTAACCTAACCTAACCTAACCTAACCTAACCTAACCTAACCTAACCTAACCTAACCTAACCTAACCTAACCTAACCTAACCTAACCTAACCTAACCTAACCTAACCTAACCTAACCTAACCTAACCTAACCTAACCTAACCTAACCTAACCTAACCTAACCTAACCTAACCTAACCTAACCTAACCTAACCTAACCTAACCTAACCTAACCTAACCTAACCTAACCTAACCTAACCTAACCTAACCTAACCTAACCTAACCTAACCTAACCTAACCTAACCTAACCTAACCTAACCTAACCTAACCTAACCTAACCTAACCTAACCTAACCTAACCTAACCTAACCTAACCTAA
This sequence comes from Ceratothoa steindachneri, assembly GCA_963969495.1. Taxonomy (NCBI): domain Eukaryota; kingdom Metazoa; phylum Arthropoda; class Malacostraca; order Isopoda; family Cymothoidae; genus Ceratothoa; species Ceratothoa steindachneri. The sequence continues at coordinate 225,006 of CAXAKS010000058.1, read as the reverse complement.
CCTAACCTAACCTAACCTAACCTAACCTAACCTAACCTAACCTAACCTAACCTAACCTAACCTAACCTAACCTAACCTAACCTAACCTAACCTAACCTAACCTAACCTAACCTAACCTAACCTAACCTAACCTAACCTAACCTAACCTAACCTAACCTAACCTAACCTAACCTAACCTAACCTAACCTAACCTAACCTAACCTAACCTAACCTAACCTAACCTAACCTAACCTAACCTAACCTAACCTAACCTAACCTAACCTAACCTAACCTAACCTAACCTAACCTAACCTAACCTAACCTAACCTAACCTAACCTAACCTAACCTAACCTAACCTAACCTAACCTAACCTAACCTAACCTAACCTAACCTAACCTAACCTAACCTAACCTAACCTAACCTAACCTAACCTAACCTAACCTAACCTAACCTAACCTAACCTAACCTAACCTAACCTAACCTAACCTAACCTAACCTAACCTAACCTAACCTAACCTAACCTAACCTAACCTAACCTAACCTAACCTAACCTAACCTAACCTAACCTAACCTAACCTAACCTAACCTAACCTAACCTAACCTAACCTAACCTAACCTAACCTAACCTAACCTAACCTAACCTAACCTAACCTAACCTAACCTAACCTAACCTAACCTAACCTAACCTAACCTAACCTAACCTAACCTAACCTAACCTAACCTAACCTAACCTAACCTAACCTAACCTAACCTAACCTAACCTAACCTAACCTAACCTAACCTAACCTAACCTAACCTAACCTAACCTAACCTAACCTAACCTAACCTACCTAACCTAACCTAACCTAACCTAACCTAACCTAACCTAACCTAACCTAACCTAACCTAACCTAACCTAACCTAACCTAACCTAACCTAACCTAACCTAACCTAACCTAACTTAACTTAACTTAACTTAACTTAACTTAACTTAACTTAACTTAACTTAACTTAACTTAACTTAACTTAACTTAACTTAACTTAACTTAACCCCATATATATATATATATTTATATTTATATTTTTATTTATTTTTTTTTTCCTTAAAGCCAACTTTTGGGGTAAACAAATATTTTTGATTCTCTTTGCCACCTTTCTGCGAGTCGGGAGGCCGGACGAACCGACCCCCCCTGGCCACCACAGAAGGTAGAGAACTTTAAGAGATCGACATTTTACAATCGTCTCTCGTACCTTACCGCTTCTCTATCGATTGATAGCAGTCGTGTACATGCGGACCAGGAATTGTAATTACCAAAGCCCCGAGTGCTACGGGCGAAGGGCTAATGAACCGAGATCGGCTACAAGAAACGATTTTGTCACTGACCTTGTAAGTCATTCCGTATTAGCTTCGCCCTATGTCAATATTATTTCAGCATTAAGTAAAACTTATGCTAGAGCAATTTGCTATATGTATATACCGTCTCGCCTTTAAATTTTAGCCGTGCACCAACATCGGCTAGCATATCACATTAACCTCGCCAACTAAGGTTGTTTAATTTTTGTGACAATTTAGTTTACGTTTAAGTAGTCGCTGGAATACGCCACGACGCTTTTCACTTACCCGGGTAACAGGATAACCAACAATTCTTCGTTTTAAAAAATAAATTGGAAGAATTGCTAGGCCAATTTCCCGGCTGATTACGAGGCCCAAAAATCAAAGTATTTCTACGATGATTGTTGTAGCCTTTAGATCTTATCACCAAAACTTTCCTGCGCCGCCCTTTATTAACATAGATTATTTATATATATACTTGTTGAGTAACGAGCTTTTTAGCGCGTGTAAAAGACATATATAAGGAAAGAGTTGAAGTTTGGTCTCTTATCGCACAATCAAGTATTATTGAAGGATATGTGTATTTTTATAAGCCAAGCTGTCCTTTTAATTTTTAATTACACACTCCTAAGCGACAAACACCTTTTGTGGTCTCTTATAGGCCACATTGATAAGGCCCCGTAACTCTGCGTTTGGTTCATCCCACAGCACCAGTTTTGCTTACCAAAAATGGTCCACTAAAAACTTTGAATCGTAGCCGAAATTCCCGTATGGAAAATTCTGGCATCTCACCCCTTTAGAGTTTGAAAATGGGTTGAGGACTAGAAGTACCCCAAGACCCCTAATCATTCTCTTTACAGGATGAATCTCGTGTAAATCAGCTCTAGCTACCGTGAGGGAAACTTCGAAGGCAACCAGCTACTAGACGGTTCGATTGGTCTTTCGCCCCTATACCCAGCTCTGAAGATCGATTTGCACGTCAGAAGCTGGGGGGACTTCCACCTGACTTTCGTCCGGCTTTGTCCTTTCCAGGCATAGATCACCATCTTTCGGGTCTTATCATATACGCTAAGGGTGCACGTCAACCGAACTTAAGTTAAGTCTGCAACTCGCTACATAATAACGCAACGGGCTAAAAAAAATTAACGCGAAGCGTCTATTTAAATAAGGTTGCAATTATAATAATAATAAACTCGATCATACGACGTAACCCGGACCTGCGCCGAAAAGTGTATAATCAACGGATCGGTCCAACGAATCATTTTCGCTATCGCCGTGGGATTTCAAAATCCTTTGACTCGCGTATATGTTAAACTCCTTGGTCCGTGTTTCAAGACGGGACGAATGGTCACGTTCGGTAAAATAGCGCCGCGTTCGAACCAAAAAAAATATAGGAGGAACTAAATAAATAAATTGATCCTCCGTATAAGCTCGAGCTTAAAATGAGGCAACAAATCCCGGCGTTCGAAAGCGTAGGGCCTTATTCTCGTCTTTTACGCTGTTAAGAGCCATTAATAAAAAAAAATAAAAAGTAGCTCGGAACATTTACTACAGACGTATCCTAAGGTTTGAGGCTAACAACGCTCGGGAAGAGCCGCGGCGTCCGTACTTCGTTACGAAACTACATTTGTCAATAAGAAAGAAATAAGCTAGACGTCCGTCGTCTTGACAACGAACGAAAAGTCCTAGAGTGCCAGGCCTATCAACGTACACAGACACTGATGACTTTACAGTTATGCGTGACAAATGATCGGAATCAATGTCTCACGACCTGGCACAATGTGCGTTCAGCGTGTCAACTTTTATACTACCTTGCGTTAAAAGTTAACTGCGCAATTAGCGGCGGCTTTCGACGACTTACGAGCCGAGTGATCCTCTACCATATGCTGTGTCTCTATTGGTTTTTATTTGGGGGGTTTAAATTAGATGACAAAGCGATCGTCGAGCCAAAGAGAATAATAGTGGAATAAAAAAAATAAAAATATATCAAACTCGGAAGCAGAAACGATCGCTTTTTTTTTGTTTTAGAACCCAAAGATAATTGGATTTTAAAGGCAAAAGGCAGACCTAGGGTTCCAAGCGATGCTTGCAGGCACTCCTCCCTTGACCTGGTTATACACCTATTTTTGGAGGTTAGGTTTAGGGACGCCATATTTTACATTCGACCTCGAATTGTGTAAACAATTTAAAAAAAATAAAAAATTCGGATCTTTTAAATGACTGGCATCCCGTGTAGGGCTAAACTATATATATATATATATATATATATATATATATATATATATATATATATATATAGGTGTATAATGACGCCATATTTATATTCGACCGCGAATTCGATAACTTAAGAGCAGCCTCACGAAATAGTTGTATAAGCTGGAAGCTAAACTCTTTTATAATAAGAATTCGGATCTTTGGCAAGGATGGCATCGGACGAAATATATATATATATATATATATATATAACTCGAATTTATGTTGTAAATAAAGAGAAGCTTCGGCTTAAAATGTTGGCAACATACGAAAACTTTACTCTTTTTATTAAAATAATTTGGGTCTTATAGAACGAGTCCCTATACATATCGGACAAATAAATAAATAAAGGGTCACTTCGTGCAAATAAAAAAAAAAGAAGTTTACCTCTTAATAATAAATTCACGTCTTCTTCTTTATGGGCGGCATCCGTTTTTGGAATAAATATATATATACTTTTTCGAGTTTTAATCAATATTAATCAATAATGATCCTTCCACAGGTTCACCTACGGAAACCTTGTTACGACTTTTACTTCCTCTAAATGACTAGGCTGGGGAATCTTCCTGTTTAAATTTGGCACAATGTAATAAAATTTTTAGAAAAAGGTACCTTAAAAACATTTCAATTACCTCACTTAGCCACTTAATCGGAAGTAGCGACGGGCCGTGTTTACAAAGGGCAGGGACGTATTCAGCTCAAGCTTTACGACCTGCGTGTACAACGAATTCCTCGTTTATGAGGAAAACTTACAATCCGCAATCCCAAGCGGGAAGGGGTTTGAAATGATTGCCACTTCATTTCGGAATTCGAAAGCACGCTGCACACTTCAATGTGGCGCGCGTGCAGCCCAGAACATCTAAGGGCATCACAGACCTGTTATTGCTCTTTTAATTACGGCTGGACACCGCCAATACCGCCACTTGAATATGGTGTATTTCGTCAGGCAGCCTCAGACTGGTTTTCCAGCAATATACGAGGCAAGTTACTATACCCCTTTTTAAAACGTAAAATTTATACCATGCCTTAGGACTCGATCTGATCACAAATAAGGAGGCAAGAATCTCGTTCGTTATCGGAATCAACCAGACAAATCACTCCACCAACTAAGAACGGCAATGCACCACCTTACACCAAATCAAGAAAGAGCTTTTAATCTGTCAATCCTTACGGGGTCCGGACCTGGTGAGTTTTCCCGTGTTGAGTCAAATTAAGCCGCAGGCTCCACTCCTGGTGGTGCCCTTCCGTTTTTTCCTTTAAGTTTCGGCTTTGCAACTATACTCCCCCCGGGACTTAGAAACTTTGGTTTCCCCGGGGATCCAGCTTTGCTCTTTTAATGGTACAAAAACAGATTGCTAGTTGGCATAGTTTATGGTTAAAACATGGGCGGTATCTGATCGCCTTCGATCCTCTAACTTTAGATCATGATTAACAAAAACATTCTTGATAAATGCTTTCGCGATTGGTAGTCTTGCAACAGTCACAGAATTTCACCTCTTGCGCTGCAATACTAATGCCCCCGGCAGTTCTCTTTAATCATTACTTTGGTTCAATTAGGGAAAACCGACAAATATTCGTCCCAAAGTCTTATTTTATAGTGCTAGACGTTATTAGTAAAGCACTCGAATTTTTAGACCTGTTATAAACACTTCACTTTTATTAAAGTGAATAATGTAGGTTCCAAGGTGCACTTACTTAAGAACATACCATGTACCAATCATTTAGAATACAGCTTATGTAAGCTAGAACTCGATTCTGTTTCTCACCACGTATCGTGGCGTATTGCCTTTCGATATAGCACTTTATGCTTAGAATGTAAGCCATTGCCTATCTAAAGCTTACGGAGTTAACGCAGTTGAAACTTTAAAGCCAACTACGAGCACTTTAACCGCAGCAATATTAGATTACGCTAATGGAGCTGGAATTACCGCGGCTGCTGGCACCAGGCTTGCCCTCAGGTAGTTTATTGTAATAAGTTTTTACAATAAACTCATTTCAATTGTAAGGCTCCGTTAAGAACCTCACATCAAGATTTTTCGTCACTAACTCACAGAGCTAGTATTAGGTTAAATTCCGCGCCTGCTGCCTTCCTTGGATGTGGTAGCCGTTTATCAGGCTCCCTCTCCGGAATCGAACCCAGATTCCCCGTCACCCGTTAAAGCCATTGTTAGCACATAGCTTACCATCTGGCTGATAGGGCAGACACTCGCATAAATTAGCGTTGGTACTTTGACCATTGCGCTTAGCAACTTATATCCAGAGTCACCATTAAAGGAATTACGGTTTATGGTTCTAATAATTGCTGTTCGCTACTCATCCGTTAGGACTAGCGGCGAAACTTGAAAGCGTATTAGCTCTAGATTTGCTATAGGTATCCATTAAAGATACAAATCTTCTGGATTACAACTGATATATTGAGCTGTCCGCGGTCTCGGCTATTAATCGCCTGTACTGAGACATGCATGGCTTAACCTTTAAAACAAGCATATGACTACTGGCAGGATCAACCAGTGAGTATGCAAGGACAAAATACCAAAAACTACGCAGCAAAAAAAATTAGGTAAAAGACACAATGCAAACGTTAGTCAAAAGTATCCTGCATGCATCCCCTTTTAATTAATTAATTTCTCATTGGAGAAAGTTCTTATGGGATATATCCATAGACTTGATAATATTAATAATCTTTTGCCCTCACGAGCGAAAATCATTTTTTTATCACAGTCACAAATAATAATAGGAAACACTGCGGAGTGATTTTTGCGGGGATACATTTAAAAAGAATGTCCAACTTTAGCCCGCGTTGCCCGCGAGAACAATAAACTCTTCGAGAAAACAAAGCTGCAATTAAAGTAGTGAAACTTCTCTTCAGACTCTAAGCGAGTCTAAAACCTTACCATCCACCGCTCCAGCCACCGAAGATTTTATTCGCCGTTAGTTTTTCTGTAAGCATAGGAAAATGCGGAAAAATGGTAACGACTGCCTTCAAGGCAACCATAAAAAAATATTATTAACGGGCAGTAGTTTACGAATTTTAGAAAACAAAGATGCACTATAAATAGTGAAAAACGCTTGTTCAGACTGAGAGCGAATCTAAAACTTTACCGCCGTAGTCACCGAAGATTTTGTTCGTGGTTACGAAACGCGTTCCTTCGAGGTGACCATCAAAAATAATATTAAAGAAGTTCGCATAAGGTTTTAGACCTTTGGGGGGTGGGCTTACATTGAATAAAATTGCTACTTCAAGCCGGAGTGTGCCCGATGAGATAACATAGAATTGTGTAACAAAGTTCTCATTAGCAAACCAAAGTAGCGTCAAATTGGGCTTCCGAACAAACTTTTTAGGGAGGAAAATGCAGCGTAACCAGTTTATAGGAATAATGAAATTTGGTCATAACTGAATCTTTCCAAACACTTTTAATATGGAAACTTACTAGACCGCTGCTTACTGTACCTAACATCTGCAATATTGCATAATAAAATGGAAAATAAATCCTCGTTTCGTTTTCGAAAAACGCTGCCATTAGGTCGTCAATTGCGTTAGGTTCTGCTGCCCGGTCCTAGGCGCGGCCCTGCCTAGGTCGTGTGCTTAGCCTTTAGAGATATCAAAGTATTATAAAAGCTCGAGGAAATCTAGGCGCGGCCCTGCCTAGGTCGGCTGCCTAGCCTTTAGAGCTATCAAAGTATTATAAAAGCTCGAGAAAATCTAGGCGCGGCCCTGCCTAAGTCGGGTGCCTAGCCTTTAGAGCTATCAAAGTATTATAAAAGCTCGAGAAAATCTAGGCGCGGCCTTTCCTAGGTCGGGTGCCTATAGCCTTTAGAGCTATCAAAGTATTATAAAATCCCGAGGAAATCTAGGCGCAGCCCTGCCTAGGTCGGGTGCCTAGCCTTTAGAGCTATCAAAGTATTATAAAAGCTCGAGAAAATCTAGGCGCGGCCATGCCTAGGTCGGGTGCCTATAGCCTTTAGAGCTATCAAAGTATTATAAAAGCTCGAGGAAATCTAGGCGCGGCCCTGCCTAGGTCGGGTGCCTAGCCTTTAGAGATATAAAAGTATTGTAAAATCTCGAGGGAACCAACGCAACTCGCGTCGGCGACTTTGAAACGCTACCTCATACCGAAATAGGTTTCAAAATATGCAGGCTAATATACTTGAGCCCGAGCTTCCCTTTACGAGGTAAAAAAAAATGCCCTTTGGTGTACAAATCCTCGAGGGAACGGAAATAGCACTCAAAATAGTTAGTTAGCCGATGAAATAAAATTAATTTGTATAAAAAAAGTCTCAAAGGAAGACAGACAGATATTTCAGGAGCTTCGTTCGAAATCAGTATTAACGGTAAAATTGTTTTCAGCTTAAAAGGTGATAAAATATGTTTAGTAACCACAAAAAAAAACTAAGTTATAACTGGTCTTTCCGAACTTTTTATATATATCTTACCAAAGCGGTGCGCGTGTAAGCGAGTTCCTTCAATATTGCATTTGCAAGGAAGATTGGCCTTAGCCATTGCAGCGCAAAGGGAAACTGGCCTTAAGCATTGCAGAGCCGCAGTCTGAACTTGTTCTGGACTTGTAGTTAATTGGTATAATTTTACTTAGATAATTGTTAAAAGCCGAGATACAAAACTTTTTCCGAGGGGATGCTAGCGATATTACATGGGGCCTGGCACGGTCCTCCGAGTGGGTGGGGTCGTTTAGGATGCGTGGGCCGGCGAAACGCCCCTCTTTTTTTTCTTCGCGCGCTTCCAAATGATAAGGCTATTTTACTCGGATAATTGTAAAAAGCCGAGAGTCAGTCGAAACTTTTTCTCGGCAAGATAAATGTAGTTTTAGCAAGTTTATTTTCATGGAATCAAATGTAAAGTGCTTGAAATCATCTTTTCATTTTCCTGTACTTGTTTGTTTTTGTTTTTACCCACGAAAACTGCGCGATAATAAAATCAAATATACATTTTCTAGAAAACTTTTGATCGCCTCTCGAAGCCGTAAAAGGACCCGTAGAGTCTGAATTAGTAATAACAAAATGTCCCCAAAATGCCTAAAACCGTTAAGTTTAGCTCATGACCTCGTTTGTTGTCGTTATAAATAAGGCCAGGATAAGGGAAATTTTATACCGTACGTATACTAGGGCGCCCTTTACTCGGTCCAAGTTTCGAAAGGAATATTAATATTTTCTATAGTAAAATTAATTATTACCGAGGTAAAAGAGGCGGATCGGTGAAGTTGGGGTAGTGAAAAAAGCTGAGAACCGGGCAGGACTTTTCCCCCACGCCCTTTCAATGGAGAAATTTAACTTAACTTTAGTGCTCTCTAGGATATGTGGAGCGACGGTCTAAACCTAAGAATATTTAGTTGGGAGCAGCGGCGCCCACTAATGAGGGCACAAATGTTTATCCTAGTCTTTTTCGAATATCTCTGGAACCCCTGATCGTACGTCCGACAACCAAATCTATATAGAAAGAGGATAGAAAGGGCTATAAGAATTTTATTAACCAATGAATTAGATTTGGGTGCCAAAATGTCCAAAACTGTCATTTTAGAATGGAATGCCCTCGTTGGTTGGCATTAAAAATAATCGTAGGATCTTGAATTTTGGAACGATTACGGGGCTGGGGGAGCCTCCTAACCGGTTCATTTCTTTTATTAATCTAATAATTTCTTCATACTTAAAATTAATTAAAATGAATAGCAACAAGGAAAAAAGGTTAGGAATCTCATTTTTATTTTACCTTAGGTCTTTTGAGCCGCTCTATCGAATAATTTTGGTCTGAATATCGTACGATACTTAGTTTTTACGAAATCTATTTCTGTCGAATAACTATTGAAATATATAATTCTTTTGTTTTTAAGTTGAATTTTATTAAAATATATACTATTTTACATCTTTGCTCAAATTTTCATTCAGAAATCTTTAATGATTTAGAATCTATGAGCGATTGAATTTCAAAAGCTTAGACTAAGGCCCTAAGGTTTAGCCCTTCGGGGTCGATTTTCGCCCAATTAAATGACCTTAAAAAAGGGGTCGAGACATGTTTCTAAGGTATAATCTTCCGCTCTTTCGAATGGTGCTAGTCCTGTCTCTCTAAGATGAAGACCTACGGAGCTATAAGCCAAAGCTGGATCATTTGAAGCAAATGCCCTCGTTTGTTGCCAATAAAAAGCTGGCAGAAACTTCATTTTCTTGAAAGATTACGGGGCCGGAGGAGCCTCCTAACTGATTTATTTTTCTTTGAAATCCAATAATATCTTCATACTTAAAAATAATTAAAATGAATAGCAACGACGAAAAAAGGTTAGGAATCTCATTTTCATTTTATCGTAGGTTTTTTGAGCCGCTCTATCGAATACTTTTGGTCTGAATATCGTACGACACTTAGCTTTTACGAAATCTATTTTTTTCGAATAACTAAAGATATATATATTTTTTTAACAAAAATCTTTAATTTTATTCAAATATATTCTATTTAACATCTTTGGTCCAAATATCATTAACCTAGCTCCCGTAGTAATGTGACAATTAGCGATGTAATATAGAAAGTGTCAATTCCATCTTTCCATAGGTATTTAGTGAACCTGCTGTCAAATCAACTACGTACACGCTCTTTCAAAGTGTGACAGCTGGTTAATACAAACTCCGATTTTAATCGGGTTTGGATTAAAAATACCTGCATATTTAGGCCCTGGGCTATCTATATATGCGATAGAATCCAGTTCGGACCGAGTCCAGACCCCCTGGACCCCCCCTTTCGAGGGTCGTTTTTTGGGCCCAGAATTGGCTCAAGTTTGACCTATACTCTTGAATATAGACGGCTCTAGAAGAAATAGTATTAATCTCAGCTTAACGTGATAAAGAAATTCTTATCCGGCATAAAATTATCTATAGGAAGAAATATAATGATCCGGGGGTGACCCAGTATCCCCCACGATACAGGGGGTTAACTTACGGATTTGGTGCCAAAAACGAAAAAAAATATCGCTTAAAGTTGAATAAAATTTTTACCCTTTCGATTTATATAGGTTTTATTATAAATCTTTATTCTAGGTCCTAGTCTAGCAAAAAGAATATATTATACGTTACCACTACTAAATAATTTAAGTCCGCTAGAGGCCGCCAAATTTGGGCAGTTTTGCTCAATTTGGGGACTCGGGCGAAAGTTTAGGACGCAATATCTCCCGAAGTATCCGTAAATACGAACTATACCTAGGAGTGTGAAATATAGGGCTATTGATTGGACATCTATATTTGGCAAGAATTATATCTTAGCCCTATTACGGCCGAGTTGCTGGCTCGCAAACATCAATTTTAGAGACATTCTCAAAATGGCATCCTGAGGTTAGACCCTCTTTCTCGGAGGTTTCTGAGGCGAAAGACTTTGGAGTATATAATGAATGATAAGCAGCCATCAGGGTTCTTTTGGGAAATAACTTTATTTTTATTGTAGGTTAATAAATACCAGAGATAATGACGTATAATCGGGGGTGGGTGACGGTATTTGGGACACCACCCCAAAGATTGTACCTAAGCTAACTCGGCCCCTAATTAACCCAGAACATTGGAGTTTGTACCACATACGTTAGGATTTTGTAGTTAATATGTCCAGTGAGTTTAAACAAAATCTATTTCGTGAACGAATTGGGGTTAACACTTTGATCAACACGCCCTTCTAATGCAACAAAGGGGTATTTCCGAGATATTTTAAAAAGCCGAGGGTCACTTTCTTTCCTTCCCCTCGCCCTTCTTATGAACCAAAGGGGGATATCCGAGATAATTGTTAAAAGCCGAGGGTCGCTTTTTTTCCCTCGCCCTTACAACGCCCTAAAGGGATATTTCGGAGATATTTGTAAAAAGCCGAGGGTCACTTTTTTCCACTCCCCATTCCACTGCAACCAAAGGATAAAAATCCGAGATATTTGTAAAAACCGAGGGTCACTTTTTTTCCCGTCCTCTTCCCGAGGCACCCGAGGGGCATATCGGAGATGTTTGGATAAAGCCGAGAGTCACATTTCCCACCTCGCCCTTCCGAATGAGATATAACTGCGATATTTTATTTAAAAAGCCGACGCTCCCCGCATCGTAGGCGAGGGGCGTCGAGGGGGGCAACGGTATATAAAGAGTAGTAAGACGGTCGGGGCTAAGGTCAGACGGTACTCCCCCTTTAGTCGTAGAAGGCGAGGGTCGCCTAGATGGCCTCGCCCTTCCAAAAGCACCTGAGGGGTATATCCGAGATATATGTAAAAAGCCGAGGGTCACTTTTTTCCCCTCCCGCTCTCGCGGCACCCGAGTTGTAGATCGGAGATATTTGTAAAAAGCCAAGAGTCACTTTTCCTCCCTCGCCCTTCCGAATGGGGTATAACTGTGATATTTTATTTAAAAAGCCGACGCTCCCCGCATTGTAGGCGAGGGGCGTCGAGGGGGAAACGGGATATAAAAAGTAGTAAGACGGTCGGGGCTAAGGTCGGACGGTACTCCCCCTTTAGTCGTATACCTGTTTGAATTTAATGCTAACAGAGAACTAGACTATATCTTCAATGAAAAGGAAAAGTTTGGGGAAGGGAATAACATATTAGAGAATTGGTTTCAAAACGAATATGAAAACAAAGAACGTGAACAAAAAATTATAATTTGCCTTCAAAATTTAGATTTTTTTAATATAGATTTCTTGCTATTAAATGATAATGAGGATTTTAGGGTTAAAATGAAATTGAATTCATCTCCTTTTTTATGTAATAAACGCTTAATTCATAATAAGAACAATCGTCGTTATATCCCTGTTGATAGAGTGTGTATACATATTCTAAAAGATAAATGTGAATGCTTTAAACCGAAATTAATATATAATGATGATGGTGGCGTCGGCGGCGGTAGTGGTATTGATGGTTATTATGGTGATGAACAAAGTTGCGAAAGCAGCATCATCATGATCATGAAAGAGTAAAATTTGCTCAGGAAATTTTGTAATTAAAGATTTTAAAGCAATCACTGAAAACCTAAGTATTTTCATTGGAAATACGGAGATAGATGATATATTAAAACAAATAATCGATCAAAACTTTGTGTTTAGTGATGATATCAATCAAAAACAATTATTTTCGTACATTTTAAATTTCTACCCATTTTATAAAAAAATAATTAAATACACATCATCAGGTTTGTGTAGGAAAAAGTTTTATTATTTATTTTTATTTCATTATTTAAACGGCGCACTAGATATTTTGAAAAACAAAAGTTATAATCGGATGAGTCAAGAAAAACCACCAATGGATTGCTGGTTATACTTAAAAAGTGATGATAATATAATGAAAACTAATTTCGCACTAACAAAGATAAACTATACACCTGTGTTTAACTTCATAACAAATATTTTGCCGAAGCTTATCAGTAATATAATTGTAACGACTTTCCCAAATTTAGGAGAGGAGGATAATGAAATAATCAATTTTCAAATGTTTTTATTATCAGAAATATACATCAAATCAATAACTAATAGTTTAAACATTCATCAGCAAAGTATAAATAAAGACAATAAAAAGATATCAAAATTCTCTTTAGACAATTTTTCTCAAACTTATACATATTAAGAAAATTATTAAACTCATTGTAGAATATTATAATAATTATTATTCCGATCATGAAAATAATAATAATAATGAAAACGGCTTAAATAATCATTATCATAAGAATAAATATATATCAAAATTAATCGATAATTCCATTGATAAAAGTTCTAGCGATTTAATGAGTATTAATTTCATTCCTGTCTCGATTAATCTTTTTTCTTTTATAAATAAATCCTATTATGATAAATCAAAAATTAAACAGAATTTTGAAATACATAAATTACATATGATTGAGAATGATCATTCAGTTTCCATCTTCAAGAAAATTTTAATATAATTGAGAATTTACTAGAAAATTTTAATAGTCATTTGTTAATGGAAGAAGATAATATCGATTATGATAATGATTATAAAACTTTGAGAGACTTTAGAAAACATTGTTATGAAAAGGCCATTAAAGAAAAAAAAGCTATCGGTGTATATAGAGAATTGCGGTTGAAATATATCGTAGAATACCATAAGACGTATTACTTTATAATGATTCCAAATGTATGGAAAGAATTAAATTTTGAAAAAATCGTAACACTAATCAACATTTCCTTGAATACTTTACACACTTAGAATCCGGAAATGTTTGAAATTGTAGAACAAAATATAAACAAAAGTAAAATCTTAACGGCCAATAAATTTTGATCTTTGTATTGTGAGAAATATATAGAAAACTTATTATTAAAAGAAAGTGATACAACAATAACTATGGTTAATTCACAACCAAAGAATAAACAACAAATAACGACGGAGTTTCTTCTTCTTCTATACTTAAAAATATTAAATCTATTTTGTTAGAACACTTTGCCTAAAGGTTTAAAGAATTTGAAAAAACAACAAACAAATATTAGTCTTAAACTTTCAAATATGTGATGTATTTTAGAATTTACTTCATCTTCTTTTAACTTAAATAATGGAATTATATATTGTTTTATTTTAGATATTGTAGAAAGTTCCACTTCAAACAACCAGAGACAATTCTCAGAAAAAGAACGCTATTTTTTGACAACTCTATATAATAATTTTTTGGAAAATAAAGACATTTGTATTCCCCTTCCCGGTGTGGAATCTAAAAATGCGGTTTTCGGATATTCTGCTGTAACTAAGATGAGTCCGAATAACTTTAATGAATCCACCTTCAACTACCATTTAGTGAATTCTACATGCCTGAGAAAAGATGCCTTAGATAAATTTAATATATATAAAAAGAATAGACCGATAGATGGAGGAATTGTTTTGATTAGAGGTTCTGGAAGTATATCCTCTTTTCTTCCTAGGAAATTTTCATATAGAGATTCAAATGTACTAATCTCAGTATAAAATTTATTCCCCCATCAAATTTTAATATTGCTGGTCTTGGACAAACTGCTATGGAACAATCGGTTGCGTTAATTTATTCAATGGGGAGAGTTTATCGGGGAGGAGTTCACAAACATGATGGAGGAATTTTAAGAAAAACTCTACCAAATGAAGAGAAAAACTTTATTCAATGAAATGAACCGCATAATTTAGTTTTACAATCTATTAATGATTCCGAAATTATATCCAGACTATATTTTCTTCCATCAGAACATGATCGGTTTGGTACCAACTATGAGGATCAATCGGATATCGTTAATAATAAAAAATCTAAAGAAACATATCCACAATTTTTCGAAGGCTTTTTAACGTCTGATTCTGTATAAGATCCGGGGGATATTATCCGGTTTTAAAAATACTTAGACGTCTTTTGGGTGGAGGTGGAATACCTCTATTGTTAAAAAATTACTTTCCCGAAATTTATGAAACATTTGATAATTTAAATTAACTATTTAACGACGGGGAGGTGATGAAAAGTTTGGATGGGCTAGTGGGTCTTCTAATGGAACCTATCTTGATAAATACCTTAAAAAAAGTGCGTCGAAACGTAACTGGGTTGCTAAAGAGTTATCTACGGATAATTCCAAAATAACCGATTTTACAAGGATGATTAATTATTTGGTGGTTTAATTAGCATCAAAAATTCTAATAATCTTCTAATTCCGAGATTAGACATCGATAATTATAATATAATAACAAATTTGAATTCTCACACGACAGGATTCGTATTGATACAATACAATGCAACATTTATAAATATAAAATATAATTTCAACTCATCCAAAAATAAACCGATTGATTTTATACAATGTTAGCTTTTTAATACTGAAATTATTTTTTTCAAGAGAAATAGTTTAATAAATTTACCACCAAGTACACCTTTTACATTTCCTGAATAAGTTCCATTTAGTCAAAGAAATCTAATAAGTTCAAGTAAAGTAATGATTCATTTAATGAATCAATATTATATCAAAGATTATTCGCCTGATATCGAAAATTTCCTTCCTAAAGAAAGAATTAAAAATTATATTTTGAATACTAGAAACCATCTTAATGATTCATCTCCTAATTCTTCCAATGATGATACTTATGCTAGGAAAAGTAAAGAAATAAAAAATAAAGCACTTTTGAACGGAAATGTAAATTCGGAACAGGATTTCTAAAGGCCACCCCACCCTTATTAGATACTTTTCCCTAATACGACACACAGACTAACTTTAATTTTTGGTCAACTCTTAGAAAATCTTCCCTTTTTTAATTTTCTCAACATGCCAAAAATTACTTTCCTATAACGACATGACATTGTAAATAATTAAGTAAAGGTGATGGATGGATTGCAGGTAGTCTGAATCAATATTTGCCTATATGGATACAAAATGATTTAAAGTTTTTTCCTTACGCCCCCACCGCCAGTAAGAGTAATTCACATAAATATACACCTTACCAAATAAAAAAGTATTCTCGGAATCCGAGTTTCTTATATTCAACAATTAAAACATGCGAATGTACGCAACAATCGGTTTGTGTTCCAAAGTCGAAAAGAAGTTGAATGTTCAGCTTATTATTGATCAAAGTTTTCTCATCCGAAGTAACAAGTTTACTATATACAGTAAACCCTCGATATAACGAACTATATGGGGCGGGGGTCGTTCGTTAAAGCCGAAAGTTTGTTAAACCCGATGGGCGTTAAAAGCAATGGAAATAACGAACCAAGTTCGTTATGGATATGTAATACGTATGTAATTACTAATATACCTAAGTGGACTACACAACATAGTATTGATATGAACCTTGCACTGTAGGAGACATGTGACACAATAACACTCACACAGGCTGGTCGTAACGCTTGCCTGTCAGATCCGATGGAGTTCGGTCAGGAAATTTGGTTCGTTATATCCGAAATTCGTTATATTGAGGTTCATTATATCGAGGGTTTACTGTATATTTTTCAAAAGAAAATTCCAATAACTTTAATAAAACCTTTTAACGCGTACTTTCATCTACTCGCTAATAATTCATTTTTTACCGAAGAAATTAAAAACATATTTAAATATCAGAATAAGATTTCACAATTACCTTTTTTGAATGATATTTTAGAAGAGAGGAAGAGTTTTATTAGAGATCAAAACACAAATATTGATGCATCTAAATTATGATATCCAAAAATTTATAATAATTCGGAAATTACTAGATTCTTAGAATCCATTTTAACGATAATACCAAACACGGCAAGCTGCTGCAATATTCATAATACACGAGAAGATTGAGCAAAAGACATAGTGGCTCAATTCGCGATACCGTGGTTCGTAAAAACAAATGCATTAGAGTATTTAAAACGATTATATAATAAAGAAGAAAATCCTCCACCTATAAGGGTCGTACAAAATGTTACTTTAACATAAATTCTTATAGACTGTGGCAAGAAAGTGAAGAAAATAAAAAAAATAAAGGAAGAAGGAGAAAAGGAAGTGGAACCAAACTTAAATGAGGCCTTTACAATGAGATTGAAAGAGCTATCCAAAGACTTAATTGATCATGAAGTTTTAGAACTTTAATCGATTAAAAATGTTTAAAAAATGAATCTGTTTATCGATTTGATTTGTCATTCTGGATTAGATAGTTTATTTGGTGCTAAAGAACAAACCAATAATTCATATATCTATCCAATTAGTGGTCGTTTTTCATACTTTGCTTATCCTTTAACGCGTCAAATGAATGAACAAAATCATCAGATTTCTACGATATTTAATATGAATTTAAATAAAAATAACCAAAACAATAGTGATGAATTTCCAATATATTTAGAAGATTATTAACTATCTTTGAAATTATATATATAATATGTGTAAAATGAATTTTAGTGGTTTAATTTATTTGTAAATAATTTTTTAGTGCTATTATTTGAATTGTAATCTTTTTATTCTATTCATTTATAAATATAATATTTTATCATGCCTTTGTCAATTTAATAAACATTTGTCGTAGTTTTTTTTTTTAAAAACACAACGACTAAATATATCTATTAAATCTTTTCCCAACACCTAACCCCCCCCCAAAAAAAAAATATGAGCAGTAGAAATAAAATAAATTTTTTTGAAAAGAATAGTAATAAAAATGAAAAAACAGAAAGAATTAAAAAAACGAAAGATAAATTTTCGTACCTTATTTTCTATTCCAAAGTGTGACACTTTTTACAATGATCTCCATACTATGTTGCTTAATAATAAGGAAGAATATTTCCAATTAAAATAGGATATTATTCATTTAATAGTTAGAAAACTTAAAGGAAAAGATTAAATATGCCACTTCGCAGAAAAAACTCTAAATAATGTACGAAATAATGTAGATGATACTAGCAGTGAGACTGAAGAATTGGAAAATTCTTGCAATAGTGAGGTTGAAGATGATAAAATAAGAATAGAATGTGACAAGATCTATAGATATCTAACATGATTATTGTTTTAGAATAATATTACTCTGCATATTTTTATTAAAAATAATTTATTGTTCTTAGGAATTAAATTTGTGTGAAAATTTATCAAAATTAACTCTATAAGAAATCGTATATCGAAGAATTTTAATAAATTGTTAAATGAAACCAAAGAACGAATAAATTTATAATTATTTTTTATTCATGCTAAATATTAATTATGGTCAATGAAAAAAACACAATAGAACTTTTCAATTTTTATTAGGAAAAATTATTCCCTGGATTTTGGAAGCATTTCTTCTTATTTAGAGACGTTAATAAAACAATAAGTGAAGACATTTGTTATATTGGACCAGAAACTGTTAAATAATTTTTACAGCTTTATTGCAATATTGTGAAAAATTTAAAGAAAGTTTAACCGATTTTGAGCTAGGGAAAAGAAATAAATTTTTGAAATATGATTATATTTTTAATTTTCACATATCGCTAGCATCTCATAAAATAGAATTTCCTGCAATTGTCAATAAATTAATTAACAAAGATAAAGCTACAATTATAAAGGATGAAAAAATGAAATATAAAAATGAATTCTTTAGAAAGGTATTTCTATATAAACAGACTAGAACAAATTTAAAAATGAGTAATTTTAGAAATATGGAAGAGAGGGAAAGGGAGAGATTACAAGAGAAGGAAGAAGTTGAGGCTAACAATAACTCTGCTAAAAAATATTGTAAATCAAATTAATAGACAAATTTTAATTCTTAAAAACTCATACGCACTTAAACATTACAAAGTCAACGATAGTGGCGGCGTCGGTAAAAACGAGAAAAGCGTGGTGAAAATAGAAATAAAACATTTAATTAAATCTTATTTAAAATTTAAGGAATGGGTTAGTCTCTGTAAGAGAGATAATATAGCATTAGAAGCAACTTGTGTGTTTGAAAATAATGAAATATTTTTTCCCGAATAATGGAAGAATTTAATATTCAAATTATTGATACAGAAATAGAATCTGATAATCATTTTTTTATATTTTTGAGTAATGAAAAGTGATATTTTTTTTAATGACGGAAATTTTTTTATTGACGACATTTCAAAATACAAATATTAGTATCGTAAAATATAATGTCCGTGAGAATATAGATATAAGATTTTTCATATGAAAAAGTTTTTTATATTAATGTTATTCTAAATATTTTCGGAAGTGAAACAAAAGTTTTACATTTTGATGTATTTCTAATACCACCTTATGAGAATGCACTAATATGTTTGCATAAAAAGACAGTCATTTGTCAGATGTATTTATCTTCGTTTAAATAAAAAAAAATGGTATTATTATGTTGTATGAATGAAAAGGATCCAACCTTTTTTATCAACAATTAGTGAATTAAAAAGATCAATTTTTTAAAAAACTAAAATACCGTGTGTGAATTTACTTATTGATTTTGAAAATAACAAAATTATTTAAAAAACTGAAGAATATCTTTGGATACAGTCCTGTTGTAATCTCCCTGAATAGAATAATTGTAATTTAGACATAATAAAACAGAAATAGAAAGATTGAAATCCATAAGACTTTTCTTATATATCAAGTTTCATCGACGATTTAAAAATGCAACATTTCAATATTATAATAACCTTTCAAAAGATCAAATTGTATATTTTATTAGTGTCGAATTAATTTTAAAACATACTGATGATAAAGATTTATCGCTAAAAAATTGTAATACAACGACTTCGATTTTTTATTTTTACTTATTAGATATTGGTAGAGAACAAAATTTTTATCAAAACCAACAATTTTCGTCTTAAACAAATCGAATATAATACTCTCACTAATAATCACCTTGATATTTCTTATTTATTTGGCGTAGGATTACTGACATAAAACAATCAAAGTAGAAGTTACTTGAACGGTTTATTCGATTTAATTTCAAAAGTAACAATCAAAAACATGCATATGAATATTGTTCCAATAATATCGTGCAAATTATTTTTGGGAAAACCTACTATAGTTAACACATAAAATGGTAATAATCCGTATAAATTAAATGAACGATTAATGATGCGTTGTATTTAAAAGCAAATCTGTGAAAGTTTTATTCCTCTAGTTTTTGTTAAAGATTCATGCAATATTTTTCAATCAAATTTCATTGTTGACATATATATATATATATATATATATATATATATATATATATATATATATATATATATATATATATAGTCGAAATAAACCTATTGAACAGCAAACACTTGTTTCTCTCCTCGCTATGAATTCTTTATCAATCGAGAAGAGAAAATTATTTTTAAAACTCCTCGAAAAATGGTTTTAACCATCAAATGAATCATTTTATAATAAGTGGAATATTGTGGCGAGGAAGACAAAGTCCAATATTTTGTTAAATTTGAATAATAAACACAATCAACCAATATCACATAGGAAGGAAATTAAATATTCAACTTTTTCTGAATGATAATCAAAACCCTATGCGTGTTAAAAAATCTTTCGATATTGAAATAATAACTTTGCTTAAAAAATATTAATAAAAAAAATAGGTTGGTATTTAGTACCTATAAAAGGGAAGAACCACCACATACCTATATTGTCAGTTAGTATTTGAAAAAGCTATAAGTAAGTTGGTAGTCTCTTGTTTAAAATAATCATAATACAAATAATGACACAAGAATATATACCATATTTTCAAAATGAATTATTTACATTTTTGAGAGATTTTTTTACCTATGAAAATATTGAGAAAATTAATGCAGAAGAATTATTAATATTATTGAATGCATGTGGAAAAGCGTTTTTTGCGTCACTTACAAAAATTAAGAATTATAAATTGTTAAGTTTAAAACATAAATTTTATCTCATTATGATACAAATAATATATTTAATAGAGATAGCAATCTATATTTTGTACAAAGTTATTTATTTCCTGAAGATAAATTAAGAAAACGTTTCAGTAAAAATAGTAATAATAAAATGCTATAAAAATTTAAAATAAATAAAAAACACAAACACGTTGATGATATGAAGCTTAAAGCTTCAAATGTAAATTGCTACATTTCATTCAAAATCAGATAAAGATAATTAAAAAAAAATATGCAAAGATTGTAATAAAATGTACTTTTTTACTTTTTAAAAAACATGATTCCTGTAACTTATTGAACTTGAAAATTTTGAAATATATTTTGGTAAATTTAAATATTCTATACATTTAAAAGTCAGATTAAAAAAAATATGAAAGACGGGGATTAACGATAAAAATACCTTCCTTTTCATTATTTCGACATATATGGCAATTTTTTAAATAGTTACTAGGCTGTAGTCTTGCATTTGTATCCTTAAGATGATTTTTAATCATATCAAAGAAACAGGTAAAACAACTTAACACATGACCGCAAGAAGAATAGAAAATCTTTGCATAATATGAATAGCATTTGCAACACACACCGGTTTCTTGTGTTAAATTATTTCTTTCAAAGAATTATAAAATTTTAAAACAGTCAATCTCTCAAAATATCTCATATATATATCACCATTAAATTTGTGGAAATAGCTTTTATATATTTCATTAAGATATTGGATCCAGAATGTATTTAAAAAAATTATATATATATATCAATCCGTAAGTTTAATAACGCATCATCGGTTAAAAATATTTGTTCTCCATTGTCTATTTAATTGTTTGATATATTGTCATCTTTGCTGTTTTTATTAGGATAATAATAAAAGGATTTGATAATATTTGTGTTTTGTTTATTCTTTCTTCAACTTTTACGGTGTTACCATCATTCTCCAGGTTATTATTATTGGCAAGATATGAATTACGAAATTTTTTAGGATTTACGTAATATTATTTCGAATCATTCCCAACAGAATTTGTAAATGTTGCTCTTTATCAATTATATCAAATATTTATTCGTATAAAAATTAAATGTAAATAATAGGAATTTCACAAAACCTGATTTATTATTTGGTGACAAATAATGTCTAGATATAGGGTCGTTAAATCGATTCATAAATGAAATATTCTTGAGGGAAAAATTGTTCATACTAAAAGTGAAATTATAAATTTTTCATCATATATTGTACTACTTTCCATCTTCCTACACTTACAAAAATGTTTCATCTTCCAAAAATCTAAAACAATGTTCTCAGATATGCAATGTACAGGAAAATTAAAGCTGACAGTGAATTTTTCAGAATCCAGCGAGAAATATTTGTTAATTCTGGAATTAAAAATGTGATTTGTAAATTATTTAAGATATTGTTAATATTATAATGATTAAACAAATGATAGATATATAAAGCTCTGAACAAATAATATCTAAAATTTATATACTGATTTTTATATATACATTTTCTACATGAACAAGTTTTACATTTAATATAATTTGCATCAACAATATTATCATAAGAATTGGATAATATTTTAAAAGCATTGCTTATAATATTGACAATAAAGTCACACTTATCTCCGCTAATTAAACAGGACACTGAATTTTCGTCCCATTTGTTAAATTCTATACTTATTGTATATTCTTTTTTCATATAAGATAATAACTTAATGATATATACGAGGGGCGGTCAATAGGTTTTGAGAAACGGTGGGGCAAAACAGAGAAAGGGGGATGGCTGTTTGTGGGGGTGTTAGGGCAAGTTATGACGAGTCAGGACCTGCAGCCCCACGCTGCTACCTCGTGTATTTAAAAGTCAGTAGCTGATCGCAGATCGTCAGTCACAAATTTTTCAACAATGGAGAAGGTTGAGCACTGCGCAGTGATCAAATTTTTGACCAAGGATGGCAAGAATGCAAAAGAGATCCATGAACGCATGGTTGCATTGTACACCGACACCGCCCCTTCCTATGCAACCATTGCTCGCTGGAATAGGGAGTTCCGCCATGGTTGTGAGTCCCTTGAAGATGACGCCCGTCAGACGTGACCAACGACGACAATGTGGCCCGTGTGGGGAGAATGATCCTCGAAAATCGACGGGTGAAGGTCGAAGAAATCGAGCGAGAACTTGGAATATCACATGGAAGTGTTATCAACATTATCCAAGACAATTTGGCCATGACCAAGGTCTCTGCCCGTTGGGTCCCTAGAAACTTCACGCCCCATGATCGACTTCAACGTCGTCAAAGTCCACAAGGCCAGAGTTGCACAAGCTGCCCTGCGCGAGCGCGGATTCGAAGAGCTCAACCATCCCACCTACAGTCCAGATCTGGCCCCCAGCGACTACTTTTTATTCCGCCAGCTCAAGGTTGCACTGCGTGGACGCCGGTTTGGGGACGATGAAGAAGTCCAGCTCGCCGTCCAGGAATGGATTGAACAGCAGTCGGGAGATTTCTGGTTGTCGGGAATTCGAAGCCTCAGGGACAAGTGGCGCAAGTGCATTGAAGTCGAGGGTAGTTATATTGAAAAATAATAAAACACTTTTCCTCATATCTCGTTACCTTATATCCGAATTGCAAAACTTATTGACCGCCCATCGTATTTCTAGTTTATTATTGTGGAGGTTTTCCAAAATTATTTCAACATACTTTTCTTCTCCTCTATTCCATATGTGTTTTGTTTTGTAAAAAATAAATATATAACTATGAAAACATTTTATAGATGGGTAATCCTCTTTTATTTCTATTTCATCTCTTCAAATGTATACATTGTACTAGTTTTTTCTTTCATATATTCTAAATTTTCTGTTACAAATCCCCACTTCATATAATTATCACATAAACAAATTATTTTGGATTTGCAACGTGTAAAATTATAAAGGGTATTCCATTAAGACGGATCGAAGTTAGCAGTAAATAAAACAGTGTTATTGGTGAAAATTTATTTATTTCACTATTGGATCATATTATTTGAGTCATGTGCGAAAAATAATATCGCCTAAATGTCCGCCAAGGCTTCGTAGGCACACCTCCACTAGGGTAAAAATTTTGATGACGTCTCTGCATAGTTGCTCCTCGATCTCACCAATATCCCTCATTATCTCATCATTCAGCTGTTGAATTGTTGTTGGCTTGTTGGCATAGACCTGACTTTTGAGATGACCCCAAAGGAAGAAATCTAAAGGCGTCAAGTCACACGATCGTGGTGGCCACTTGACCTCGCTGTTTCGAGAGATGATGCGACCTGGGAACTTCTCATTCAATAAAGTCATTGTTTCATTGGCTGTGTGTCATGTGGTGCCGTCCTGTTGAAACCACAAATCTTCGACATCCATAGAATTCAATTCAGGCCATAAAAAGTTGGTTATCATGGCACGGTGTCGCTCGCCTGTCACCGTAACAGAATTCCCGGCATCATTTTCGAAGAAATACGGACCAATGATTCCGCTAGCAAAAAATGCACACCAAACAGTGACCTTTTGTGAATGCAGTGGCTTTTCAACAATCTTCCTGGGATTTTCATCAGCCCAATTGCGACAATTATTCTTATTAACGAATCCACCAAGATGAAAATGGGCTTCATCGCTAAAGATGATTTTTAGCGAAAAATCATCATCGGCTTGTCTTTGCTCTTGCACCCAATTGACGAATGTACGGCGCTTCAAATGGTCAGCAGTCTTTAGTTGAATTTTGTAAGCGTGTAGAGACAAATCTTTTGTCAAAATTCGATGTAACGTTGTTGTGGAGAGGTTCAATTCCTGCGCGCGATGACGAATAGAAGTGTCTGGATCTTCGGCCACATTCTCGCGCACTGCAGCAATGTTTTCAGCTGAACGGCGTAAATGAGCACGCAATGGCGTTTTCATATCTGCCACCGACCCCGTTTGTTTGAATTTACGAACAATTTTCCCAATTGCACTCTCGGTTGGTCGATTATGTTGACAAAAAAATCGCGAAGTGCCCGAAATGCGTTTCTGTTTGAACGTCCATTTTCGTAATAGGCTTCGATAACTTTAACACGTTGTCCGATTATTAATCTTTCCATGGTTGAAATTGCCAAAGACTGAAGTTATTAAATCTGAAAAAAAAAGAAAAAGATCATTAGACGCTTAAACTTAACTCACATTTAAAATCGGTCCAATTTATTGGAACACCCTTTAGAATTCATTCATTTTTAGATTTTTTCCTTCTAGTTCTCTGATAATAAAAATGATGTACGAAAAATATAATTATTTTCATCGTAATATATATTTATGATTAATCTTTGATGAAACAAAAAATAATAATATAGAGCAATCGAATGATCTGAATGGATATCGAAATTATGCAATATCTAAGAAAATATCGGAAAGTTTGATATTTTGTACGGAAATGTACGGAAATGTTCGGAAATGTCCGGAAATCTACGGTAATGTAGATTTATAAGATTTTTCTTCGAAAAGTATATATACTTTTCTTAATTGTTTCTTGCGTTCAAATGTACGATTTTACAGCATTTGTTCGAACAACAGAATAAAAAAGCTTTTCTTCTTTCTTTCGTTCAAATGTACGATTTTACAGTGTTTGTTCGAACAATAGAATTAAAAGGTTTTTCTTATTTATTTTCGTTCAAATGTACTATTTTACAGCGTTTGTTCGAAAGTAAGATTTTTATTACTACAGTTCGTACCCTATAAGACCAAAAGGGAAACAAAAAAGATGAAATTAAAGCATGAATGTAAATTATATTAAAAATGTACGAAATAGAAAAACATACAGGTTTAACTAACTAACCTAACCTAACCTAACCATCTTATCCCTCTTTCTGCCATAATTATTGTGTTCATTTCAATTTTCATGTTGTTAAGACGTTCCCTATTACCTCTTTCGGGACCAACTCGCTCTATCTTTTCAAGGTTTAAATATATGTTTTCCAAATCCTCTAATTGCGGTGTATATTGATGGTGTAGCAATGTTTTAAACGTTTTGGGGGGTATATGTTTTTTGTCTGTTGTTTGTTGTTCAGTGCTTCATCTATCTCTTCTAGGGTTGCTTCATTTAAATTTTGTTGTTCGTAATTTGTTGTCTTCGGCGTAGCCGTGCCAGTTATCATTTCTGAAGCTTTTTTTGATTGGGCATTCTATTTGTATAGGGTCTGCGGACAATGTTACTACCACCATTTCGTGGTCGCTGATTGAGAGTGGGCCCCTTTCTATCAAATATTTATATTGAAATTTAGGGGAAGCTAGCACGATATCTGGTTTCGTTGCTCTTCTTAAGCCGATGTATGTAGGGAATTCCGGTCCGATCCTCTCAACTATGCCTCTTGCTATTAGCAGATCCACATTTCTTCCATTGTTGTTAAAATTAGCTGTATACCCTGATGCTCTTTTTCGGGCGTTCAAGTCTCCTAAGAATAATACTTGTTTACTTTGTCCAAATAACTCCATAATTATTATTTCCCCTGTTCCAGTCTTAACTTTGATTGCGAAATAGGCCTCATCTAGTTCCTTCAATCTTGTAAATTGTATGCCATTTCGAATGGCTATCGCTACTCCGTCGTAGTTTATATCTTCTATGGGCTTGTGGATTATTATATAATTAAAGATTTTAATGGGGTTCATTTCCGGATCGATGTTGATTTCATTTAGTAGGATGATCTCAGAGTCAATTTTGAAGTATGAATTACAATGCGAGTGCCTTTTGGCATCCCAACCTGACACGTTGTGACTTATTATTTTAAGCTTTCTTTTCCTTTCCATCTTGTACCTTATTGTTCCAGTGAAGATCTTCTCTCAGTTTTTTATCTCTCTTTCGCAGGGGCACTTTGTTCGACCGCTTCTTTTCTTTTTAAATTCTTCTTTCTTTATATTAAAGCATCTCTCTTTCGGGATTTTTATTCCTCCACTCATTAGACATTTATGCACTTCGTTGTCTGAATACGGGCCCTCGAATTCGTACTTAAAAAGTCCTTTTTTAATCCCTATGATGATTTCCTTATTGTTTCCTATGTGTATGGGTCTGTCTTCAGGGACATATACTCTCAGATTAATATACATTTTATCTTTATTTTCCTTCTGAGTTTGTTGGTGGGTTTCCTCTTCTCCTGCTTTCCTATTGCTTTTCCGTCTTGTTGTGTTTCGGAGCAGCATGTCTTATCTACAGGTAATTCCACTTCCATTCTCTCTTCTTCTTCCCCTACTTGCTTATTCCTAAGTCTCATATCTCTCTGTAATCCTGGGTTGGTATTAGTCAATTGGCTGGCGGTCTCATTTTCATCTACTAGTGTTTGGGTTTCCGGTGCCGGCGTTGTGTATTTAATATTTAATACGTCAACCGATGGCGGATTTTTTGGGAACCACATAGGTTTCATCCCATTATTACTTAGCATTTTTGTAAGTTCCTTGGAATAGGAAAAAACATTTACGACGTATATTACGTGATTTTTTTGTTTAAGCTCGATTATACTTTTTGTTGGCACGATTTGTTGTGCTGTTGCCTTTGCTACTTTAGCATAAGTTAGGTTTTCTTCTCTTCCTCTTACCTTGTCTTCTCTCGCCTCTTCTTCTCTATAATCTCCTTTTAAATTGGACAAGCCATCGCCATCGTGCGATGGTTACCGCCACAATTCGCGAACTTCTTTTCTTGGCTCTTGCAATCCTTCCTTGTGTGTAAAGTAGAACTGCATTCTGAGCCTTTTGTTTCTTATTTTGGAGGTCAATCTCTAGACGTATGCTGATCCAAGGCGGAGCAGCAGAAACAAGTGGTCCTGGGTTATCTTCAGATTAAATGCTAACAGTCCGTTTTCTCTCGCGTTACGTGCCATGCCTTTTTCGCTAAACAAAACTTTAATAACATGGGTGTATTTTTCATTGATGTTTTTGGTTCTGAATTTCACCACTTCCTTAAATTTAGCCTAATCTTGTTTTTTTTCTATTTCTTCCTTGATTTCCGTTGTCATGTGCTAACCTATCCACGGATTTATGTTTCGACAGTAGATGGCTTTTTGGGCCTCAATTTATGGATGAACATTTGCTTCAAGTCCTATTTTCTGTAGGCGTGATGTAGCTTTCTCGCTGAGTAAGTTATCCATATCTTTTTCAGTATGGCAAATAGCCACATAGCTTTTAGAGTAGTCTAGGAGTCTGATAAGTATTATTCCTAGTTCCCCATATATTGCGTTAAATACTAGATGCGGTCCGGTTTTTGTGCCCCTTTTATGGTCTGCAAAGAGACCCTTTTCATTTCTTCCATTTTTCTAATCAATCTTCTTCCACTTCTTCATCTAGAGTTCCAAGGTGAGAAAAGCAGAGAAATGGGAAGGGAGCAGAAAGTTATAAAGTGCCGCTCTGATCCAGTTATTCGTCTGGCTTATTCCGCAGGCGTGTCAGTGAATCCTACCAACCTGCCTTCCCTTAACCCTATCAGTGTTTGTTCCACTCAAAAGGATCCGCCACTCACACGGGTACTAACCTGTCCCGGGCTAACTTCGGCCTGCGCCATTAAGCTGCCCGGTTCAGATATGGCTCCTGTCCGGTATGAATAATATGAGTATCTATGGAGGCTCAGCTTCCCTAACTGGCACGCCATAAGTAGAGGTGAGATAGAAAAGCAGAAGTATATGTTGATGGTCAAGTCTTAGTCGAGTGAAGTGTTGTCAATCAGTCACAAAATCTTCTTTTCTAGTAGGAAACGATGAGTTGCGCTTCGATCAGTTATGGAGTTTGAATCGCTGTCCGAATATCTTCCTTAGAAAAATATCCGACATCTGCTATCAAAGGTCAAGGAAAAATCAATTTCAGTGAGGCTGATTTGCAAGAAGATTAACGTAAATTGCTCCTAAAATCTACGTTAACGCTGATTCGTCAATATTTGCAGCGCTTATGTGTAAAACATAAAATTTGTCTTAGAGCTGATCGAATAAATTAAACATAAATTTTTTATTAAAATCTGCTTAATCCTGATTGGCTAAACTTTGTATAGCTTATGTTTATATATAATAATTATATATAGAGCAGCATTTTGTGAAAAAGAAAATTATCGGCAGTTATTTTCCTGTAAATACTTCAAGCTTTATTCTGGTGAGAATCAGAATAAAGCTTTTGTGAATCCAGCTCAAAATTTTCCTTCACCATTAAAGGAAGCAATAAAAAGATCCCCTTATCCACTTGGCTACTTAGACTCCATACCTCTACAAACGCTATAACTAGACATCGTACTAATGTAATAAGGCACGCGAAAAGAAACTATGGAGGAGCAAAGCGTGTATATATTTATGCCTCTTCCACTTTTATTTAATGTGCCGCTACAATGATACCTACACAGGGATTTAGAAGTATAATTGAGCTTCCCGTGAAAAGGGGAAAGGTTTTAATTTCCCTCGGTCCCCCATCATTATCCTGTGCTGTTGCCAAAGCTTGGGGGTTAAAAGAGTCAATTTGGACCGAATGGACGTTCCTTGAAAGACAGTCAGCGACTACGTTGTCCTGAATACGCACGTAAGCGATATCACTGACGTACTATATGTAGAATGGCTGTTTAATGGCGTTGTTGCCTGTCGGTTTTAGCACTTAATGGCGATGCTAAAGCTGATATTAAAAGCTTGTAATCAGTGCACAAGGTAAAGTGGAGACCTTCAATCATGTGCCTGAAGTGCATGACAGCAAGATGCGCCGCTAGGAGCTCTCTGTCCTAGGTGGAGTATGTTTGCTGCGTCCGGCTCAGCTTACTCGAAAAGAATACCGCCAGTTTTGCAGATCCGTCAACCATTTGGTGCAGGGCAGCACTCAGTCACTAGCTGGTACGGTGAATCATCGGACGTGACGATAACGGGGAGGGCTGAGCGGGTGCGGGTGCGTACATAGTCTCATATTCCCTCAATATGTCTCTGCAATGGGGAGGTAGGTTTTGAAGGTCATTGATAATTAAGGTTACCACAGTTTCTCCAGATAATCTCACTTCTGACACAAGTTTAGTTTGTTTGTCTATTGGTATGTAGCACGCACAATCTACTAAAAGATTATAATGCCTTCAAAAATCGATACCTGATAACGGGAAAGTGGTATCCGCGACTACAAATGACCACCTAAAGGATCGGCGATTTCTGGGGATCACAATGTCCGTGTGAACATAGCCGTGCACCTTTATTTTTCCGGCATTAGCCGTTGAAATATTTATACCAGATTCGCGTAATTCACCCGATTTCGCCAATTTAGCCGGAATTATTGATACACTCGCCCCCGTGTCGATAAAGAAATCACATTGATCATTACACACTTTAGCAGCGACGGTGAAAACAGACGGCACACCAGCGGCTGCGCTTGCTATGGTATGCTCTCCTAGTTTTTCGCCGGGGCTGGCGAATATGGCCTAGAAGAAGGGTGCATCTGGACCTTTTCTTCGCTCTTGGGCCACCTGCAACAGGGTTTGCAGAATTTCGCGTTTTCCAAAAAGAATACATATATGTGAGTGGCAATATACACGTTTTTGGTCTTTTCAGAATTGTCGTAATCTTCCTGATATATTATACGTACTGTAATCACTATTATTTTGCATATAACTGGGACAATTCCCATTAGGATACGCACCTTTGGGCACTGACCGCGCACTTCCCGCCAAATTATTTATATACTTATCACTCGCATCTTTATTTGTACACGGCATAAACGCGTGGGACACGGAAACGGCACTGCGACCTATCGATTCACTACTAGTATTAATATTGAGGCACTGCGCACAACCAAATGTCATCAGTTCATCAACCAGTTTTCCTAAATGGCAATTATGGGCGCGATGTTAGCCGGTAGAGAGTAGATGAATTTGTGCTTTACAAGTTATTCACCAACTCCTACCTGCAGGACAGTCCTTTGTAGTTCTTCCAAATTGGTCGAGAGTCGCCCTGTGAGCGTGAAAGATGCGATGAGCTTCTCAAAAAGTTCGGGTTTGGTCTCCTCAAAAAGTTCAATCACTTCCGCCCTCAAAATTGGATAATTTTGGTCCGACAAAATGGCTGCCGGAAGTCGATTGACGACGATCTCAGGTGGAAGTGAGGCTAATACGTGGAAAAATTTAGTCTCCTCACTTTTTTATTCCGGAGATGTGAAATTGGGCCTCCACCATTTTGAGCCAACCTGGGACTGGTGTTTCATTGAAGATGAGCTGCTTGATGTTGACAGCATTCACGAAGTCCTCTTCACCGTGTCTTGTTTGACGATGGCTTTTTGCGTCCACTTCTTCGGGGGCGATAATGTTATATTAATGTCCCTTAGTTATGGGGTTACCAATTATGATACTCACCAATTTATAGAGGTGTACCGGAGTAGAATTACCAATTTATGGGTAACAAACGGATATGAAGGTGAATTAAGTATCTGACTCTAAAGATGAATTTTTCCGTGTTCTTACTTTGGCTGGGCTTACCGAAGTTTTCAGAGTAAATCGAAGTAAAGAAGGAAGTTTCAAAATTAAACTTTAATCTAATATTGGCCTATAGCGGGGCAAGCTGCACGTCACGAAGTTACTTTGCGGGCGACTAGCAGTCTCTATATATTCAACGCGAAGTATTAAATTCTTAAGTGACAAGACTTGGTGAACTTAAAAGGGGGAACGTGAACAAGATAATCTCTTAACGACTGTAATCTAGTAATCTTAACAATACAATAATCATGCTAACTGAGCTGCTCCGTCTATATATATATATATATATATATATATATATATATATATATATATATATATATATATATATATATATATATATATATATATATATGTACTTATTTCATAGAGGGCGTCGCCTAGAATCATCGTTCTCTATCCTAAAGGCGGAGCTAATGAAAGCTGTGTAAGTCGAATTACTTGCATATCCCAAGTTTTATCAATATAACAGGTTGCGCTTGTCACAGCTTTGTGATATAATTCCTTTTGGCTAGCGGGTATGATTACTCAGGTGTTTCGTAGACTTCCGTCGTTTGATAAATCTATTCTGATACGCGAAATGTTTGTTTACGCGTTTGTCTTATTGACACAGGTCATTTTGACCTTTCGCGCGTTCGTACATTGTTTGTCCAGCGCTCACTTACAACGGTCGCTTGCCTTCTCTCTCTCTCTCTCTCTCTCTCTCTCTATATATATATATATATATATATATATATATATATATATATATATATAAGAGGAATAAGAATTGGACGCGAATGAGCAAATGAGACAAGAAACCGGAGGGGGTTTTTTTAAAAGGCAAGAGAGAGGGACATTAGAAGAATCCAGAATCAAAGGGAGCAGAGGGCGGCACAGTGAAGGTGATACTTTACCGAGAAGACGGAAATAACGCCAGGGGGAAAAGTTTTGAATTCCTCTTATTCCTCTTGTACTATATGTATTTATAGTCAGCTACACCAGGTTTCTGCATCTTTCTTTCTGTCTTCAAATTTTATTTGAAAGACATAAATAAAAGTGGCATAGCCCTGTGGTGGTTGTATAATCACCCGCAGATCCTGTAGTTGCTTTCTTTGTATGTGACATGGACAGTGAGCCCTTAAATTGTGAGCGGGTAAGAGGATGTGGTATAAAAATTCCTTGGAAGTTCCTAGCTTAGGGAGATACTGGGTTTGATAGGGTAACGATTTGGGCGAAATATAGTTACTGTGCCTGGTAGCTTAGCGGTAAAGCATGTGACCGGGAATCAGCAAACCCGGGTTCGAGTCCCCGCCAGGAATTCAAAACTTTTTTCCCTGGCGTTATTTCTATCTTCTCGGTAAAGGATCGCCTTCACTGTGCCGCCCTCTGCTCCCTTTGATTCTGGATTCTTCTAATGTCCCTCTCTCTTGCCTTTAAAAAAACCCTCCGGTTTCTAGGCTCATTTGCTCATTCGCGTCCAATTCTTATTCCTCTTGTACTATATGTATTTATAGTCAGCTACACCAGATTTCTGCATCTTTCTTTCTGTCTTCAAATTTTATTTGAAAGACAGATAATAAAAATGGCATAGCCCTGTGGTGGTTGTATAATCACCCGCAGACCCTGTAGTTGCTTTTTTTGTATATATATATATATATATATATATATATATATATATATATATATATATATATATATATATATATATATATATATATATATATATATATATATATATATATATATATATATATATATATATATAAGAAAACCAGGGCAGCAGAAAAGAAATGCATTTTTCTTTCTTCATTTAATTTCAACCAACGTTTCGAGGGCCAGCCTCATCTTCTGGGTACTGGAATTATATTTAGTATAAATACAAAGTAATTCTAATAAAAAGTAATACCAATTAATTCTAATTGACATTGGATAGGTAACATAAGGGGAATGGTCTTACAAGTCACTTTTTTGTATAAGTCATGATACCACAACGATAATTGATGGAATTGCATTGGTAATAGCAACATCACACAAATTAACATGGAAGTAGCAAAGTAAGGGAAACATTAATTTAAACTAAGAAGGTGGTAAAGTAAGGGAACCATCTAACGTGTAATATGTAATGGGAAAGACGAAGTTTGGTCCCATTACATATTACACGTTAGATGGTTCCCTTACTTTACCACCTTCTTAGTTTAAATTAATGTTTCCCTTACTTTGCCACTTCCAGGTTAATTTGTTTAATGTTGCTATTACCAATGCAAGTCTTTGACGTCTTCGTCGGTTAGCGGCTGGGAGTGGCAGTCTTATAACTCTTCGATGTCTCCCGTGGTCATGTATGCAAGGCCATCACCTCCAATGATCGCAGCCGACTGCAAAGCTTTCTGTACTGCGGAGTGTTGGATTTCGGCAGGTGTAAATCCCTTGTCGTAATTAACCTCGGGCCACAAATTCTTCCAGTTCACGTTAATGGTGGAAGGCTTCATTTCTTGCAATGCCTTCTGGATATTTTGGAGGCACGTAGCAATTGTGTACTGCCGCCAGTATACCTTCAAGTTAAATTTTTGTCTTCGTCTTCTTGGGCGGCATCCACAGAAGCAACCAGGTTCACCAGGATATTCCTCGTGTATAGGGCCTTGAACGCCCTGATAACCCCTTGGTCCATTGGTTGAATAAGTGACGTAGTGTTGGGCGGCAGGAACTCAATCTGAATGCCCTCATGAGACAGATCAGTAGCGTGGCCACCAGCGAATGGCAAGCCGTTCTCTAATAGATACACCTTGACTTGCGGGATAAAACAGTGGTGGAACCAGTAGAAGGTCGGAATTTTCGTTATCCACACCTTTGGATTGTGCATCCAATGTACGGGTAGCAAATTCTTGTTTTTGTTTTTTAAAGCCCTTGGGTTTTTAGACTTGTAAATAAGTCCTGGCTTTAACAAAAATCCCGCAGCATTGCCACACATCACGAGGGTCACACGATCCTTGTATGCTTTAAAGCCAGAGGCTTTTGCTTCCTTTTTGAACAAGAAAGTTCGCGACGGCATTCTTTTCCAAAACAAGCCCGTCTCGTCCATATTAAAAACTTGTTCGGGCTTATATCCACCTTCGGAGATAACCTTTTAGAAAGTTTCATTCTATTAATATTTTAATGGATTTAATGAAAATTTTAGGTGTTCATATATCGCGATTTTTCTAGAATTGTCCAGAAACTCCGCGATATATTTTCCATAGAAATATTTTTTAAATCCGCGAAGTCGTGAATCTGCGATAGTTGAACAGCGAAGTAGCGAGGGATCACTGTATATATATATATATATATATATATATATATATATATATATATATATATATATATATATATATATACAAATATATTACAGTCGTCATTTTGTATTCAAGTTCAAAGATGCAAATTAATCTATACATTCTTAATTTCTTATTCCAATTTTAGACATCTATTTTATATGAGTAGAGTATGCTGGGATTTAATAAAACCACCGCGCGTCCATTTTGTAGAGGTTTTCGCTGGGCCTATTGAATCCTGCAATTTGGTGCTAGTAGCCTACCTATTACATAACATGCTCCCTAGAAGAGCTTTAGGTATGCTATAAATAAGTATTTAGTTGTATATACGCTAATATGCATTTTGATTCAGTGAATTTTGCAAAAGCTATGAGTCGGATAAAAAATACAGTGCATTTTCGTTTGTTATCTTTCTTATAGACCATTATATTAAAATTTGAATGTCAACGCTCATAGCGAGGTCAGGATCCTCTTTCAAAAGTTCCTCTTGGAATATAGTAAATCCGAGCCGAGAATAACTTTGGGTTTCGAGCCAAAATTATCAGGAACTTGCATAGCTAATACTGAGCTAGTAATTCCAAATACTGCCACCTATCACCCCCACCCTGGTCGAAGTCGGGTCTAAAAAGTCAAAACTTGCGTCGACCCATGATAGTTTAGACGACAATATAGTATTAATTAGTTGCAGGAGCAAAGCGAAGTTAATAGTGCCGCATAGCGGATCGATCGCACTATATAAAACTGCACAATACTATTCGATATGTGACAATTAACCCGGGGAAGTGCCGCTAACACTGGCCAGCGGACAAAAAAAACGTCGTTGGAGGATTCGAACCTTAATAAAAGTAGTTTATTATAATATTCTAAGGATTGATTTACATATTATTAAAGAACAGCCCTTTTCTCGTGCAACTAATGCATTTTTAATAGTCACAGATCGACCATGTGAATAATGGAGATATAAGCGATTATTTGCCGATGGGTATAATGTATTTTTGAGCGATCCCACTTCAGTTAAACCGAAATAGGGGCCGAATTATTACCCTAGCCTTTTACGACCCATTGTTAGGGCGATATATCCGGAATTTAGTCCAGCAAACCGGCAACGGATCGAATTGATTGGTTGAAAGATATTAACGATTAATTAAGAAATTCAAATGAGAAGGAAAACTCTTCGGCCTTTAACAATTGAAGGGAAACTGTGTAGTTAATCCTAAATCGACGAGAGTTACAATTTATCAAATATAATTGCCCATTTGGCGCAAGGAAGCGAAATTTATATCTTTAAAAGGATGACTGACTGTTAGAATTGAAATCTGGTGTTAATGGGGCTCTCGGCGAGTCCGCACCTTTGTAAGTTATTTGCTAATCAGGCAATGGCTTCGCCACTCCCCCATACAGCCATGGTTAAATTTTTTTAATTTTCTGAACTTCGCCAATTATAATAATTTTAAAAAGGAACTCTAAACTAAATTTTCCCCCTTTCAAAATATCACGTTGCTAAAATATAGAGTTATAGAAGAAGATATATGAAAATAAACTTTCGGACCTTCACCATTTGTAATTCTTTGGGTTTTAAAGAATTCACAAAATTTCGATACTTATATTTATTTCTGAACTTCACCATTTTGTTTTTTTTTATATTATAAAAGAATTATTAGAGATAACTTATTAAAAAAAACATAAGTCATACCTAAACTAAGATGAAATTATTATTCAAACACTCAAAAAAATCCCCGTCTTAAATTATAGTGATGATGATGATAATTACTGAATTACCTTTGTAGCATTAGTGTCTTGGGCCATTCAGAAGAGCATTGATTCTTAAGACTTTTACATCAAGAAACGGTAAGCAATTGTCTTTTTCCCATTCATCCCACTATAAAATTCAAAGTTGAATGGGAAAAAGACAATTGCTTACCGTTTCTTGATGTAAAAGTCTTAAGAATCAATGCTCTTCTGAATCATAAATCATCTTTTACGGTATACCGGAAACCTACTAATTGCAATTCCTATATACATTTTTTTTCATGTCATGATCTTACAATAAAAAAAAAATTGTAATATCTATGTATTTAAGAGCCTTTCGAATTTGTGACCCCTGTTTTTTACAAGACGAGATCACCTTCATAACATGTATGTTCATTGAATTAAAATATCCACTCTATTGTATAGATGAGAGCCTATCTAAGGCCAGGGCAATATTCTACCGTCCCCAACAAAAAATAATCTTACATTGTAAAAAGAATTGCTTATCTCTACCATATTCCCCCTTGCTCAACAGACAAAACTCCATTATATATCTCAACTTGACCACCTTCAAATATCCCCTAACTATCAAAAAGTTTTTTCGTTCCACCAAGCCAGAATCGCAAAATAAGGATGCAGGCATCTATTTAATCTCGTGTAAAACGCCAAATTGCCCCTCCTTCAACGTCGGAGAGACCGGAAGGTCATTAAATAAACGCATATATGAACATAGGGGAAACATTCGTAGAGCGAGCAATGCTTCCAGTCTTTTTAACCATGTAAAAAACGCCAATCATATAATAGATTTCCTTAGTGCCCAAATAATTTACAATTGTAGCGATTATAATAAAAGAAAAATAATTGAATCCTTACTGTCGCGGTATGACATTACATTATATTAATACCATATTATATCTACGTGGGAGGCACCAATAACTTAAAAGCGAACCGAAAAGGGACGGAACGCCACGAGTTTCGACGCGCGGAACAGCGAGAAAAGAGTGCAACGAGGTCAGGTAAAATTTGGGCAATGGCAAAGCTCAGGGTTATTTAAAGAGGCATGTACAAAAATATAATTTTATTTTACATAAAATAAGAGAATTAATGGGCAAAATTACATCGGTAAACGAGGGGGGAATTGCAGAGTTATGCATCAGACTCTGAAGTTAGAAATTAATGCATTACAGAAGGAGACTATTCAAATGGGGAGGAGTAACTCAAATGGGTCGCTGAAGGAGGAGAAGGGTTGGCTTACGGAGGATTCCGGATTAGACGTCAGGGTAAGGCTTCACGGATGTCTTCTGCAGGCAATAAACGTGAGGGCGAGGGCGCTCGGAGCTTCTGAGCGGGAAGTTGACGTGATGACGGTTTTCCAAAAGGGTGGGGGGCAGTAACGTCCGGTTCAGAGGAGAGTATTTCGGCCACCCGAAAACGAGGAGGGAACGCGGAGGGCTTCGACAGGAGTTGATGAGTGGAGTCGGAAAAATCGCTCGGTGGCGATCGTCAAATGGAATTACCTCACTGGCTGGGGCGAATTTCAAAACACAAAAAGTTCAGCCGTCACTTTGCTTTGTTGTTAGCACCTGACTTGGAACTAAGGGAATTTTCTTGGGTCCGGGCGAGACTCCTCAACTCTGTGTCTCCCACCTGGAAGACGAGCCCTATATATCCGAGGCTCCCCCCACAGGGGTGGGGGAAACAGCGCTACTCTCGAATGGCCTCGAATCTTCACGCCGAGGCGATTCTAACCCGCGAAAAGGTGGTCCGAGGTGGACGCGGTTCGAGGCTACCGCTTGTGGATGGGGGGGGGGGGGTCTCACCAATTTAAGCCTAACCAAATTCTAGACTTTTCTTTAGAGCATGGACGTCACTTCCGTGCTTGAAAAGAAGTTCCACGTGGAATTCCCCCACACATCTATCATCCGAAAGAGGATGCTTTACAGAGCAATTGCGTAGGAAAGGATCATCCCACCCGTCGAACTAGAATTATCAAGGGTCTAGGGAAATTCTGACCTGCAACGACAGGTATACACACACACAATAAAACGTGAATCTGAGCTCAGCGGGGAATTTCGGATATACGAGGGGCGGTCAATAAGTTTTGCGAATCGGTTGGGCAAAACAGAGGAAGGGGGATGGCTGTTTGTGGGGGTATTAGGACAAGTTATGACAAGTCAGGACCTGCAGCCACACGCTCCTGCCTCGTCTATTTAAGAAGCAGTAGCTGATCGCAGATCGACAGTCACAAATTTTTCAACAATGGAGAAGGTTGAGTACCGCGCAGTGATCAAATTTTTGACCAAGGAAGGCAAGAATGCAAAAGAGATCCATGAACGCATGGTTGCAGTGTACACCGACACCGCCCCTTCCTATGTAACCAGTGCTCGCTGGAATAGGGAGTTCCGCCATGGTTGTGAGTCCCTTGAAGATGACCCCCGTCCAGGACGCCCGTCAGACGTGACCAACGAGGACAATGTGGCCTGTGTGGAGAGGATGATCCTCGAAAATCGACGGGTGAAGGTCGAAGAAATCGAGCGAGAACTTGGAATATCACATGGAAGTGTTATCAACATCATCCACGACAATTTGGCCATGACCAAGGTCTCTGCACGTTGGGTCGCTAGAAACTCACCCCCCATGATCGACTTCAACGTCGTCAAAGTCCACAAGTCCAGAGTTGCACAAGCTGCTCTGCGCGAATGCGGATTCTAGGAGCACAACCATCACCCCCTACAGTCCAGATCTGGCCCCTAGCGACTACTTTTTATTCCGCCAGTTCAAGGCTGCACTGCGTGGACGCCGGTTTGGGGACGATGAAGATGTCCAGCTCGCCGTCCAGGAATGGATTGAACAGCAGTCGGGAGATTTCTGGTTGTCGGGAATTCGAAGCCTCAGGGACAAGTGGCGCAAGTGCATTGGAGTCGAAGGTAGTTATATTGAAAAATATAAATAGAATTAATCCTGCACTGAATAAATAAGTCCACAAAAATGGCGTATGGATTACTTCAAAATTACTCAATGGGATGCTTGCGTCTTAATGACACCCGACAGCATGAATGGAATAGTATTATTGAATTAAACACTGAATTAAGTAAGCAATTCTAATACTCGAGGTTACGGGCTTGGGATGGGAATTCTAATTAACAAATAAACTGGTGAAGTTAGGGAAGGGCATAATTCAATTAACGATACCTTTGAGTTCATAAGTATGTTTGAGAATGACGGTGAAGATCTTCTGGTGACGATATTCGCACTTAGTCCGGCCGTATCGTCGCGCAAAAGACCTTTTTTCATCTTGGGGTAGACAGTATGTCTTTCACGCCTTCGAGCCATCTCGGAGTTTACGGTGGCGTGAAAAAGGGTGACAGAGAATTTGAGGCGAGAGGTGCATTTAGACGAAAGGGCACGCAGCTTGTGTCGGAGTATTTCTGCGTACACTTATGTACGCGTTATTTAGACTTCTACATCCCTACCCGTTTTGGAAGACATTATTCTAGGAATAATGTATACTTTTAACATTGGCTACACGAACAATACAGAACAAAAAAAACACAAAAACAAATCAAAACGGGAGTTCAACGAATACAGGAACATAAAATAATCATGACGGAAAAAGGAGCACACGGGTTTCCGGTCATATACAGGAAACTCCGGAATACTTAAGAGCTGATGCCTAAGTAAAAAAGAAATAAATGATTATAATTGATACATTAATCCGGGTAGTATGATATAAGACCCACATGCAAAAAAAAGAAACAATCAAAAATTAATCACGGCAGTTAGAGAGCGTGACATACTATCAATTTTACAAATATAACATATGAATTAATTAGTGGGCGGATACTAAACCTTTATCCAAAACTTACATAGCTATAATACCGATTATTTTCAAAGACTAACTGGGTTCATCTACCGGGTTCCTAGACAAACTATCCGCGAGTACATTAAGAGATCCCTTTAAATATCGGATATCCTATTGATATTCGGATAATAACAAGGCCCAACGCATGAGTCTTCCAGTCTGACTCTTGCAACTTTTTAAATAAGCTAGGGGTTTGTGATCCGTTTCTATGGAGAACGGTCTACCTATTAAATATACCTGACACCTTTGTACCCCAAACACGATAGCCAAGGCTTCTAGCTCCACAGTGGCATACTTCTTCTCCCGATCGGAAGGTTTCCGACTTGCAAAAGCCACCGGGAACGGCACTTCTGCCTCGTATCGCAACAAGGCGCATCCAAGTTCAAGGTGAGGGGTGCCGATCTGTACGCTGATTTTCTCCTCGCGATTAGATTAAGGGCAGGATAAGGGCAGTCACTGGTTTCTGTTTGAGTCTGCCGAAGCTGGCAATAGCCCTGGAGTTCCACTAAATATGGTCTGCAAATTTCTTTTTATGCGGGTCGTTGAAAGGGGGAGGTGACGGACTCGAAATGGGGGACAATACGCCGATAAGAGGAAGCTGCTTCTAAAAGGGGTCGGGGTTGTTTCTTCGAGACTGAGGGAGTGTAAAACCACTAACCGATAGTTATTGGTTTTATCCTATCCTTCTGTGGGGATATGTGGTTCTCGCAAAACTTGGAAGACTTACTTGTTAAGCCGTGAGACCTCAGTGTGTTTAAGAGTGAGCGAAGGCTCACGAGGGGTCCTTTCCCTGTACGCATGGCTACGCACACGTTGTCCAAATAGATTGCGACGTTTTCTAGCCCTTCTACATCTTTTCGCATAAAAATGTAGTATTCTCTTAAGAGCGAGACCATTTGGGCGATCCTAACGGGCCCGAGTTCGGGATTCACAACTAACTCGGGGGAGGGTTCTTCCTGGGAGAGTGGGGCCCTAGGTTTGTTCCTAATTTGTCTATATCTCTGAAATTTATACATTCCTTCGTTTCTTACTATCCCGGATCCTATTCCGGAGTCGGATTGTCCATTTATTAATTATTTCTATTTTTCCCCATAGAGCCTTAACAAATTTGGTTTTAGCCGGATTTCTTTGGACCGCTTAATGGGTGCCAGCTCAAATGGGTAGTAGGTTGAATAATATAGGGTTGGAAAGGTCTTGCGGTCTTCTACAGGAAATATTACGTTCGGTCGCCGTCCCTCCTATTTCCGACGAGATAATGAGGCTTAAACTGGAAATTTAGAACAAAATCGAATTTTGGCCTCCTTTGGGGTTCCTTAGCTCAAAAAGTTACTGGTCCTTATCAGTCAGGTATCAAATATTTCATAGTATGCAGTGCCGGCAATATGGAAAGTGCCTACCTTTTTTCGTATAATCCGTACTTTCGCGAGGTTAAGCCTCCAAAGTGAATTTTAGAGTTCGAAACCGTAACCCGACCTTATATAATCGGCTATTTGACCGGCTATTTATAGTTTTCATGCGATTTGAGGCTATTTTTCCAATGGCTAATAGGATTAGCTTTCCGAATATGTAGGTCGCGTTCCTGTAGGCTTAATAGTATTCGAGATATGGGTGAAAAACCCTATCTAATCCCCAAATCAAAAACCGATTAATCACGAATAAAAACCGCGGTTTTATATTTTTGTTACTTATAGCGGGACGGTGATTTATAGATAATTTAAATAGCTTTCGGATGACGTTGGTCTCACTTAAATAGGATCACTAGTTGCGGAGATATCTTAGTTTAAAGCGTTACGTTGGGGTAGATCCCCCAAAACTGGAGGGATACCTCGGGGGGAAAAATGATTTTCGTGAAAATTCAGTATCTCGGTAAGTTACCGGCCGATTTTAATAAAACCAACGTCATTCGAATCGAGAGGTAATCCCCAAGGTAAATATCGTCCTTAGATCGCTTTAACCCCAGTTTTTGCGCCATGGTTTGATGGTTTTACTATGGTTTTCCTTCCGTATCTCCCGAACTAAGATACCTAGAAGCTTAAAATTTTCACCGATGAAAATTTCGGCACGAAATCAATAGGGAACCGTCGTCATAGTAAAGGATTGTTCCAAAAATGGATAGAGGACAGACAGAACGAGAATTTTTATATCCGGAGAATCGACACGAAATTAACATAATGATTAGAAGGCCCGGATTTTTTTTACATTTCTGGGTAGGACTAATGGGTATGTACCTTGACTGAAAATATGAATGATGTGCGCCGACCTTCAAAATTTTGACCCCCAAAAGAGCACGAAAATGCCTGTTTTTTTTAAAAACTCGAATAGCTTTTTTATTTATTGACCGATTCGCGTGAAATATGGAATTCGTACGTAGACCCGCAGCTTATATAGATATTTCGAGTTAATTCTGACCTATCCCGCTAAGTGGCGCCTTAATAGACGAAAAACAGTTTTGAGGGTTTTAGGCCATTTTATCGCTAAAAGACCTAGAACTTCTGGTTGGATTTTAATGAAATGAAGGTTTTTCGAAAGAGAATTCTCGTTTCAATCGTACTATCTCGTGATTCGTATCTTAAGTGTCGATTTTATCTTAGTCTTTATACTCACGATTTACTTAAAGCGCCATAATTTGTAACTAAGAGGCAAATTTTTGTCATATTTATAGAACTTATTAGGATCTCGGTAGCCTTACTTTTTTAATAGTTGCGAGGGTGGCTCATGGTTAGGTTATCCGCAATTCGTTTTAAGCTCGATTTCGTTTAAACTTAGTATTTATATTAAAGACAAGATTCTAAGGTATATGGTTTAAGTCACAATGTTCTAGATTAATTAGGATCCGAGTTACGTGGGGTCCATCTTTGGGGGGGTTGCGAAATACCGTCACCCACCCTCGATTAGACGTTATTATCTCCGGTATTTATTAACCTACAATAAAAATAAAGTTAACGCCCCAAATCTGACTGATGGGCGCTTATCATCTATTATATACCAAAAAGCCGTCTGCCCCATAGAAACCCCCAAGGAAGAGGGTCTAATCTCGGGATGCCATTTTGAGAATGTCTCTAAAATTGAGGTTTTCGAGCCATCGACTTGGCTCTAATAGGGCTAGTATAGAATTATAGCGGGATTTAGATGGGCGATCGATAGGCTTACATTTCGTACTCCCGAAAAGAGTTCGTATTTACGGATAGTTCGGGAGATATTGCTTCCTAAGTTCTCTCCCGACTCCCAAAATTGAGCAAAACCGCCCAACCTTGGCGGCCTCTAGCGCACTTAAATTATTTAATAAATGTAACTTATAATATATCGTTTTTCCCAGAATAGGACGTGAAATAAAAATTCGTAATTAAATATATAAAAAAGTTTTATTCAACTTTAAGTGATCCATTTTTGTTTTCTGGCATCGAATCCATAATTTAACAACCTGTATCGTGGGCGCTATGAGGTCAC
The DNA here is from genome assembly GCA_963969495.1 of Ceratothoa steindachneri. Taxonomy (NCBI): domain Eukaryota; kingdom Metazoa; phylum Arthropoda; class Malacostraca; order Isopoda; family Cymothoidae; genus Ceratothoa; species Ceratothoa steindachneri. Next base: position 181,427 of record CAXAKS010000058.1, on the reverse strand, counting down.
CTCCAGGGTATTATATATCGTCATATAGCCCATTCTATGTCTAATAAAAATTTGTTTATCTAGTTAGGCTGAGATGAATAGTATGTCTTCTAGAGCCATCTATATTCCGGAGTATAGGTCAAATATTTCCAATATTATTTCCCAATATTATTATTTTTAGCCAAGCTAGGCCATAACTTAGGGTAGTGGGTACTCTATGTCCAAAATAGGGCTACGTTTGATGTATTGGAGGCTTGTAGAGGTGGTGTTGGGCTTCTAGTTAAGACTACTATACACATAATCACTTTTTTTTCTAGTGTCTTCGCTTGTGAAACGACGCTGTCGTGTGCAGTTGGCGGTATGGATCAACCCAAATGATCGACCGAGGAATGAAAACCTCCTCTACAAGCCGAAATGCCTCTTCAAGCCACCTAAGAGGATATACTTAAGTGATAGACGCAGTGTTTCGTTTTAAGGCCAAAGATACTCCAGGTTAGGTTTATTTGAACTTTTAATGGGTGCTGATTTATTTTCAGCTCGTAACTAGGCGACAGGAAGGCTGTCGCTTACTCTCGTCGCTCACCGTAGCTGTTAGGCGTCCAACGGCTAAACATCCGAAACCTTCACCTGGGCCAAGTGTTCCAACCGAGATGGAGGAGGAGGAAGAGCAAATTAAATCTGGTGGTTTGTCAGGTTCTGCGGACTTGGGAACCTTCACACGCACTTCGGGTGTGGTTTTGGCCAGGTATGGGTTGATGACGATGATTCCATTGTCGATCCTACCTATACACCCGAATTTTCGGGATTTCAGCCTCTCTCTTTCTCTGGATTTTCCAATGACCCCGCTCCCGATCAAGACTGACTCTTTTGCTCCCCGCCCCGCATCTCCCACCTCTTCCTTGTCAAGTAGTTCTTCGTCCTTTGGCGGCCAACCTTACGCACCCTTTTCTTCTTTAGATATTTCTCACCCTGTTTCGATCACGGCATGAGCGAGCTATCGGGTCTCTTGCCCTCAAGAGGTAACAAGAAGAACTTCGGAGGACGGCTTCTCCAATCATTGATCCGAAGGCGGTTGAGAAAGGCTGACGTTGCCTCACGAGACTCTTCTCCCTGACCCGAAGATACGGGTGTGATGTCCAGCTCTTCCGTGGTTTGCGACCGTCACTCAGCACTTCTCGGGAGAGAGCCGTCGTTGATTCGAACTGCTTTCAAGGAAGTGTCGTCTAACCAAATCTATCTGTAATCCTTGGGAAGGTCCATATATACCCGGAGTTCTCCAAAACAGGGAGAGAGAGGCCTTCTCGAACCCTCGTTATCGGCCGTGACAAACCGAGCGTCTCCTTGTGGGGAAGTTTCAGAGGCAGGGATCAGCGGGTTAGACTGACGACCAGCGGCTGGAGCTATAAAAGCTGTTCGCGGCGAACCTACAAAATAAATGAGTAATCTCCCGACCTGAGGAGAAGGGGAGGGGGGGAGATTGAAACTGCGGGGAGGTATCCTTCAATTTCAGCATCATGCCTAAGTGTGAATTTTTGCAGTGACCAGGCGGCAAGTCCAAAAAGGGTGAAGTCAGAGAGGAGGGGTGGGGGGAGTAACGGTTCGCTTTCTCTCCCTAAGTAATATCTTAGGAGGTGAAGAAATAATATTTTTCTAGGGGGTACCTCTACACATTTAATAACCTTGGTTATCCAATTAATATTCGGAACCTAATTCCGTCTTATTCATGTACCTATATATATATATATATATATCCATATTTATTGTCTACTTTTTATTTAGTGTGTATTAAAATCTATTTTTATCGTTGTGTTTGGAGTATTCCTTGGTCACGCAGCTGCATCTAACTATTCAAATCGCACTCTTAGAACAATAACAGTTGTTGCCTTGCTTAGCCTACCTTAGAGCCTGTGTGCGTATATTCCCGTAGCTTTGGTCATGCTTCGACATAATTCAATTAATCTTTTAGATCGTCCAGGTCGCCTTCAGATGTTAAAGGAACGTGCAGCTCGAAAACTTGGTAGAACAGTATATGATAAACCACAGACTACTCTTAGATAATCACAGTAAGATCTGGAAATAAGTGGAGTTGAATTTTGAAAAACGAGGTATGCTGACCAATAATTCCCGTACCTCTTTTGAAGGACCTTTACAATTATATCATTTGAAAGAAAATGTAAAACAACATAAGGGGTTTCAAATTTTTTATGATATTATTGTCAAATAATTTCATAGGTATCCTGGAGAGGACTTTGGCAATTATATCATTCGAAAGAAAATATAAAACAACATAGGGATTTCAAATTTCGTTAGAATCGGCCCTTATAGTCGCCCGCGACTACAAATTGTGTATTATGTTTATAGCCTATATCTATGATTCCAGAACGATTTTTAAATTCGTAGAAATTTAGTAAAAATAAATAGAATCAATTTCGAGCTCAGAGTTACCTTTCAGACTTGCGGTTTGTTTTGCATCTACTTATTCGTGAGATGATAATTAGTAAATCGAATCGAGTTTTTCTAGAACAATTTGTTTTTATAATTATCAAAGAAACGAAGAAACTGTACTAATAAATACTTGTAGAATATAAATAAGTCAATTTCAGTGGCTAAATATTTATTTATTGGTATTTATAAATGTATATTGTTAGAGATAATCTACTACATATATTATATTACATATATTATATTATGTGGTATCATGCAATCTTGATAGTATCAAGTAAATAATAGATGTAAATAAATCATTCATATTACCTTGTTTTGTGTTTTTAAGATATAATAATTTGTAGAAATACATTCATATTCAAAGCTCTCTTCAAGAGTGTCATACTGGAGGAATTTAAAACAATCAGATAAACTCCAATACTATTCTCACTGCAGGATAGGAAGGAGCAAAAAAACAATATTTTCCATAATTGTATTTCCGAGATGTCTTTCAACCTTATTGCTGTCATATTTGGGGATGATGCCATACTCCTTTGAAAGCATTGGTTCTCTCCCCACAGTCGATATCCACGCTCTTTTCCCTTTATGCTCCTTCTGAATAAAGTCTAGCAGCGAGACGGCAGTAGTTTTCCACTAGATCTTGGGGTTTACCTTCTTTAGAGATGAAGATAATCCTTGCTACTATTAGTTCCTCGTGAAAATATACAATATTTAATCACACATTAAATATATTTCTAATCCCCTTAGTTTTTCCTTCTGATCAAACCAGACCTGCTTGCAGTCATCTTTGGGGAATAATGAAATATAATGAAATGAAATAAAAAAGGAAAGTCAGAGACAAACAAAAGATTATTAGAGCCTCCCCAACCTCCCTGGTTTTCGTAAATTTGCCAAGGCGAGAGAGGAGTGATAAGGTCTAGTACGCCTTTGTAATCCGTTGCATCCTCATTTTCCAGAGCCTTATTAAACACTGAGTAGTTTGGTTACGGGAGGTAGGAGTGAGAAGGAGGAGAGGATGAATGGTAGGAAATATAGTAGGGGCTAAAAAAAAAGGACCTAGGTAGTTATTTGACCTACCGCTTAACTTAGAATCCGAGCTACAGTGTGTAGAATATATTATTTCTATAAATCAGCTGTTCCCAACTTGTGGCCACATGGCCAAAATGGGCCATGGCAAATTTCAGGTGGGCCACAGGAATTTTAGTTTTTAGCAGGCCATAGGGATAATATGTGGACCACAGCACATTAAATGGGACATAAAACTTTTATTGACTCCTAGTTTCGGGATTAATGAAATTAAATATATGTATATAAAGTTTCTTTGACTGTAAAAATAAAAATTTTTACTTATTACTGAAAAATTGCTAATTGATTGCATCACCATTGCAGTTCTGTGCTAATCTTGATTATTAGAGTTATAACTCTTCTACATTGTTTTTTTTATTATATTAGGTGAGCAACTTGAATTTTAACTGCTTTACTCAGCTCTAATATTAGTTATAGTTATCTTCTATAACAATAAGCTGTGTTTCTATAACAGACGAGCATAAAAAGTAAATTGCAAATAATTAGTTAATCCAAAAATATTATTGGATGAATTTAATTTTCAATATAAAAATAAAATTTGGGGGGGGGGGGGCTGTGCAGAATACAGGTAGTAGACACAGAATATACATCCCTGATAGTTTTGTGTATTTGTTTCATTAAGTTTATGACTTTAAATCATTTTAGTCATTCCTGAATAACTGTTACTTAAAATAGGCAGTTTAATCCTTAACTATTAGGTTGATGAATAAGTTCTTGCGGTTTTTTTTAATGTTGTGTTGATTTAAGTTTTGTTGACGTAATTTGTGCACATATTAAGAAACAATAATAAATAATGAGAGCAAAATTTGCAAAGGTTAGGCTACGTCTCTTAACAGCCTAGACTATTAGGCTTTTGCTTAGGCTATGTCTTGAAGTTGAGTAATAAGTTATTGTGGTTTATTAAGAAGTTGTGTTAATTTAATATTTGTTCTGTACCCTCAAAATGGAAGGTCAAGTTGAAAGAAAGGCGCATTTTCGACACTTGTTATTATTCATTTTCAATCCAGACGGGAACAATGCAAACGCAGCCAAAGCTCGTCGCGATATTTGTGCTGTGTACGGAGAAAATGCTTTATCAAAAAGGACAGCTCAATGGTGGTTTTTAGGTTTCAAAAACGGTCATTTCAATCTTAATGACGAAGAACGTTCTGGTCGCTCCATTAAGTTGGATGAAGATCGATTGAACGACCTTCTTCATGAAAATCCTCGTCAATCGACTAGAGAATTGGCTGTACAATTGGCGTGTGATCAGAAAACTGTAGTGAATCACCTTCATTCGATGGGGAAAGTTAAGAAACTCGGTGCATGGGTTCCGCACGCTTTGAGCGAAAGAACCAAACTTCAACGCTCAACGATTGCCACAGGTTTGCTTGCTCGTCACAAGGCTACTCGTGGATATAAGGACAGATTTCTTCACCGCATCATCACTAGCGACGAAAAGTGGTGTGTTTATGTCAACATGAACCATCGAAAACAATGGTTTAGCCCCCCTCCCCCCCAAAATAACACTTCCGCGATTAAAGCAAGCACTTCATCCATGAAAGATGAAGCTGTGTGTGTGATGGGATTGTGAAGGCATCATTCTTTATGAGCTCCTTGAAAACAACGAGATTGTCAATGGAAAAATCTACGTTCAACAAATGTATCGACTCGCCGAGGCTATTCGTGAAAAGCGATCTCATCGACGTTATGGAGTCCTTCTGCAACACGACAATGCTCGTCCTCACATTGCCAATATGACAAAAGACGCCATCCAAACGCTTAATTTGGAAATCCTGCCGCATCCTCCATATTCGCTAGACTTGGCTTCATCGGATTTCCATCTGTTTCAATCGCTCTCCAACAATTTGCGCGGCGTTTCGTTCAATACTGATGTGGAATTAAGAACCTGGTTAGACGAATTCTTCGAGTCTAAATCCAGAGATTTTTATTGCAGAGGCATCGAAAAACTAGTTGAACGTTGGGAAGAAGTCATAAATAACAACGGAGAATACATTATTGATTAAATTGCATCTTGTTATCAATTTAAAATGAAGTTTTTCTAAAATTGTTAATTGTAATGAATAAATTTGATAAAACCGCTAGAACTTATTCCTCAACCCAATATATTAAGTCCATTTTCCAATCATATAACAATATACTATATTTGTATTTAGATTCTAAGTAGTTATCAATTTTTTTTTCCTTACAGACTACCCATGACTGATAAGAAGAAACGATGCCGACAGTATTCAAGCGAGTTTTTAGCATACGGCTTAATACAGTCTTCAAGCAATATAACAAAGCCAATGTGTCTCATATGTATGACCGAACTTTCTTACGATAGTATGCACTCAGGTAAACTAAAATATCATCTGGAAAGTAAACACAAGGAAAATAATGACAAATTATTAGAGTGTTTCCAAAAAAAATCGTGATGATTTCTAAAGACAGAACACTGTTACTTCCTCATTCCGCAAGTATACTAATAAATTAAACAAAAGGTTTCATCGCATATTATGAAATTTCCAAGCTAATAGCAGAAACCGAAAAACCTCATACTATTGGTGAAGATTTGATTTTGACCTCAATATCTGTGGTGATTTCTACTGTTATGTAACAGAGCCGTCAATACATTAGTGATTCTATTCCGTTGAGCAAAAATACAGTATCGAGACGCATCGATAAAATGGCAGAGGATATTGAAAATCAACTAGTTGCATTTTTACAAGTAAGGAGTTTTGCGTTACAGATTGATGAAGCACTTTTACCTAATAACCAAGCAATTCTTATGGCGTATGTTAGGTTTTGGATTATAAAAGTGAACTCAGAGAATAATTTTTTTTTCTCAGCAGTCTTGTGACAGATACCAAAGGAATAACAATATTTAAAGAAGTATTGGACTATTTCCAAGAAAAAATAATCCAATGGGTAACATCATACTCGCATCATCTGCAACTGATGGTGCTGCTGCTATTCTAGGTAGATGCAGGGGCTTTATTGTATATTTAAAGAAACTGTCCTTAATGTGTTTTGCATCACCAACATTTAATTGCAAAAAAAAATTGAGAGGACGTTTGAAAGATGTTCTAGATAATGAAATAAAGGTTTGGAATCTTATCATGTCAAATCCACTTCCAGATCGTCGTTTTCGCCAAGTCTATGCTAATAATAAAGAGGTTAGAAAACTAATTTTGCATACAAAGGCTGGCTGTCTAAAGTTAATTTTCTGCGTCGCTTCGTTGAACTATGAGAAAGTGTTGAATTATTCCTGAATGGCACTGAGCTTGGAAAAGAAATCAGCTGCAAAATCCGACATTTTCTACCTTTCAGATATATTTGAAAAGCTAAATAACTGAACAAACAGCTACAAGGAAAAAGTACGACATTTTGGATATGAAAATAGTCAATCAATGCTTTTCTTGGAAAGCTTCGTTTGTTCAAGATTAATATCGGGCGTAAGGAGTTGCTACATTTTTCACCTCTTGCCCCTCTTGAAGAGCTGCATGAAGATGATATTTTCATTTCCATCAGGCAACATTCAGAGTATCACCATCATCCTCTTAATTCTAATTCATTTACTATATTATCTTCAGCCTTAACTTCTCTCGATTTGAAAATCTTAGAGTCGCTATATATCATTAAAATAAATCCAAACCTAAATAATTACGCCTCCTCAATTAAATTATTCACAATATAACCAACCAACACTTCAATAGATTAACTAGCTAACCGACCAACCGAATAAATTTCGTCAGTAGTTTTATATGTTTAGTTAGTTGATTTCTCAACTCCCACGTTAAAGGTCAGTCCCTTTGTTCATTCTAATTTGTTTTCGGGTTTCTGTCTTTTTTGTGTGTGTTTTTACAATTTAATATAATAGGTTATTTTTTGTTTACTTCAGTAACTTTTAATATGTGATAATCAAGTCAGTTTGTTATAATTTCAATTTCTATTATTTTTTTAAATACCACTGGGTAATATTATTTAATTCTATATATTATTAGTGGTTTAACTCTAATTTTAATTATTGTCAATTTTATTATTTTAACTTGCCTTCTTCCGCTTTTTTTAATGCATTCTTTTAACTGTTATCAATTAATGTTCCTTTCCCTTCTCATTAGACGATATAGTCGCTGAAGATGGTCCTAGTAAAGGTCCGAAACGTCCGGCCAATAAATGATTAGTATAATCACCTGGGTCTTCATATTCCTGCTACATATCAGATTCCCAAGGAACAAATCAATTACCAGTATTATATATTGTGAGGGAATTGCCACGTGGAAGATCTTTAGCAGAAAGGAACTCCCATGTGCAGCAAAAGGCCCGGCTAGGACTAAAGTGGTAAGCCTACCTCCCCCCCCCCACTCCCTTCCACAAGCGGTAGCCTCGAATCGAGTCCCCCACGATTCACCTTTATGCGGGCTAAAATAGCTCTGCCAGAAGATTCGAGGCCATTCGAGAGTAGAGCTGTTTCCCGCTAACCCCCAAATCCGGGGAGAGCCTCGGAGATAAATAACGCTCGACTCCCCGGAAGACACACAGAGTTGAGAAGTCTCACCAGAACGCAGAAGATTTCCCCATGGTTCCAAGTCAAGTGCTAGCAACAAAACAAAGTGACAGATGGACTATTTTGTGTATTTGGAATTAGCCCCAGCCAGGAGGTAATTCCACTGAAAGATCGCCCCGAGTGATTTTCCCGACTTCTTTCATCAACTCCTGTCGAAGCCCAACTCATTTCGGGTAGCCGAAATACTCTCCCCTGGACCGGAAGTTACCCTCCCCCCTTTTCTTTTGGAGAACCGTCATCACTCCAACCTCCCGCTCTGAAGTCCGAGCGGTCTCACCTCACGTACAGAAGACATCCGTAAGCCAACACCCCTCCCCCCTTCAGTAACCTAATTGAGTTAATCTCCCCACCCCCTTCAGTAACCCAATTGAGTTAATCTCTTCCCCCTTCGTTTATTGATGTGATTTTTGCCCGTTAATTCTTTGAGGTAATTTTACCCTTCAAATCTCTTATTAATTTTTTTTGTGTAAATAAAATTCTATTTTTATACATGTCTCTTTAAATAACCTCGAACTTTGCCATTGTCCATAATTTGCCTGACCCCGTTGCACTCTCTCATTACTCAGCCCGTCTGAACGCGTGGTTTTCCGTCCCTTTTGTCGGTTCGCTTTCAAGTTATTGGTCCTCTCTCAAAGATATAATATGGTATTGATATAATGTAATGTTATACCACGATATATATATATATATATATATATATATATATATATATATATATATATATATATATATATATATATATATGCAATGTCACGCAAAAAAAAGTAGGAACATAAGGTAAAACTAATTTATTTAAGAATGAGTTTTTTCATAACAGCAGCAATTTTAAAAAGGCTAGGGGAAATGTTAAAGTTATTAAATTGGCTTATACATGAACATTCAAAAAGGTTACTTTTAATTGAGTCATTTGAGCGAAAAATAAATTTTGCTGAATTCCAATTAATTAAGTGGTTATTTTCGGACATGCACAAGAAAAACGCACTATTATTTACGGCTCTCCTAACATTGTATTTATGCTGATTAATACGGACAGATAATTGCTTTCCTGTCTGTCCAAAATATTTACTTGGACAAACAGAACTTTCGACCGAATAGACTCCCCCAATATTATTACAACTATTGTACATGGGCGGTAATTGCTCTTCTATTTCGCATATATATATATATATATATATATATATATATATATATATACACCACCTTTTCAAAAATTTCCGTTATTCCCTGATGATATATATATATATATATATATATATATATATATATATATATATATATATATATATATATATTGCCGTAGAATGGACTCTCGACGATATACCATATATAACTATTCGTTGAGGGAACTCATTTAATTATCTTTAGAGTGCGTGGATGTCTAGGTTGACCGATATTATGTATCTTCGATATGCTTAAGAAGTGGAACTGAGCTCAAGGATAATAATATGGCTATCATTAATAAAATAGAGTTTTATTAATAAAAACTATCAACAACACACAAAACGGAAAATATTGACATAAACAGAGAATTGGAAAGGGTCGTGGGAAATCTAGCTAATCCGAGGATTAAGAGATTTAAAAAGGTAAAACAAATATAAATTAAAGGGATGAGATGGTTCGCTAAACCATTTAAAGCACAGGATGGAGTTGACAAAAGGGTTAAATACTCAAAGGTAACGTTCGGCTTACGTAATTACACTTGTTGTGCAGAGGAAGGCGACGTGAAGGAATTTTCGGACCGCTGGCGAGTTCCAGCCGAAGGGGGTGGGGAATTAAATGATCCTGACGTGGCGTCTTGGGAATGAGAACCGTTTCTTGACGAACGGGCTTGAAGAACAATGACTGTTCTACGTTGTTCTCTTCTGAACAACAGGGGGGGTGAGAACCGTCTCTTGTCTACGGGCTCGAGAACAATGGCTGTTCTAATGTTGTTCTCTTCTGAACAACAAGGGGGAAGGGTGAGAACCGTTTCTTGGCGAACGGGCTGGAAGAACAATGGTTGTTCTACGTTGTTCTCTTCTGAACAACAGGGGGGAAGAGAACCGTTCTTGTCAACGGGCTCGAAAGAACAATGGCTGTTCTAACGTTGTTCTCTTTCTGAACAACAGGGGAAGCCTTGTGGACTTGGCGTCACGAAGGCTCGAACCTTGGCACTCAAGGGATATTGTCCTTCTTCTGGACAAGTGATGGTGAATCTCGAGATCGAGGTCCCTTGGCGCACAAGGTGAGAGTGGATCGTAGTGATGTTTCGCGACGAAAATCTGGATCTCCAATCTGCATCTTAGTGGTTGTTTCCATATAAATAGTCGGGACATCCCCTTGGCGTGTGGGACAATGGAGTGGGGGCTTCGAGGGAATGCACAGCCGAGCCTGAGAACAATGCCTTATCTGCCCATAAGCCTAACTCAATCTGGCGAGGTCGGCGCATGGGGCGAACGGGGGGGGATGATAAACCTCCTTGGTTTAATATTGACTCAGGTGGCGGCGATAATGCGCCCGGCTTCCAGGCGAAGATGCACGTGGGTAGCATCGTGTTTTTAAACAACATGTGATAACGGTTGAAATTAAGCGGCCTCAAACCGTTCTATCACAGTCCGAAATGTCTTTTAATCATGTTACTTTGTCTATACAAGTTGATAAGGTGGCGTTCTATATCTAATGTGTCTTTGAGGTCATCACTAATTATATGTCCTAAATACTTTATGTTGCTCACTATTGGAATTGTATCATTACCTAGCTTAAAACTATTATATTTACAACATTTAAGAAATTTAGACTTAAAAACTAGCACCGCACTTTTAGAACTATTAAATTTGATATCATTTTTTATCCCCAAATCATTACAAACGTTAATTAATTTATTTAGACCACTTGCAGATGGTGCAATTAGTGCAATGTCATCTGCATAAATAAAATGGTTCGTTTTTGCATTACCTATTATACAACCTACTTTAATTTTGCCTAATTATATGGATAAATCATTTATATACATACAGAATAGGTAAGGAGAAAGAATTCCTCCCTGTCGAACACCATTACTTACGGTAAGGAAGTCAGATATGGTATTTGACCATCTTACACACATTTTTTTAGTAGCATACCAGTAACTAATTATTCTTAAATATATGATGGAACCTTAAATTTACTTATTAAAACTCTGTGATTTACTCTGTCAAAAGCCTTTGATGCATCCAAAAAACAGGAATATATATTGCTATTAACGCTATTATATTTCAATATCATTTCTTTTAATGAGTAAATACATATATCTGTACCATGATTTTTCTTAAATCCAAATTGGTTGTCCATTGTTAAGATAAAAAATTCTATTCTACTAAGTATGATTCTTTCTAAAATTTTACTACAGATACTAGCTAACGCAATTGGCCTATAATTGGATTTTATATTTATACTTTGACTTTTGTTTTTAATAATAGGTATTAACACAGCAGACAACATGCTTTCAGGTAAGACTCCATGTACGAGACATCCAGTGAGACACATAGCTAATAATGGAATAATTTTTGCACTACTAAATTTAATATGTTCAGCTTGAACTCCATCCAATCCACAACTTTTATTTACATCAAGTTTTCTTCTCATGGTTGCCACCTCTTCGCATGATACTAAAACCTTTTTATAGTTATCGGAGACTGCATAATTGTTGTCTAAGAATAGTGAACTATCGTGCAAACAATTAAACAGTTCCCAATAGTGTGTTTTCCACATGTTACAAATATTTTCAGCTCCTGAATTACCTTCAATTTCATAAGGTTATGCACTTTAATTTCTTTCCAAAATTCTCTTGTATCTACTTTCATATTTAAGAGCTCGCGAGCTAAGGCTTCCTTTTTTAGATTTTCTTTATTTAATTTAATAAATTTAAGTGCCCCTTTAAATCTGGCTTTTGTGGAATTTTTTAGATGGAAAATTGGACACTCCTAGGTTTGTTTACTTCTAACCACAAAGCAAAAGCCTCTCTGTATCTCTCATACAATTCCTGACAGTGGTCATTCCAGCCAGGCCGATTGTACTTTTTATTTTTATCTGATGCACTCTCAAATACAACTTTTGATATCTCAAAGAGTGCAAAAATTAGGTTATTGTAGAAAGAAGTGACTTTTTCCATATGTTCTTTATTTCTACAGTTCAAATTTTTACAACTAACGGCTTCACTTGGAATTTCCACATTCTCGAGGAACACCCCACTCATGTCAGTGTATTCATCTTTTTTTATTTTGTGGCACCTCATCCCAAAATATCCTATTATAGTTAGCTAAGTTCTCAAAAGAATTTTTGTTAAGACTTTAGGTATTAATTTAACAGTCAATTTTGACACAAATGGAAGATGACCAGACTCAAAAGAATCATATAATACATACATAACTGAAATTAATTTATGGCCATCCTCAGATGAAATGCAGTGATCCAACCAAGATTTTTAACTCCATGCGTCACTGACATATGTGAAAGTGTCTCTCGGTAGGCTTAGTCTGCTTGGCCATTTAAGCTTATGAGCTTCACAAAAAACTTTTAAATGTTTAGAAAGCTCTGAGTCATTACCTAATATGTTACTTTTGAAATCGCCATATACACAATAACATGTACTATCTAACTCTTCTAACAAAGTACCTAACTTATATAGTTTATCTATATATATTTCCTAATTTTCTACTGACTCACATGATAGGTATACATTAAAAATATACATTACTTGACAGTTTAGCACTATCTTTATACCAACGACCCAATCATAATCAAAAGTTAATCAACTTATATAATGTTCAAATTTTGAATTCCATATTATTGCTACACCTTTTTTATTTTTCCTACGTACTAATAAACAGTTACTATCATCATTTGGAGAGTTTGTTACACCCCTATGATTTAAAAAAAATTGTATTAATCTCTTTATATTCCGTTTTTGATATCCATGTCTCCTGTAGTAAAACTATATCAAAATTATTTATTATCTTATTTAAACCAATTTCATTTGTTCGCAGACCCCTGCAGTTGTAACTAACTACATTTGATTTACTCTCCATAATGAGCTGTAGTATTACTTGTACGTTGTGGTCTGAACCAATTGAAATAGATTCATTTTGTCTATGCTGATGGGTCTATAAAGATTGAAGGGTCTTCGCATTGAGCTTCCACTTTAAAACTACTGTAGTTTTCAGGAAATTTTGATGCATTTCGTATCTATGTTTGTTTTCTTTTTAATATAACTTTTGAGTTCTTCTTCTGTATACTCGGGTGCAAATTTGGTTACATAGACTCTAGCAAGCCTTTTAGCAACTCTAATGCCCTCATCTGATGATGCATCGACTTTAATAGGTTTCTTGGATTTTTCTATCGAGTTCTTCATATAGTTAATGGATTTTGTCCTATTGGATTTTAGTATTTTTCCTCAAAAGTTATATATGAAAAGTTATATTTGAAAGAAAACAAACATAGATGCGAAATGCACCAAAATACTATCAAAATTTCTTGAAAATTACAGTAATTTTAAAGTGGAAGCTCAATGCGAAGACCCTTCAATCTTTATAGACCCATCAACATGGACAAAAGGAATCTATTTCAATTGGTTCAGACCACAACGTACAAGTAATATATATATATATATATATATATATATATATATATATATATATATATATATATATATATATATATATATATATATATATATATATAATTTGACGGTGAATGTAAGGACACATAGGAGGCTGAGGTACATGTGATTTATTTATGGAACAACGTTTCGGGCGTATCAACCATCTTCAGGTTCTAAAACATAAATTAATCTAATACAGTTAAAGAATATTAAAAATATTAAAAATAATTAGGTTAAGACTATGTAGGTAAATCAAAAATTAGAAAATAACTCAGGAATTTAAAACTCAAGAGAATCAAATTATCAATCTAATATAACACTATTGAAACGAAAAAAAAAACACAAAAAAAAAACAAAAGCAAATAATTACAGTATAATATTGCTTACCGATAACTCAGGAATTTAAAAGGGAAGAAAATCAAATTATTAATCTAATGTAATCACTATTGACACGAAAAAAAAGAAGCAAAAACACAAAAGTAAAAAATTACAGTATAATATTGCTTACCGATGAAGTTCAGGAGAAATCACTAAGTGAAGAAATTATAAAGGATGTTGCTTAAAGTAGGATAGGAATTTGATTGGTTGGTTGTTAAATAAGAGAAGGTTGGTTGGTTGGTTGTTGAATGAGGTAATTAAAATTAAGAAATAAGAAGGGGAACAGCGGTATTATCTATGTTGAGTGTAGGAGATTTTGTACGTATTAGTAGGGATTCCAAAATTCTTAGACTATATTCATTGTTATTATGACCAATTATTTTGAAGTTATCTATGGAACATTCTGTCTTGCATTGTATACTATGATTTCTTATTACAGAAGCTTCCTTCTTAGACAATATTTTTCGAGTGCGATGGCTTATTCCCATGTGAGAACAAAACCTCTCTTTCAATGAGCGAACCGTACTACCAATATAGGTTCCTTGCAAACAACAAGGACAAGTAAAAGCATAAACAACACGGCTGCTCATTTCTAGAGGAAGTTTGTCTTTTGACGAGAAGAAACTTCCTATGGAAAGTGGGTTAACAAAAGTGATTTTGAAGTTGGTATGAAAGAAATATTTTTTGAGTAATTTGTTGCATTTTCTAGTGAATAATTTGTTGTAAGGTCCCATTTCTGGTACTACGAAAATTTTTTCATTTTTGCGAACATTATATGAGAGAAAGGATGGAGAGTAAATTTTGGTAAGAAAATTATTGATTAGTTTGTCAACCAAAGGTGGGGGGTAACAATTATTTTTAAAATAAGACTTTAGAGTCTGAAATTCATTGTGCATAAGGGAATAATTGGAGGAGAGATGGTAACCTCTATATATTAGAGATTTAATTGCACTGAGTTTGTGTGACAAGTCACAATGGCTGAAAAAATTGATTCCTAGGCCACTAAAGGTAGGCTTTCTGTATATTGAGGTAGTTAGTTTGTCGTTTTTTTCTATAATGACGTCTAGAAAAGGAAGTTGATAGTTACTCTCTAATTCAATGGTATATTTAATGTTGGGATGATAAGAGTTTATAAAATTAAAAAAATGGTGGGCATGTTCTATATTATCAAAAATAGCAAAGGAGTCGTCAACATACCTACAATAAAATATGGGTTTGAAATCTAAAGGGCAATGTTTCATAAAGTTATTTTCAAGATGAATCATGAAAATATTAGCTGCTATTGGAGCAATTGGTGAGCCCATTCCTACTCCATCTATCTGTTGGTAAACCTTGTTATTAAATAAAAAATAATTCTCATTAAAAATCATTTCTAAAATAGTCTTGAAATTTTTACGAGAGAAATTGTGAAAGGTGCCTGTTTTGTTAAAAATTAGATTTAAAATAATATCAATTGTTTCATTAACAGGAACATTTGTAAATAGTGAGGATACATCATAACTGACTAGGACTTTTGAGGGTGCAAAATTGTGTGACAATAATTCATTAACAAAAGAATAGCTGTTTTTTATGGTGTATTGACCTATGGCTAACCCAGAGAGCAATTTAGCAACATATTTAGAAAGGTTAAAAGTTGCAAGAGAATAGGAAGCCAGAATTGGTCGGAGAGGAACACCAGCTTTGTGTAGCTTAGGGAGGTCGTATAATAAGCATAACTCAGAACCACTAGAATGTAGGGCATTATAAGTTTGCTGGTCTATAACTTTAGTGGATTTTAGATTTAACAGAACTCTGTTAACTTTATCTTCTAGTTTTAGAGATATTTGTGTAGGTGTTTCTGAGAGCAGTTTAAATTTTGTAGTGTCTGCAAGTATGGATTCCATTTTGTGTACATAGTCAGTTCGATTTAATAGAACAACTCCATTTCCTTTATCGGGTTTGGTAATGACAATATCTGGATTATTAGATAGGGAACTTAGCGTTTTAATATCACTGTTTCTGAACATGAGAGAAAATCTTTTCAATTTCTTCAGTTTGTGATAAAATTCGTGTGCCACTTCTGAGAAGTCAGATTTGAATCTACAGAAGTCATAGTTTATGGATAATTTACGAATTTCATGTAGGAAATTTTCAAAATATAAATAGTAGGAAGGATATTTGATTTTTAAGTTAGGGAATTTAAATTGGAAACCCAAAGACGATAGAAACTCCTCTCGTGGAGACAGGTGATAGCTAGATAGATTTTTTACATGATTACCATTGGAGAAAAGATCAGGCTTTCCAAGGCCTAATTTGTGGAGTTTTTTTGTTATGAATTCTAGATACTTGTTGAGAATACCCTGAAATATCATGGTAATTTAGGATAAGAAAGCATATGGAATCTAAAAATAAAAAATGAGTGCGTAAATTAAATTTAGAGCGTTCAAAATCAACCAATAGGCGTTCGTATGACCGAACTTTAAATTCAATTTCATGGTTTAACAAATAATCCAGAGAAGATTTATAAAATTCGGAATGATAAAGGGATTTCCGATAAAGCTTGAAATAAACAAAACTGGGATACACATTACCATTACGACAAATCTCAAGAAAAGTACAGTCAAGAGAAGATTTCCTAAGTCTTCTCGTAGCCTAGGAAAAAGTTCGGTAGTACTTTAATCCTTCAGGTCCATATTTCTTGTAAATATAGTCATATGGGTTTCCAATTTAAATTCCCTAACTTAAAAATCAAATATCCTTCCTACTATTTATACTTTGAAAATTTCCTACATGACATTCGTAAATTACCCATAAACTATGACTTCAGTAGATTCAAATCTGACTTCTCAGAAGTGGCACACGAATTTTATCACAAACTGAAGAAATTGAAAAGATTTTCTCTCATGTTCAGAAACAGTGATATTAAAACGCTAAGTTCCCTATCTAATAATCCAGATATTGTCATTACCAAACCCGATAAAGGAAATGGAGTTGTTCTATTAAATCGAACTGACTATGTACACAAAATGGAATCCATACTTGCAGACACTACAAAATTTAAACTGCTCTCAGAAACACCTACACAAATATCTCTAAAACTAGAAGATAAAGTTAACAGAGTTCTGTTAAATCTAAAATCCACTAAAGTTATAGACCAGCAAACTTATGATGCCCTACATTTCTAGTGGTTCTGGGTTAGGCTTATTATACGGCCTCCCTAAGCTACACAAAGCTGGTGTTCCTCTCCGACCAATTCTGGCTTCCTATTCTCTTGCAACTTTTAACCTTTTTAAATATGTTGCTAAATTGCTCTCTGGGTTAGCCATAGGTCAATACACCATAAAAAACAGCTATTCTTTTGTTAATGAATTATTGTCACACAATTTTGCACCCTCAAAAGTCCTAGTCAGTTATGATGTATCCTCACTATTTACAAATGTTCCTGTTAATGAAACAATTGATATTATTTTAAATCTAATTTTTAACAAAACAGGCACCTTTCACAATTTCTCTCGTAAAAATTTCAAGACTATTTTAGAAATGATTTTTAATGAGAATTATTTTTTATTTAATAACAAGGTTTACCAACAGATAGATGGAGTAGGAATAGGCTCACCAATTGCTCCAATAGCAGCTAATATTTTCATGATTCATCTTGAAAATAACTTTATGAAACATTGCCCTTTAGATTTCAAACCCATATTTTATCGTAGGTATGTTGACGACTCCTTTGCTATTTTTGATAATATAGAACATGCCCACCATTTTTTTAATTTTATAAACTCTTATCATCCCAACATTAGATATACCATTGAATTAGAGAGTAACTATCAACTTCCTTTTCTAGACGTCATTATAGAATAAAACGACAAACTAACTACCTCAATATACAGAAAGCCTACCTTTAGTGGCCTAGGAATCAATTTTTTCAGCCATTGTGACTTGTCACACAAACTCAGTGCAATTAAATCTCTAATATATAGAGGTTACCATCTCTCCTCCAATTATTCCCTTATGCACAATGAATTTCAGACTCTAAAGTCTTATTTTAAAAATAATTGTTACCCCCCACCTTTGGTTGACAAACTAATCAATAATTTTCTTACCAAAATTTACTCTCCATCCTTTCTCTCATATAATGTTCGCAAAAATGAAAAAATTTTCGTAGTACCAGAAATGGGACCTTACAACAAATTATTCACTAGAAAATGCAACAAATTACTCAAAAAATATTTCTTTCATACCAACTTCAAAATCACTTTTGTTAACCCACTTTCCATAGGAAGTTTCTTCTCGTCAAAAGACAAACTTCCTCTAGAAATGAGCAGCCGTGTTGTTTATGCTTTTACTTGTCCTTGTTGTTTGCAAGGAACCTATATTGGTAGTACGGTTCGCTCATTGAAAGAGAGGTTTTGTTCTCACATGGGAATAAGCCATCGCACTCGAAAAATATTGTCTAAGAAGGAAGCTTCTGTAATAAGAAATCATAGTATACAATGCAAGACAGAATGTTCCATAGATAACTTCAAAATAATTGGTCATAATAACAATGAATATAGTCTAAGAATTTTGGAATCCCTACTAATACGTACAAAATCTCCTACACTCAACATAGATAATACCGCTGTTCCCCTTCTTATTTCTTAATTTTAATTACCTCATTCAACAACCAACCAACCAACCTTCTCTTATTTAACAACCAACCAATCAAGTTCCTATCCTACTTTAAGCAACATCCTTTATAATTTCTTCACTTTGTGATTTCTCCTGAACTTCATCGGTAAGCAATATTATACTGTAATTTTTTACTTTTGTGTTTTTGCTTCTTTTTTTTCGTGTCAATAGTGATTACATTAGATTAATAATTTGATTTTCTTCCCTTTTAAATTCCTGAGTTATCGGTAAGCAATATTATACTGTAATTATTTGCTTTTGTTTTTTTTTGTGTTTTTTTTTTCGTTTCAATAGTGTTATATTAGATTGATAATTTGATTCTCTTGAGTTTTAAATTCCTGAGTTATTTTCTAATTTTTGATTTACCTACATAGTCTTAACCTAATTATTTTTAATATTTTTAATATTCTTTAACTGTATTAGATTAATTTATGTTTTAGAATCTGAAGATGGGTGATACGCCCGAAACGTTGTTCCATAAATAAATCACATGTACCTCAGCCTCCTATGTGTCCTTACATTCACCGTGAAATTGAAGATTAGACTGGTCAGCAGCAACTCACATGACTATATATATATATATATATATATATATATATATATATATATATATATATATATATATATATATATATATATATATATATATATATATCTCATTGAGGGCGGTTTAATTGAGATCAAAGCGGTTGCTCGCTGCCTCAATATGTGCAGGGTTCGAATCCTACCCCAGCTTGGAATTTTCGAAGTTAGAAATAAAATATTTCCGAAGAAAAATTATTCCGTTTACTCTTTCCTGCGGTGAAGTTGGATATATATATATATATATATATATATATATATATATATATATATATATACAGTGGCGGCAACAAAAAAAGTGACATTGAATATTGGCAACAGAAATCGATACACAAAATCGCTTTTACTATTTTACTTGCCAACAATCCAATGAAAATGTGCGGAGCTTATGCCGCAAGTGGACGACTCTCCTGGGCTAAGACAACAGAACTGCGCTCTATTGGAACTCAGTGTCTCGTTTGAGCTCGTACAACGAGGTTTTAGTATATGGCACTCCAGCGTGCTGATTATCTGCATTCGTGCCTACATTTGACGTGCTATAACTTCTGTGCAAGTGGATACAATTGGGTGGAAAAAGCTTTCTATGACAGAGAAAAGCCGTGCCTTGACCCTATTAGAGCAGGAAAAGTCTTTTATTGATGTAGCAGCAGATTTAGTAACCTCAAAAATACGATTCATCGCCTAAAACGTGCAGCTGAGTTATTGCCACCAGGTACCATACCAAAGAGGAAGGAGGGCATTGGTGCAGCTAGGAAGACATCTTCAAGGACTGATAATATCCTAAGGCGTAAAGTAATGTCAGACCCTTCTGTAACCTCCGCTTCAATCAAGAAAAAACACCCAGACCTCCTCCAGAACGTTGCCCTCAGGACCATCAGTCATCGCTTACAGAAGGACTTAGGCCTACCGTCTCGCCGCGCTGCCAAGAAGCCACTTCTTACCAAGGCTATGAAGATGGAAAGGCTCAATTTTTGCAAGACCTATAAACATTGGACAGCTGCCCATTGGAAGAAGGTCATGTTCAGTGATGAGAGCACCTTTAGGCTGGTCAGAGGAGAGTCAAAGATCGTGCGTCGTCCCAGCACTGTGTCTCGGGATGACCCGAAATATACCGTGAAAACTGTGAAGCACCCTGATAGTGTGATGGTGTGGGGTGCCTTTAGTGGAAAAAAGGGCAGAGGAGGTCTGTACTTCCTTGCCAAGAATGTAGCCATGAGGGGGACTAACTATCTTGAAGTTTTGAGGCAGCACATGCTGCCATTTTGGGAAATTCATCAGTGTGAATTTTTCATGTATGATGGTGCCCCTGCTCACAGGTCCCAGTTAGTAAAAAGGTTCTTCAATGATAATAATATTAGTGTTTTGGAGTGGCCTGGTAATTTCCTGGACCTAAATCCTATTGAGAATGCTTGGAATCTGATGAAATCCAAAGTTCAAGTGACAGCACCCGGCAGCATCAAGGACCTGATAGAATCACTGAAGCAGATCTGGGTTACGATCGACCCCACCTACTTCGCAAACCTCACTGAATCAATGCCCAATCGACTCAGGATGGTCATCAAGTGCAAGGGCAACATGACCAAGTAATAACTTTCATGAAATATTCATAATAAAATATGTAAGTTACATTTTTCTGTTTTATTTTCCCCGAATTGTCACATGTCACTTTTTTTGTTGCCGCCACTGTATATATATATATATATATATATATATATATATATATATATATATATATCTTTGTACCCTATATAAGGTTGTCTTATCCATTTTCATGCTATTCCTTGAAAATGAACTTGTAAATATAGTTCGAAAGTGTTTGGATTCATCTTTTCATTTTCTTGTGGGTTAATTTTCATATTATTGCTTTCCTTATGTGCCACTTTGTGATTTTTTTTCACATATATATATATATATATATATATATATATATATATATATATATATATATATATATATATATATATATATATAATATATATTATTTTGACTAATTATTTATTTATTTTAAGTTGTTGTTTTTGTTTTTTTTACAGATCTTATCACTTGAGTATGGCTTCGCGTGGACGTAATATTGGTCATACCTATGCAAGTGGGTCTTCAAGAGGATGAACATAAAAAGAAAGATGCAGATGGTTGCAGAAAGATTATTGATATGTTTTCAAAACCTACACCCGTTTCTGTTAATACCCCTGTAGCTAAATCTGAACACTCAGGCGGGTTAAAAAGTGAAGATACTTCAAAAACACAACCTACAACATCTGCACCATCACCTGTGCTCTCACACAGTACTTCCGACACTATAGATATTTCAAATGATGACTTCAGTGGGATTGAGGAGAGCGAACGAACGAAGTCTTGTCCCTTAATCAATGAGTAATAGCATCTCCTTCCCGGATCTTCTGAAGTTCCCAGCAGCACCTTTTCTTAATCTCTAGTAGGAGAGCAGGTGCAGTTGTAACGAAGATCGGAAGATTGTTCGGTCTTTGAGGGTCACCAGTTATTGGGGGCGGGGACCTTCCTTATCTTCCGTTTAGGCACTTATCTAGTATTTTTATCTTTATCGAATCTATTTTACTTTCTGAATTTCCTTTTATCTTTAAGTTGGCCCTTCAAACATTTGTCTTCCATTTGACTTAATATATCTGTTGGCTGGGTTGGTTCTTGATCTTCGATTTCTTTTTTTATGCATCTTCAGTTTATTTTAATTTATCTTGAGTTGATGATTTCTTCTTGACTCTTGATGAGTTGATGATTTCTTCTTGCTTCTTGATGAGTTAGTCCTTGAAGTCGTTTTCTTCCGTTTTTCTTTCATGAGGCGATCCATTTATTTTGAGTCTTCTTGAGTTGTCCTTAAAGCGTTTTCCTTGATTTCCGTTTTCTTCGTAAAAGGTTTTGGACTATTGAGTTTCGAACTCGGTACCGATAGATTTAAACGCCGATGCTCTTAGCCATTACGTCACGGCTTAGCCCGTTCTGAGTTGGTAATTTAATGGGCTATTTATATTACCGATTTGGAAGGAATTTTTCTCTGATGCATCTTCGCACCCCTACAATGTATCATATAAGCTAAACTCAATCGCAACGGGTCAAAAATCCTTTTGATAGATATTCTATATTATTACATAACTCTTTCTGAATAGCAAATACAAGTATGGCGTAAAAAATATAAACATAAATTGGTTTGAAAGGGATAATAACAGCATCTAACACAGGGTATTGGATTGGTCATGGTATTTCACATGAACATCAACCTCCTGTTCGTTTGGGCACATACATTGATTAAGGAATCTATTATGAAATCAAATTTCGTTGTTGAATATCGATCAGCGACGGGCCGTTAGGGCTTTGTTGACCCATGTTATTCCTTAAGTAGGCTTTCAGTCGTTTCAGGTCCGAAAATGAACGCTCGGACTCCGCGTTTGAGACTAGACGAGTGATCAGAGCTTGGAAGAAACTGGCAAGGTTCGGATCTGAGCGTGGGCAAAAGCATCTCCGACGGAGTCAAACTTGGTTGTTGACGAAAACCAGCGCTCTGATTCCGCCTTGATGAAGCTCAATGTCAGCCTCGTAGACTTCTGCCACCTCCAGTAAATCAGCAACATCTCCGTGGACGCCGCGCATATCAGATGTTTGATGTGGAAGACGACAGGAATAGTGTTGTCCCCGAATCGACTCTGCAGATCATTAGACATCAAGTCAAAGAACAAGATATAGACAGCTCGGCGGTAATATTCCTCCGCTGTCTGGTGGGGTACGTTTGCTCACTGCGTTTGCCACCTACAAACTCGAGGCACAAGAATAGTGTCATTTGACGAACCAATCTCATGGAGAAACTCCTCTGCCTTTGAAGACGTCGTAGAAGCTGGTCAGTGCACCTTTCCGAGTTTTGTTGAGATATGTCTCTACTTCACCATTCCTAGCGTACGCTGAGACGATATCGACCGCCAGAGACTACAGGGATGGGCTGGGCTCAGCTCCACAGGGTGAGCTTGAACCGACTCAACGACGACGAGCCGGCAGGAATTCGATGACTGAATCGTGTCATTGTGGGGGACGTGTAATGAAGTCACTTCGCTTTTCACTATGGTCTAATGAAAGGAGATTTTTTTTTAGGGGGAAGGGGGCATCTCAGCACCGCCTTGATCCGTGCCTAACTGATTTTGTTGAAGGGGATGCCTAATGAAGTCGCTTCGCTTGTCACTATAGGCTTTAAAATGACAAATTTTGGGAGGGTGGGGGGGCTTCAGCCCTCTCCTCTGAATCCGTGCCTGGTAATGGTGGGTCGCCTGGCCACAACGGCATGGGAGGTAATCGATATGACGTTTCCTCTATTTTACCGTGTCCTTGAGAAAGTAAAGAGAGAACCCAGTATAAATCTACAAAAGAAGGTAAGAGGGCCAGCCTCCGAACGCGAAAATAATGGAGAGAGGGAAATGCCCTCTTCGTTAGAAGGGTCTTGGCGGGGAACCTGATAAAGCACTGGGAGAGGGCACCTTCTTAACAGAGATGGAGATGCCCAGGGGCGGCTTCGATGATGACAAAGGGAAAAACCACTTTGTCCTATTCAAATGGTTGTCGGTCCACACTTTGTGTGCCCACAAACATGGTCGGGTGGGATTTAGAAACAGAGATGTATTCCAAAATTGTTGAGAGATTATAAAGACTTATCAACACACGGGAACTCCTACACTTGTGACTACTAAAAATAAAAAAAAAAGTGAATTAGATGGCTATATGCTGCGTCCAGCCGCTCCCGCCTCTCTCGTCTCAGGTTTTTGAACTTGTCAGAGATCCGTCCTGGATGCGTTAACGGTTGTGTTCGCGACCTGTGCAGCAAAGATAAGATTTTTTTTTTTTTTTTTAGGGCTATCTGGCGAATGGCAAATTAGGCATAAGTCGGCGTGAACAAACAGCCTAGTTCTAGGCTACTTAAAAAAAATTGAAAAGAAAACAATAAAAAGAAATAACAATTAAGAAGCAATAACAATAACAAAACAATAACAAAAACAACAACTAAACCTAGTTAAATGAAAGGGAGAAGGCCGGCCTCCCCCAAATAGTCAACAAGTCCACCAGTCAATGTGCACGCACTCGTCCCGAGTACAAAGGACAGGCGGTAGCGACCCCGCCCATATCGGTACCGGGACAGGTAACGTGCGCGAAGATCACCCAAACTGGGACATTCGACAAGAATGTGCCGAACAGTCTGGGGGACGACGCAGTCGTTGCAATAGGGCGCAGGCGAGCGCTCCATCAAATAGCGATGTGTCACACGAGTGTGGCTGATTCGGAGACGACAGAAATCGACCTGAAGCCGTCGCGGCATTTGGGGATATGTCCATGGGAACAGTCACGGCACAATGGCACGCAACTTTAAGTTCCCTTCGACCGTCTCCCATCTTCATTGCCAAGCAGTCCGAAGAGCTGCCCGTATTCCTGCCATGTAGTCGGTGTGAGGAAGAGCGAAACGCTGGTCCGGTCGCAGAGTCCTCGCGGACTCTTTGTCGCCCTCATCGGCGCGCTCATTCCCCGCAATTCCTACATGTCCAGGAACCCAGCACAAAATAATCTCAACATCTGCCCGGCTCGCCAAAACCGTGGCGTCAAGGATATCGCGAACCAGGGGATGCGGAGATTCCAATGCCCAGAGAGCACTCAGGGCACTTTGTGAGTCGCTATAGATCCCAATCCGGTCTCCGAACCGGGCACATCGCGTAATCTCCCGTAGCGAGTGGTGTATTGCCACCAGCTCGGCCGTGAAGACAGACGCAGCGCCTGGCAGAGCCCCGTTGACTTCAAACAGAGAGGATACGACATGGAAGCCGACCCCTTCTAGGGACTTGGAGCCATCCGTATACACTGGCACAGTTTCAGCGTGACACGAGGTGTGCTCCAAAAAGGTCGAACGCAATACTCCCGGCGCCGTACAAGCTTTGGGAGCAGAGGCGTGGTGACAAATCGCCAAATATGGTACCTTCCAGGGTGGCGTCCTGGGCAGAACCAGGGGCGCCCCCGCCCGAGAGCTATATCTAGCTCTCGAAGGAGTTTCCTGGCCTTAAACCCAAAGGGCTTAGGGTATAACTGGCGTCTCTCGGCGGCATAGACACCATCGAGATCAGCTGCGGATGCAGTGAAAGCTGTTGGCGACTGAGGGAGGCGCCGGGCTCGCGCGTACAGGCAAATGATGCACTGCACGCGGCGCAGAGCGAGTGGCATCTCCCCAGCATCGACCAACAGGCTCACAATGGGGGAAGTGCGGAAGGCACCGGTCGCAAGGCGAAGGCCGGTGTGGTGGATCGAATCCACCTTCCACAATAAACGCTCGGCTGCGGATGCATAAAACTCGCATCCGTAGTCGAGCTTCGAACGAACAAAGGATCGATAAAAAAGTAAGGCAGTAGCCCTATCAGCGCTGAACGTCACGGAACGGAAAATATCCATGGCGCGGGTCCAAGAGACCCTAAGGCTGCGAATATGAGCCTCCCAGCTGAGGCGTCGGTCGAATACAAGACCAAGGAAACGGTGCGATTCCACCACATCCAGGCGCACCCCATTAAGAAACAAATCTGGGTCAGGGTGGAGCCGTGGATGGCGGCAGAAGTGCACCACCTTAGTCTTGGCCAAAGAAAACCGAAAACCTTCTCCAGATCGAAAAACACCGTGACGTAGTGCTGTCTACGAAGGAAAGCCTCGCAGACGGCATTTTCCAGTCGGAGCAGAGCATCCGACGTGGAGTGAAACTTGCGGAAGCCGCACTGTGAAGAAGACAGATGGCCTCCGCTGTCAGGAAAAAGGCTAGTCTAACATCTACCAATTTCTCCATCAACTTGAACACGCAAGAGGCTAGAGAGATTGGGCGGAAACCGGTCGGAGTAGAGTGATCTCTCCCCGGCTTGCGAAAGGCGAGCACAGTAGCGATTCGCCAGGAATCTGGGAGAAGACCCTGCAGCCAGATCCTGTTGAACAAATCTAATAGAAAGGCCATGCCTCGCTCACCCAGGTGTCGAGGCATGGCGTACGGGACATCGTCCGGACCATGGGCGTGTCCGCGCACGAAGCAAGAGCGGAACGCAACTCACTCACAATAAACCTGTCGTTGAAGGGTTCTATGCCTCTGGAGGTAAAGTCCAGCCGGCGGCCTTCCGCGACATCACGACGTGCATTGAATGCTGGCGGAGCAGCATCCCGGCTAGAGAATGCGGAAAAAAGCGGTCGCTAAGGATTCCGCCACGGACGCGGGGTCCGTGTTCGCGGTCCCATTCTCCTGGAGAACGGGAGAGGGGTCCTGCGAAAACTTGCCCCGAATCCTTTTGACTCGCTTCCACACCTCTGCTAAAGGGGTCTTCCCTTTAAGTGAAGACAAGTATGCCCGCCAAGAAGAGCGGCGGGCGTGCTTCGAAATATACCGGAACCTAGCCCTAGCCCGACGAAATTCAGCGACAGTGAAATCGGTTGGGCGGCGCTTATAGCGCATGTAGGCATAACGCTTCTGTTTGAGGGCCGTCTCACACTGGGCCGGCCACCATGGGAGTGGTCGGCGTGCAAAACGGCCAGACGTCCTAGGAATAGTAGTCAGGCCCACGGCGATGAGGTTGCCGGAGAAGAAATCAACGGCCTCATCTACCGACCTAAACTCCTCGACTGAAATAGAGAAATCAGTCAAAATCAGGCTGTGCATCCGAAGAGCACAGAGATAGTCAAAGCAAGAAAATGAAGCGGTTCTCGGACAGTGATGCGTAAACTCATCCACGTTTATGACACCTATCTCAAGCTCTTCGATCAGGTCGGCAAGGACTTGTCCCCTGGGATTTATTGAGTAATCTCCTCAGAGAGGATGCCTGCCGTTCAGATCTCCAAGCAAGAGAAAGGGCCTCGGCAACCGTGCCACGACGCGGCGGAAGTCCCCCGCGTCAAAGTCAGCTGACGGTGGAATGTACTCAGAAATGATAGTATACCTCCTATCCACGTGCAGTTGAACAGCCACTGCCTGAAAGGAGGTATCTAAAGAGAAAGGAAGAACGGAAACATCATGCCGGGTGTAAACCGCGCATCCCCCAGCCCGGCCATCACGTGGTGGTGGGGTCGCAAGACCCTTATACCCCGGGAAGGAGGGGAGGGGGCACGCGCCTAGCATGGTTTCCTGCAAAAAGATAGCTAACGGGGAACGGGACGAGACGAGCCTCCGCAGCTACTCCCAGTTGGCCCGGAGTCCACGGCAATTCCATTGAAGGAATATGCCCTCCAGGCCTAGCTCGGAGGAGACGCGAGGGCCCTCCTCGAACAGAAGACCCTCACGGGAATGGCCGTATGCTTTCCGGAGGCAGAACCCCGGCGCTGTCACCTTCGAGGACTTATTGGGGGAGGTTGGGCTCGCCATGCGAGTCTTTTCCTCCCTTTGCCTCGAAACCTTAGGCGGGCGTTGCGGCTTCGGAGGCGGGGGGCACTCTTTCCGAGGAACTACCGTCTCCGAGACACTCGCTCCACCTCTAGGCGTAACCGAAGGAGCCGAAGCTCCTTTGTTGCTGGCCTCCTTTCGGGGGACAGCTTTAGGAACCCCGAAAGATGGCCTGGCGACCAGCTTCAGGGGTGTTGCCCCCTGTGAGTCTAACGACTCGGTGGAGGCGCGTGGCCGTTTCGCCTTACGGGAAACGGTCACGCTGGGGGAAGAGGAGGGAGCCCTGGTTTTAGCCGGGGCTGGGTATGAACCCTTTTTGCCGCCAGCTTTACCAGGGGAGCGCCCGGGTTGAGTAGAGCCAATAGAACGGCTCCGAATGGGCGCGGAAACAACCATGCTCGTTGGCCTGGATGGGCCAGGAGCAGAGGGTGCCTTTCTAACTATTGAGGCATATGACTTCCCAGGCAGAGCCGGGCGCGCCAAGACTAAGTCCTTAATCCTCGCGGAATGAGATTGTATCCTGGGCCTGAACGGCCAGGATTTCTTTCTCGAGAAGATATTGCTTCGAAGAAGCGGGGTGCGGCTCTCCGCAATTGACACACTTGGCCACACATGATTTAGACTTAGCGTGTGCGGCCTTGGAGCAATTTACACAGACTTCGGGTGACCCCGACTTTGCACGTCTACAAGATCGATTCATATGGCCGAAGCGGTGACAGTAATACCACCGCCGCGGCAGTGGCACGAATGCCTTCACGCGGTAGCGGTACCAACCAGCACGCACCAACTCAGGGAGCTTGTCACAGTCGAACGTGACGAAGAGTGTAGTGGTGGGTCTCGAGGCCCCTCCCTGTTTTCTCATCACACGTTCGACCTTGACCGCCCCATGGTCGGCCAGCTCTATTGTGATGTCCTCAATGGAGTAGTCAACGAGTTCCCTCGCATAAACTACTCCTTTCACAAAGTTCATGGTAGAGTGCGGCGTCACACTCACCGGGGTGCCATGAAGTGTCCGAAGAGCACTTATCTTGGCCGCCTCAGCGGGATTCGCCAGAAGGCTCCCGTCCGAGAAACGGATCACCTTTGGCTCTCTACCAATTGCACTAGCTAATCCTCTCCTCTGATGGATCATGTTGCCCTTGGCCAACATGGTGCCATCAATGGATCGAATAACGAGGAAGCGTTTGAAGCCAGCGGGCTCGAAAACGCCAGGTAACCTCTGAATGAGGGGCCCCGATGTCACCGATGCTCCACCCTGTGCACTTTTGGTCTTAGTCAGGGGCTCCGCAACCGGGGGGAGGGGGGCAGAGGGGCCGGATGTGCCGATCTTGGCTTGGTCGCTTGCCAAAGTGGGCAGCAGACCCATCCGTCCCCGTAGCCCCCGCGGATGGAGAGGAGCCCCGAGTCTGTTTTGTCTTTTTTTTTGGAGTGGAGGGCGGGGAATGAACCTGCTTCTCACCTCCGCCGGAAGGAGCCCCCAGGCCAGATGGACCGGCCTCAGCCAGGTCCTTCTCCGAAATGGAGAAGGTCCTGGTGGTCGCAGGGGCACCGGTCAGAGGAGATCCCTTCCCTCTTTGTACTGCCTCGGAGGCCCCAGCCGTTTGCGGAGGACCTTGCATAGGGGCGGATTCGGGTTCGGTGCTTGGTGCCGAGCCCGGATTCCCCCCCATGGAAGGCCTTACCGTCAGAGGCTGGGTTTCCTCAAAGACCATGTCTATCACAGGAGGGGTCTCCAGTTGGCTATCCCCTCCCAGGACATCGCAGGTCGCCTTGGTAGCGTCACCAGTCTTGTTTGGGGAGGCACAGGCCTTGATCCCGGCAAGGTTTAAAATTCTTGCCAGCATGTCTTTTGAGGGAAGCGACCGAAGGGGCCTGGCTTCCCTCTCCCCCCTAAGGGGGTTTGCCCTACCGAGCCGCTTCGATGTGGGGCGGCTGGCTAAGGGCTGCCTGCTGGCTTTCTTGGCAGTCCCCTTGGAAAGAACAGAGGAGACTCCAGACTACAACAGTCAATATATACACAACAATCAAGGCCTCACTTTATACAAAGAGGATGGGGAGATGTCCAGCCACCTGCCACTCGAGCGAGCAAAATGCCTAGGACTTACAAGTGTGGCGCCTCTGCGCTTGATAGAAGATAATGACCTTAAAAAGCTTACGTGGCTATTATAATCCCTCCTTCATTAAGCTATACTATTGGCCTTTATTTATTAACGATAATATAGCTTTCCAGGATATAACGCTTTGTTTGTAATATAAGGATATACGAAACTAAGTCCTATCTTTCCAGAATATGGCGCTTTGCTAAAAGAATATTACAAACAAAGTACGATCTGGAAAGCTATATTATCGTTAATAAATAAAGGCCAATAGTATAAGTAGACGAGTGAGTGAGCTGCCTGTGCCTGATTTTTCTGGTTTTGGGAACAGTATGAATGATAGTGTGTTTGGGCAGAATGAACCTAGTGTGGCTGATTTTTCGGGTTTTATGAATGGTAATAGTAGGGGTGAGTTTGATGTAGTGAATGATGAAGTGGCTGATTTTTCAGGTTTCTGGTGGGAACCAGTCGAAGGGGTTTCTGGTATGCCTGTTGAGAATACAGGGGATGTGAATGACCTGTCTGTTTCGCAAGAATGTACCTTGAGTTGGATGAGAGCTGTGAGTGAGGAGCTGATGAATGGGGGTATGAAGAGTGAGGGTTTTGAACGAAAGGGTATTTTGATAAGGGAAGTGCCAAAGATAGATAGATTTAGGTTACATGGTGGGAAAAGTGTGGAAGAATTCTTCGGGGAATTTGAGCGATATTGTAAGCTCAAGTACCCGGAGAATAAGGGATACTGGATGAATGTTTTGGGGGAATGTTTGGAGGGAAAAGTATTGGAGTTTTTCCGCGTGATTACAAGTGTGGGGGAACCAAGGTACGATGTGGTGAAGAAGCGGATGATTGGACAGGTGAAACGAATGAAAGAGAGTGTGAAGTATAAAAGGGTAAATGAATTTGAGAAGGCTCGAATGGGGAAGAGTGAAAGTGTGAATATGTATGCACATAGGCTTGAGAGTATGGCAAGAACGAGGTATGGTGATGATGATGTAAATGAATGTAAACCACTCATGAGGAAGTTTTTGGACACGATCCCACGAAAGGTGAGTGAATGGCTGGGTGGAAAGAGAAAGGAGAGAGTGAGACTGACAGGTGAACGGTTGATGTGGGAGGATGTGTTGGAACTGTTAGAAGATGGACGATTTGATGATGAAAGCGATCTAGAAGAGGATGGATGGTACAGTGTGAATGTTGGGGGTAAGAAGCCCAGGAGCTTTCATCCACCCCAGCAGTTTGTCAGCTACAGGGATGCCCTGAAGGCTGCACCAGCTGGAGTGATGTCAAACTTCCTGGGCCGGCAGAATGGATGGGCAAATGGAGGGTGGTCGAATGGAAGGGGGCAGATGAATTTCAAGCGTGGGAACGGATATATGAGAGAGAAACCGAGGTATGTCCCAGCAAATGAGAGACCGAATGGTGTGAGAAAGATTGTGGAATGTCGTCGGTGTGGAAGGAAAGGTCATATGTTGGCAGAATGTAGGTGGACATCTGGTGCATGTTTTGGGTGTGGTAAGAAAGGGCATATGATAAAGGATTGCCAGGAAAGTGTGAAAGAGTGCTTCGAGTGTAAAGAAATAGGCCATTTGAAGAAAGATTGTCCGAGGTTGAATGGTGGAGCAACTGCTGGGGAAAGTATGAAATATGCATGTGGTAATTGTGGAAAGGCTGGTCATTATGCAAGGATGTGTCGTGACCAGAGGAATGTATGTAGCTATTGTGCGATGGAAGGACATTCAAGTGAAAAGTGTTGGATTAGACTGAGAGCGCAAGGTGTGAATGGAAAGTCTGAAGCGGGAAACTGAATGGTAAGAGGGTACCTGCTGAAGTATCCTCTGGGTGCATGAGTGTGAGTAATGTGTTGGTAAGTCTGTCTAGTGTGAAAGTGCTGTCTGGTAGGAAGTATGAGTGTCTGAGTGTGAAGGTGGAGTTGAATGGAATTGAGTGTTTGGCTTTAATAGATTCTGGATGCAAGGCGAGCTTGGTGTATAAAGATGTGTATGACAAGTTTAGCGAGAAAGCCCTCCTGTCTGAGTGCAAGGGTAGTTTAGTAGGTATTGGTAATAGGAGAGTGCCTGTGATTGGAATGATAAGGTCACCTGTTCGAATGCATGGTATGATGATGAATGAATGTGAATTTTCTGTGATTGATAAGGTGAGTAGTGAGTATGGTGTGATTTTGGGCTATGATTTTATGAAAATGAATCGTATGGTTGTGCATCCTGCGAGTGATCAGATTGAGAGAAAGATTGGTAAAAATGGGGTGTATAAGTTGTATGTAGGGAAAGATGGTAGCGTTTTGAGGAGTGTGTTTACTGGTATTGAGGTGACTGCTATGGAGAGTGTAAGGCTTGTGAAGGGTGAAAGGGTGTCTGTTAGAGTGAGTTGGAGTAAGGATGTTAGTTTGAATGTGAGTGAGAACACTGTGATATTGGATGGAAAGGATGCGTGTTATAAGGTAAGGCGTGTTGCTTGTGTGTTTGATGGCTTGATGAGAATGAATGATCCTTTTGTATGTGTGCAGGCAGACCCCAGTGTGAAAGGGCAGGTGAGGGGAATCCAAGTCGGAGATGTACTGGGCCACCTCTCCACTGTCAATGAGGTAGGTATGGATGATAGTACGGATGTCAGGGTGAATGTTGCAGGTGAAGAGACATGTGAATGGACGTATAATGATGTGAAGAGCATGGTGGAATTGGATGGATGTTTAACTGAGTATGATAGGGAGGATGTGTATCGAATGATCTTTGAACGAAAGGGAGCCCTCAGTAAGGGTGATCTGGATTTCGGGGTTGCAAAGCTCCCGG
The DNA here is from genome assembly GCA_963969495.1 of Ceratothoa steindachneri. Classification (NCBI taxonomy): domain Eukaryota; kingdom Metazoa; phylum Arthropoda; class Malacostraca; order Isopoda; family Cymothoidae; genus Ceratothoa; species Ceratothoa steindachneri. The sequence continues at coordinate 148,840 of CAXAKS010000058.1, read as the reverse complement.
AATTCAAGATTGTCCTGAAGGAGGATTCCCCAATCTATCAGCGGCCGAGGCATTTCCCACGTCCGGTTGCTGAAGAGATTGAGGAGCAGTGTTTGGAATTGGAGCAATTGGGGGTGATTGAGGAGAGTGAGAGTGCATGGAATAGTCCAATTGTACCTGTACGTAAGCCGGATGGAAGATTGCGTCTGTGTGTGGATTATCGAAAGGTGAATGAAAGGACTGTGAAAGAAAGGTTTCCGATGTGTGTGGTATCTGAGTGTGTGTATAGTATGCATGGGATGGAGTGGTTTACGAAGCTGGATCTGGTACGGGGGTATTACCAGATGCCCATTGCTGAGGAGAGCCGGCCAGTAACTGCCTTCTCTTCCTCAAAGAGGCATTACCAGTTCCGGAACCTCAGCTTTGGGTTGGCTAATGCTCCCGGAGCCTTCCAGCGGGCAATGAATGTTGTGTTGAGTAAGTTTGCGAGTAAGAATGTGATTGCGTTTATAGATGATATTTTGATTATGACTGAGACTTTTGAGGAGCATATGAGATTGGTGAATGATGTGTTGAGAACGTTGGAGAGTGTTGGTGTGAAAGTGAAAGTGGCGAAGTGTGAATGGTTTGCGAAAGAAGTGGAATTCCTTGGGCATATGGTGAGTGAGAATGGATTGCGAAAATCATCGAAGTATGTTGAGAAGGTGCGAATGTTTCCTAAACCGGTGACTGTGAAGCAACTGAAGTCATTTTTGGGTTTGATTGAGTTCCAGCGAAAGTTTATACGTGATTGTTCTGGTGTGAGTAAGCCTCTGACTGAGTGGATGGGCAAGAAAGGTAGTACGGTTGTCAAGTGGAATGATAAGATGAATGAGGCGTATGAGAGACTGAAGGAGGCAGCGGCTGAAGATGTTGAATTAGCTTACCCAGATTATAGTGTAAATGCTAAAATGCTTGAATTGTATACAGATGCGAGTGGGTATTGTATGGGAGGTTTTCTGATGCAAGAGCAGCGTTTGAATGGAGAGAATGTCAGGCGAATAATTGGGTATGTATCCAAGGCTATGAATGTTGCAGAACGAAAGTATTCGACTGTGGAACGAGAGCTGGCTGCGATAAGATATTGTTTGAAAGTGTTGCGTCCATTTTTGTATGGTGTGAGGTTTGTGATAAAAACCGATCATCAACCTCTTGTGTATCTGCAGCGTATGAAGTGGGCTGATAGTAGGATTGCAAGGACTTTGGAAGATTTGAGTGACTTTGACTATGTGATTGAGTATGTGCCTGGTGAACGGAATGGAGTGGCTGATTTGATGTCAAGGTATCCTGGTACGAATGATGAAAATGTGTGTGGAGTGAGTGATCCTGAGTATTTGCCGAAAGGAATTATGAATGGAAAAGAGAGTAAGGGTGGTGGTGATTCCTTGTTTGAGAGTGTATGGAATGGTTTGCAAGATTTGAAGAGTGATGGAGTAGATGTGAGAGTGCCCGATAGTGTAGATGATTTAAGGAAGGAGGTAATGAATGAAGTGTGTAGGAAGCCTGAAAGCATTGGTATGGCAAAGGTGCGGAACTTCATGAAAGAATTGAGAGCGATGTGTATGCAAGGGGTCCCGCCATTTCAGGAAGTGTTGATTGTAGTGAGTCGTTTGTATGGAGTGATTGTATATGTGCACTTTGGTGGTGAGAGGCCGATTGTGTACAAGGATGAGAAGATGAAGGGTTTGAATCCTAATGTGGTACATCTGCAATGTTTGAGCGGTGTGCACTACAATTGGGTAATTGAAAAGTGTTCATATATAAGAGAGAAGAATGATTGTCTGGATGAAGATGAGTGTGTGTTGAGTGATGATATGGGAGTTGATGACAGTGTGGATATCAGTGCTGATGTTGGTGTGCTTGTTCCTTCTGTGTATTGCGAACATGGTGGACCTGATATGATGGAAGCGAGAGTGAAAGTTAGTGAAAGGTTGTTCTGTGGTTTGATTGATACTGGAGCGCAAGTGTCTTTAGTGAATGAGAATATTCTGAGTAAGTATGAAGAGTTTAGATGTTGCGAGCATAAACCTGTGAAGTTACGGATAAGTGGATTAGAGAATGGCATGATAGTGGCATGGGAACAGGTTAGTCTGAAAGTGAGTTTGGGTCATGGTGTGAATGTGAAGCATGACTTTGTGATTCTGAAAGGTGAGCAAATGCCTTGTTGTTTCTTGCTTGGTGTAGACTTTATGAGATTGAATGATTTGTCTTTGGATGCTGATAAGGATCGTCTTATGAAAGGCGAATGTGAGTGTGTGTAAAAGGGCCATTCTCCCACCCCTTTTCTCAGTACCCTCTCCCTCCCTCTGTAAGAATGTGTGTGAATGGGAATGGGTTTGTTTTTTTTTTTTGTTTATTTTATGTATAAAAATGATTACCATGTTTTTTTTTTCTTTCTTTCCAGGCGCCATAGGGTGAGGGGGAGTCCCCTACACCCGTAGACGAAGGAGAAGAGTGAGCCTCCTCTCCGGTCAGAGAGATATGGAGGGTCCCCTGCGCAAGCACAGGGAGAAAGACGCAAAAAAAAGGGAAAAAAAAGCCCAATGAACCCCTCTGTACACAAAAGTCGTATTTCTCCCAATTGAGTAACCAGAGAAGCCGGGCAGATACAGGGGGGTGTTTCACGGGTTTAACTTCTCCCCATATAAAACCTCAAAATAAATTCCGTTCAAAAAAAAAAAAGAGCAATAAGTATCAATTTAAGATTTATGCCGTTCATCTAGCAATATGTCTTGCCATTTTCCACTTCAGAACATCTTTCTTTTTACAATATATCACCGAATAATGTCAATTTATTTTACTGGTCCTTGTAGGTTATTCCAGGAATTAATTGTTCCATGTTTCTCAGATTTATCATATGTTTCTTCATGTTTTTTTGTGCTAACTGTCCAGGTTTCATGTTCATTATTTAAAAGTGATTAGATGAATTGATCAAATACTTTATAATTTAAGTATAGGTAATGTCCCTTCTGAAGATTTAACGAAGTTTCCTAGCGTAATTTTGTTTTTACTTATTTCCTTTAACATGCTCCCATCAAGAATCACAAGTTCTCATATGCAGTGGCGACTAGTAGGTAAAATTAGTGGGGTGCTGCATCAGAAACTTTCTAGCATTGTTTTAATATTGTGTAAAAGGAAATTAACATATAAAAAGAAATTTTATGGATAAAGTTGATAAAATCCTAAACATAACAAATTCATACATTTTTTACTTACTAATAGCCTAAATTGTTACAGTTGAAGCTTGATCCATTCATTTACAAACGATACCCATTCTTCTTGTTTTAATTTACGCGAAAAGATTAATTATTTTCTCTTTGATCTCTGAATGACTACTACGGAATATTTTCTCCCTTGAAGGCACTGCAAGTGCATTTAGTCTTTCAGAATTAATAGTGCTCCTTAGAAAAATTTGATTCTTTTCAGTGTTGAAAAGCAGCGTTCTGCCTCTGATGTAGTCATGGGAATTGTCAAGAGGATTTTTATCAATTTCGTAAGTTCACTAAGAACTTCATCTAGATTATTTTCAAAGGTAAATTTCAGCAACTCAATTAATTTGCAATACTCATGAATATCGGACCTGCAAACGAATAAAAGAACCTAAAAAAATCTGAATTAAATTCTACAATTTATCACATTCAAGAATATAAACACGTTTCTAAGCACAACACACGCGGAGTAAAAAAGAAACACCACCTTCCACCAGCATTCCAGGGTTGGCACTGCGTGAGCCACAGTGCTCTATCTCCCTAGCGTCTAGCGCACAGCTTCCTATCTCGAACATGTGAGCATATGCAAAACAGGCAAACACCGCGTCGCTGGAATTGTGAAGGGCACAGTTCTATATAAAGATTTTTGTACTTTTTTAATAAACTAGGGGATGGCTACTAACATTAAGCTTGAGGATTATGTAATGTACAAGTTCCAAGAATTAAAGAAAAAAGGACATTATATTGAATGTTATCGATAATATTGAGTGGAAATAGGGGGTGCTGCAGTCCCGCAGTGCCTATACACGAGCCGCCACTGCTCCTAAGTATACGTATTATTATACTTGTTCTAAGTTTTGAAGGTCAATTCGTCATCATTATTCTAAACCATATTCCCACAACGTTGGGTTTGCGTTCATCAAAACTCCGAAAAGCTTCGTGGGACCTGCTTCCCAGGTCACCCCACCCCCTTTATACGGATATAGTCGTCTTTTAGGACACGGGCTGGAACATGATGTGGGAAGTCTTCACCCCCAAATATAGTGTTCTGCGTCAAGCCTGCAAAATTAGTCGAACTCCATGAAAATAACGAAAGCGGTGCCTGTGCGGAAAGGACAGGAGAAAAATAAATAAATAAAATGAAGATTATATGCCTAGAGGAAATACAGCCCAGGTTGCCTCCGTACAGTTTGAGATTCCCGACGACACTAGGGCTGGGATAGTGTGTTACTCTCCCATATGCCAAGTGTAATAGCTTAAACATGGCACCCCCTTGTCGTGTAATGACTTCTCTATATCCAAACTGAATTTACTGAAAAAGTATTGTCTACCTTTTTCGTTTTTGAAATGTTCATTTCCAGCCTAACTTTTAGACTGGCCTGTGATAATTATTATATAATTAAGGATATTTTTTCTGGGTTCGATTTTAGCTGATTGGAACACCCCCTTATACTAATGGTGCCACGGTTCTATATATGGGGTAAACACTAAGCTAATTTAGTACTTTCCTTATGTAAGAGGGGCGAAATTAGGGAGGCCTAATTATGTAGTATGATATTTCTGTTTTATTAAGAAGTTTATATGCACTATGTTTCTGAATATGCATTGAACCTCACAAGATAACTGTATATAGGCAACATAAGACTGGAATTGAAGGATGGAGGGGACACATAACTTGAAAATGTCTGAAACTATATGAATTAAAAAATCAATGGATATTACAGTCCCTTAAGCCTTCATACCTGTGAAGGTTTGCTTTACTTTCCTACTTGCTACGCTTGTAAATTTAACCAAATTGATCCCCTCCCCTTGGAAAAATCCTTGATCCGCCCCTAAACTTTCTTAGTATGAGTTAGTGATCCTCGGCAGGACGGCCAAGATCTGAAGAACTGTTGTAGCAAACCCAGAGACGGAACTCGAGACTTTTAGTTGGCCGGTCCACTACAAGCAGTACAGCTTTATGCACTCGAGAATTGTCCCAAGTGACGTAGTCGACCCATTATACGTAGGAAAGTGGTCATTAGGACTAAAATGCTCGACCCATTATTCGCGCCCCTACACCCAGGACCCTTCGAGTCTTGGTCTCTTGCGACCATCTGGCACTTAAGCATAAAGAGATGATTGAAAGAATAGTCATAGAGAAAAAAGAATGCTGAGAGGAAACGAGGCACATAAAACAAATTGCAACGGCTCGTTAAGATAATCCAAGTCAAACCAATGTCGAGGCATCCCTAATTTGTACTAAGGGCGGATGGAGGAGCGGCTCCCCCATGTAACAAGTGTAATGGGCTACAGAGGAAACCTTCCTGCGGCGAGGGAGAGGAGGCGTTGGCACTGAAAGCAGATGTTAGTGGAAGAAGGAGGAGAGGCTAAGCAGGGTCTGGACGGGTAGGGTTATAGCAATGCCTCTGGGCATTCTTATAATAAAAACCTCCTGGGAAACTTAAATATATATATATATATATATATATATATATATATATATATATATATATATATATATATATATATATATATATATATATATATATATATATATATATATATCATCATTTATTATGTATAAAATTCATTCAATTACTTTACTTCAACTTTTGTAAATTAAATCACTTTATGTTAAACTTAATAAATAATTAATTCATTTATTTTACTTGTCAATTCAATTAACGTATACTGTTCCAAACAACATCTCTTAAATTTCACACACAAACAAACAAACACACGTTCCCAGCTCGATCAAAAGAGCAGGCTATTCCGCCCACTTGACTCGCAGTTTTCTTCGTATAAAGGTCGGTAATCATTCCTTCTACAATTATTCATTTACCTCCAAACAAATCATACTTAGTTAATTCCATTTTCTCTCACAATTCTTTGCAAACGACCATATGAGAGTAGATCCTAATTATATTTACTTTTCATTGCAGCCGCAATTCAGTCCATCATAGATACTCTACATTACTACACTATATTATATATTATTCACCTTATTGTTTTACCATATTAAGTTCACATACTTCAATTCTCTTCGCATCTTTTTACTGTAAATCATATGTTAAAATATCTTACATTGTATACCTAACCTACTTATCTCATTGTACATTCGTTGATTTTATGAATATATTTATATTTGTGTAATTGTCTTTCTTAAAGCCTAAGTCATTATTCCAAAATTGATTTCGCTGTCGCCTTTAGGCCTAAAAACTAACGGCAGACAACTTCGATCAAACATAAATCACATAGTTAACCATACACTATAGGGTAATAAAGAAGAATAAGGATGGGTCGGTCCAAAAAGAAGGGTGGGTGATCACCTGCCTCTTAACTTATCCCGTGGGTATCGGGACATGGGGTAATGTACCAGCTTCCAAAGTCATGGACAGAGTTAAATCCACTCAGCAAACCAGGCCTAATTGCAGGGGGATAGGAAAGGGAATACGATTCATCTGTCTGCTTGTTGGCAATCTCACAGGGAGGTGCTATATAAAGGTTAAAGAGGGTATTATTAAAAAAAAAAATTAAAGAGCCCAGCTAGCGACTACCTATTAGGATTAGGGAAAAGTCACCGTAATCACATTACAGCTTAATACTAGGCTAGATTTAAAAAAAAAGAGCAAAAATCATATAACAAAAATACCAAACAGTCAAACCAACAAAACAATGAGCAAAAAAGCAAGTAGAAGAAAGCACGTCAAGGGGTAGCCCGCCTCCCCCCCCCCGGTGGAGGAAAACGCGACCTACAACAGAGAGATCATATTAAAAGGAGGGCAGTCTCCTCCAAAATGTTAAATAGCGAACAAGTTTGTGCAGACTAATCCGTCCCGAGTACCCAGCTAGTGCCGATACGTGGAGGTAACGTAGGCAAAGATAATCAAGCTGGGACATTTAGAAAAATATGCTGAACAGTTGGGGGGGGGGGAGGAAGGAAATCGTCGCATTCGCATTAAGGAGAGGCCGTTCCATCAAATGGCAGTGCGTCCAATTCAGAGAAAACAGAAAGCAATCTGAAGCCGTTGCGGCATTTCGGGGTAGGTCGAAAGGAACAGTCGTGGCGCAATGGCAAGAAACTTTAAGTTTCCCCTCAGCCATATCCCATCTTATTTGCCAAGCAGCCCGGGGGCTTCCCGTATTCCTGCCATGCAGTCGGTGTGAGGAAGAGCGAAACGCTGGTCTGGTTGCCCAGTCCTCGCGCAGTCTTTGGCACCCTCATCTGCGCGCTTATTCCCCACAATTCCTAAATGTCGGAGAACCCAGCAGAAGATAATCTCGACATCCTCCCAGCTCGCCAAAACCGTCGCGTCACGGATATCGCGAACCAGGGATGCGTAGATTCCAAAGCCCCAAGAGCACTCAGGGCGCTTTGTGAGTCGCTATAAATCACAATCCGTTCTCCTAACCGGGCATGTCGCGTTATCTCCGTACCAAGCGGTGTATTGCAACCAGCTCGGCGGTGAAGACATACGCAACGGCTGGTAGAGCCTCGCTGACTTCAAACAGAAGGGATATGGCGTTGAAACCGACCCACTCTTGGGACTTAGAGCCATCCGTATACATAGGCACGGTTCCAGCGTGACACGAAGTGTGCTCCAAAAAGGCCGAACGCAATACTACCGGCGCTGTAGAAGCTTTGGGAGCAGATGCGTGGCAACAAATATTCAATGCTGGTACCCTCCAGCGTGTACTCCTGGGCAGAACCAGAGGCGCAACCTGTCCGAGAGCTTCACTGAGCGCTCGAATGAGTTTTCTAGGCCTAAACCAAAAGGGATTAGGATATTACTGGCGTTTCTCGGTGGCACAGACACATAAATAATGCACTGTGTACGGCACTGAAAGAATGGCATTTTTTTCCTTTATTTTTCTTTTAGGAGCCCATCTGGCGACTGCCTACTTAGGCATAAGTCGCCATACTCACCACGACAGCCTAGTACTAGGCTACTTTAGAATAACAACAAAACAACAACAATAAAAAAGGCAACAAGCAGGCTCCAGCGTCAGGGGGATGTCCGCCTCCACCCGGCGCAAGGACGTGCGACCTACAAAGAAAGAATGAAAGAGTGGCATCTCCCCAAGATCGACTAGGGTCTCAATGGAAGACGTGCGGAAGGCACCGGTCACCAGGCGGAGACCGGTGTTGTGGATAGAGTCCCCCATCCTAATACATACTGGGATCCGGATGTATAAAATTCGCGAAAGTAGTCAAGCTTCGAACGAACAAAGCCCCTCCCCCCCCTCCCGGTGCTGAACGTCACGGAGTGAATAATGTCCATGGCAAGAGTACAAGACCAAGGAAAAGGTGTGAATTCACCAATTTTAGGTGACCTCTATTTAGGAACAAGTTAGGGTCGGGGAAAAGCCGTGATTGGCGGCAGAATTGACTTGGCCAAGGAAAACCGAAAACTATGCGCTTTGGCATAGCGAAAGATGCGGTTCAATGCCTATTAGAGTTGACGCTCCAGATTTGCCATCTGGGCCGCAACAAAAGATATTGAAAGGTCGTCCACGAAGAGCGAAGCAAGAACATCTTCCGGTAGCAGCGAGATAATACTGTTGATGATCAGGCCAAAGAGTGTGTAACTGAGGACACTTCCCTCCGGTACACCCCTTCCTGCTAAATTGGGCCAGAGAGGGATTCCCAGCCAGTACGCGGAATAGAGGATCTTGCAAAAACTCAGAGATTAAGATTGAGATGCGTCCACTGGCCCTCGTCGTGTGAAGCAGTGGCGTGCAATCAATAGAAGCAAAGGAACAAAGAGAAATTACATCCCAACAATTAACATGACAGCAGAATCAATTTAATTTTCACATTTATGTTTATAGATACTTGTATACGCCATACGGTACCGTTCATTTTCAATCGAATTAGTGTTAAACCCTAAGTCCGACTGCAATTGTACAAATGCATCCTTTTCGTCGAGATTTCTACTCTCTTAATTTCAATATTGGTTTTGCTTTTTGTTGCTTTGGAATGAATAGTTTAAAAGATGTTTTGCTTTTCTTAACAATAATATACAGTCATTAGAGTTTATGATTTTTATCTAGATATTTCAACGCCGTGTTAGAATTAAGAAAAAAATGACCTATTTGTATACGGAAAAGGAAGCAAATTTTGCTCTGCAGTCACCAGCTTGCATCTGGCAACCCTGCCGAGTTGGCAGAATCTAAGAAAAAGCAACAAAATATCTAACACACATTGACGTAACTATTATTATGCTCTGAAGCTTAAACAATTTTTTTAGTTTATATTTCAATACTGGCTCTAGGAAAGAAAGCATCCAAATAGAAAAAAAACCCTCTAGTATGGTTAAATTCATATCTTAAGCATTGTGTTAATATTTCCGAGATTCTGGTGGGCCTACCATAGTAAATTAGTTACCCTTCGTATCTTTGAGATCAGTAGCCCTGAGGCATTGCTTAAATAAGTGCGGCGTATTGTTTATTCAATTTTTTTTTAAGTGATAGCCCCCTTTTAAACAAAATGGATGCAAATGAAATTGGGAGAAAATGCGAGTGCATTATTGAAAAAAGAAGTTCAGTGCGATGACTTATAATGAAAGAGAAACTATTATTAAAAAAGGTAGGCCTACGCCAACATCAAATCTGTCATCCCAAACAGTGTTTCACTCGCAAATACAATGTAGGCCAATATGATAGAACATCTTGGCTAGCTGTTTGTGCATACTTACAGAAGCTATTTTAATATTTAAATAAAGTTTAAAAAATAACATTAAAAAATTAACATTGAAATAAAGTGAGTAGAGTACGGTGAGGAGGGGGAACACCGACCGAATGCTCTGGTACGATAACCATTTGAAATTGCCCGCCGCCACTCACCACCAACACAGCACCCATTCTCAGTGAACATCACGTGAGCAACAGGTAAAAAAATTGATTTTTCAGATGTTTGTTGTTATTTTTCACGGTTCTTGTATAGTGTCTACGTCGGTAAATATGGCGTGATTGTTTTGAGTTAAGTTTCATTACGATATTTAGTCATATTGACATGTTATTGAGTGAAATGAAGTGCGTCCTTTCGAAGTGGCCACCATGGCATTGCTGTGAAAAAAAATGGTGGTGCGGGAGAACTTCGACCGCCAACATGTGGGAGAACACCTATGCGTGAAATTTTGAAAATTCGATATACTTTGAAATACTTGGAAAAACATAACAAAAAATGACTGATTATGTATATTAGCATGGAAATAAATGGTGGTGGTGAAGTAGTGCATTTAAATGAAGTGGAAGTGTGTTTTTTTGTGTGTAAAGTTGAAGGTGATTTTTAGTGAATTATGATGCGATATCAGTCATTATGCTATAAGCAAATGAAATAACTATTATATAAGTGACTTAGGTTATTAGAATGACTCTAGGATTAATATTCAATTTGCAAAAAAGATTTTTACCACTGGATGTATTCGAGGCATGGCGGTCGGTGTAGCCCCACATCACTACGATTTTTGAAAAAAAATATTTAAAATACTAATAAGGGTTTAAATACTGTAAAAAATACTGTAATATATAGCTAATTGCTAATATGAGATAAACAAGATTAATAATCTTTAACTAAAAACAGAAAATTTGTTTTGGAAGGGTTCAACTTTACCTATTCATATGTCTAATGTCATTAACTCTTTCAGGTCTAGCCTACTGCCTCACAAGTATGTCAAGAAAGATGACAGGCAGCTCGACCGCACCAACCTGGAGGCAACATTCAAGCAGCGGGTTGCAACCAATTGCAGCATTATAGCGTACGATTAGTGAAGGCGAGCGGTTTAAAAGCTTCGTTTGAATGAGTCTTTTTTGAGACTCAGGATGACCGAGTGGATTTGCCACTGGCTAGCACTGGTCCAGCGACGCGGGAAGCTGTTCGCAACTCGAATGCTAGTATTTTTTCTTTGCCCCTTTTCCTACTTCCTTCTATCTACAGCATCAAAGCGGACGCTGAGGAATTCGAGGTCAAGAAAACAACTCTTGTGGTAAGTTTAAAAATTCACTCATCCCATTTAGGCAACATTAAAAGTCTGGAATTCACTTCATCAGTCGGCGTTTCCAAAGTCGTTTAACATTTCATCTTTAAGAAGCGAGTCTGCCAGCATTTTCAGAACCATATTTCATTTTTTTACTTTATTTTGTAGCCTAGATTTATATATTTTAATTTTTTCATTTTTTTTAGCGAGAGCCTTCGAAGTCCTAATTCATTTCTTTTGTTACAGGATGCCTTCAATCGGTCCAAGAGTTTGTCTGATGGGGTTACTTATGTGCCTGTGCAGCCCCATACTAATAGGGTTTTCCCCCACAACAGGAGCTGCACATAGTAGAATATACCACCCAAGCTGCAAAGATGTTCTATGGCCTGCCCATGAACGAGGTGCGAAGGATGGTATACCCGTATGCCAAAGCTTGTGGGAGCCAGACCATCCCTGATGCCTGGGAGAAGGGCAGAATTGTAACTCGAGACTGGTACTACTCTTTCATCGACCGTCATCCAAACCTTGTGTTGAAGGCTCCGGAAGGCACGTCAATTGAGAGGATTGTGGCCTTCAACAGTTAATGTGGAAACCTTCTTTAAGGCTTACACATTAGCTATGGAGAAGTATGAATTCACTCCGGAACGGATATACAATTTGGATGAGAGTTCTTTGTCCAGTTATGAAGCTTGTTAAGGTTGTGTGTGCGAGGGGTCAGCCAGTAGCCACGCAGGTAACTCGGGAAAGAGGGGACACCATGAGGTTTATGGGTATTATAAAGGGTGTCGGGTAGTCCATCCTTCCAGTGTTATAATTCCCAGATGCAGATGGAACACAGCTTTCATGAGGAACACGATCTTAGGTTCCAAAGGCATATTGCATCCTAATGGCTGGATGAACGGTGAATGCTTCGTGCAGAGACTTCAGCATTTTCATGAGAAGTCTGGTTCTTCTGTAGAGAACAAGATTCTTCTTATCATGAACAATGCTGAATGTCACATGAACATTCATGTTGTGGAGTTTGCGATCAAGCATGGTATCGTGATTGTTACCTTGCCTCCGCAAACGACAGACAAACTTCAGACATTGGATGTGAGTGTGTTTGGTTCCTTCAAGATGTTTCTGCTTTGCTTACTGAACGACCGCTCTCTCATGCACCCTAACGAGCATATAACAGTGCACCAGTTGCCATAGTTTGCATCTGAGGCTTGGACTAAAGCCAGTAACCGCTCCAATATTCTCGGTGGTTTCAGGTCAACTGGCTTATCAATCGCAACATCTTCCCAGATGATGCCTTTGTAGGAGCACAGGTAACAGAGCGACAGGCACCACCTGTGAATTTTGCAGTAGAAGTTACTCCAACTTCTTCTGATGGAGAGGAAGGACTAGTTGAAGGCCATAATTCAGAAGTAGACCTTCCTGATCCGTATCCCATGCATCCTATGGGGACCCTGCCACCCAGGCCCTAGCACTACTGACCCTGCCACCCTAGGTCCTAAGAGTTCAAACCTTGCTTTCCCATAATTCATTATCAGGACTAGCCTAATCTCGCATATATATTTATTTTTTGTTTTGTTTTATCTCAGTTTTCAATTCTTTTTCAGGTGGGGGAGTTTGTTCTTGTTGAGCTGAAGCTGGAAGAGGGAAGGAACGTGGGCACATTGGTGTGATATGTTGCCCAGGTCTTAGCCATCATGGAGGATGGGAAGTGAAATCTTTCTTTCCTCAGCATGAAGTCAGCTTTCTCCAAGGACACCTTTACCTTCCCTACCATCTTGAACGAAGCGTCTGTCGAGCCAGGACAGTGTAAGGGTGTCCACCAAGAGGCAGGCCGACTTGGTTAAGGTGTATCCCCCTCTGATTGCCTTCAACATGCACTTCTGAACCTGTAGTAGCCTACAGGCTAAGGTATTTATTTGTATATAGTTTTATGTCTTGAATTCCCTCTATTTGTATGTAATTAGGCTATAAGTTGCTCAAATATACTTTAAGGTGCTTAATTTCCCTCAAATAGTTAATAATTCATAAAAATTCCAAAAATGATTTTTGTCTGCCAGAGTTAATTTTGTTTTATCAAATAAATGTTAATTTTTTATGTGCTTATCTTTCATTTCATCACTTAATAATGATGGGGGGTGGCTAGAGTTATCATATATGTTGATTTCAGGCTCCGAAAACCCCATTTTTCTTTTTGTTTAGGAGCTTCAAAAATAAGGGTCGATGTTCCCCCACACCTCGGTCGGGAAACACCGTCCGAGGTTCCAAAAAATTTTGAAGTGCCAAAAATTAAACATTTTCTGACTTGAAGATTTATGAGTATACCATGGGTGGGCCATGTTGTGAAGTTCGTTTTGGGCACAGTTTGCACTCGCTCAGGTACAAAATGGATTTTTTTATGCACGTTTTTCTACTAATAGGTCGGTGTTCCCCCACCCCACCCTAAAATTTTATAAAAACATATTTACTTCAATTAACATTTATTTTTGTCAAACTTGAATTGCTTCCTCATCTTCAAAAGTCACCGCACGTCACTGGTGTGAAGTATTCATGATACCGTGGGCATGCGGTAACATAGGACTTCTCTAGATAGAATAACTCCGTGGCGTAGTACTGTCTACGAACGAAGTCTTTGCAGACAGCATTTTCTTCTCTTTTTTTAAGGCGGAACAGAGCATCCGACGTAGAGTGGAACTTACGAAAGCCGCACTATGTGGAAGACAGGTGGTTTCTACTGTCCAGGAAAAGGGCTACTCTAACATTTACCAATTTCTCCATCAACTTACACACGTGGGGTTTGAGAGAATGGACGGAAATTGGCCAGGTAGAGGAAAGCGAGTAGAGTAGAAACTCGGAAGAGAGTGAGAGGATACTCTCTGGCCAGATTCTGTGGAAAAAATTTAACAGAAAAGACATGCCTCGCTCAATGTGTCGCAGCATGGCATATGGGACATCGTCAGCTCCAGGGACGGTATCCGCGCACGAAGTGAGACGAAAAGCAACTCACTCAATATAAACCTGTCGTTGAAGGTTTCTCTGGTTCTGGAGCTTACACTCAAGTTTACGGCCTTTAGCAATATCACGACGTGCATTGATTGGCGGCGGAGCAGCATCCAGGCTAGAAAATGCAGAGAAAGGGGTCGCTAAAGACTCCACTACGGGGACAGGGCCCAAGATTGTGATACGATTTTCCTGGAGAACAGGAGTGGTCCTGCAAGAACTGGCCTAGAATCCTTTTTACTCGCTTCCACACCTTTGTAGAGGAGTCTTCCCGTTAAGTGAAGACACGTATGGACGCCAGAAAGAGCGGCATGCATGCTTCAAAACATAACGGAACCTAGCCCTAGCTCGACTAAATTCATCGACAGTGAAATTGTTAGGGCTACTCTTATAGGGCATGTAGGCATAACGCCTCTGTTTGAGATCCGTCTCACCACCCCTGAAGCTGTCGGCTTATAAAACAGCTCGACGTTCAAAGCATAATAGTTAAGACCACACGGCAGTGTTATCGGGGATGAACTCAACGGCTTCATCCACCGACCTAAACTCTTCAACTGGGGCAGTAAAATCAGTCATTTCCTGAAATGCCACCCGCCGCACTTGCGCCAAGCCGCACCGTGGGGGCTCGCTTAGGCGGTAATCTTCCAAAATATGATATTTGAATTAGAAAATGATCACTGCCATGCACATCATCGATTACCGCCCCCCCCCCCCAAAAAAAAAAATCAGGCAGATCAGCCGGAGAGCACAGGGACTCCAGGCGTAGTTCGTAGGAGAGGTAGACCCTCACTGGAATGGCTGTACGCTTGCCGGAAGCAGAATTCCAGTCCCTGTTGGCCGAACATGAAACGGAAGACCCAGTCGCATTCGAGGACTTATCGGGGGAGGTTGGACTCGCCATGCGTTTCTTTTCCTCCCTCCTCCTCGAAAGCTTAGGCGGGCGGGGAGGCTTCGGAGGCAGGGAGTTCCTCCTTTGGAGGACCCACAGTCTCCGAGCCACCCAGCCATTCCTTGGGTAGGGTCGTAGGAGTCGAAGTTCCTTTGGTGTTCTTCTCCTTTCTGGAGGTAGCTTTAGGAACCATGGAAGACGGCCTCGTGTCTACCTTCAGAGAGGTTGCCTCTAAGTCTAAAGACTCACTGAATACGCACGACCGTTTCGCTTTACGGGATAAGGTCAAGGTGGGGGAGGGGAGCTCTGGTTTTAGCAGAGGCTGGGTGTGAGTAGAACCCGCAGTATGGTTCTGCTTTGGTCTTGATCTTGGATCCACCACCCGAGGGCACCTAGGGAGGGGACGTGCCGACCTTGGTTTGGTCGCTTGCCGAAACGATACCAGACCCATCCGTCCCTGGAGCCCGGGCGGAGTAAGAAGAACCTTGGTCCTCTTAGTTTTCTTCTTGCTTCTTTTCTTTTTCGTACAAGATGGTGGGGAATGAACCTGCCTTCCTTTTCTCTCCACCGCCGGAAGGAGCTCCTAGGTCGTTTGGACCAACCTCAGCGGGATCCTTTTCGGGGTGGATAAGGTCTTAGTTGTCAAGGGAATACCGGGTGGGTAAGAAGGTCTCTCCTCTCCTCGCGACTCCTCCGAAGATTACACAGGGGTGGACTCAGGTTCGGTGCTTGGCAACAAACCCGGGTTCGACTCCATGGAAAATCATGCCGTCTGAGGCTGGGTCACCTCTAGGACCATGTCCATCTCAAGAGGGGCGTCCGTGTGGTCATCCCCACCTCCCTCCAAAGCATTACGGATCCCATTCGAGGTATCTTCCCGTCGCAGTCAAGTCTGGCCGGCGAATCGACCTCCATCGAGGAAGAGTGGAGGGTAGTCACCCTGACCGCTGGAAATGTCAAGATACATTTATTGAAGAATGCAGGGAGCACGGTCCGATGCGTCCCGTTTTTCCTTCCCCCTTTAAGGGAGTTGGCCTATCGAGTCACTCCCACCGGGAGCAGCCGATTTTGAGCCGCCTGCCGACTCTTTTGGCAGTCCCACGTGATAGAATAGGGGGTGGACTGCAATTCGTCGAGATGGAATGGTCCATAGGCGACTCCACAGAAAGGAGGGGGGGAGGGGATAGGCATAGGAAAAAAGGAACCCATCTCTCCGGTAGAAGATGGTTGGAGGGTCCCTTGAGACAGCACAGGGGGTGAGGGACACCACTTTTTCACAGGTAGAGCTGTCCGAGAACGGCTCCAAAGATGACAAAGGAGAAACCCCTTTGAGGCGTGGTGATGGTGAAAGGGGGGCCCATCCACAGTTGGAAGGGGTGCCTCGATTTTCCTCCTCCTCCCAGATACCTAGGGAGTGTGAGGCTGCGCTTGGAGGCGGATCTCCATGCACTTTGAAACTAATGCTTTTAGTGGTCACCATGATCAGAATAAATAAAAGAAAAGTAGATACTATGAGTTCCTTATGAGAGGGAAGGTTATGAGAAAAGTCTCCATAGGATCAGAAAGTCGAGAATATAATCATTTACACATAATCGCTCCCGTTCCAGCGTTGATTGGCTTTGCCAACCGGACCTGACATTCAAGCGAAATTGTCCAGAAGCTTTAACCATAAAGGATGGTGCTCTTCTAGCCACCTTATGTCTATACTATACTAGAGCCGACGGCCCAGCACACACCGTACCCAATACTTTCCCTAGTCAGCGGGCTTTCGGCTCTCGCAGCAGGTAGGGAGCTCACGGTATACACAGCCACTCGACTAAAACTCATAAGAGGACGAAAGTGCGCTTGGCAGCCAGAACCTCTGTGATAGGAGAGAAACTGTGGAAAGGGGTAGAAGGGTATGTAATAAAGAAAGGTAGAGATAGGAGTGTCCACTAACGAGTAGGGTGGGTGATCAGCTATTATTATCATAGCCTGTTGCTTGGTGATCCCAGGATGGAATGCAGTCTACCAAGGAATCATGGCTACCGGACCGAACTGTATACAGGTGAAAACACATTCCTGTTACAAAGTGCAAGGAGAAAAGGTTGAGTGGAAAGCCGTAATGATAATAAATAATATTAATAACACACTATAATAATTAATACTAGACTCCCAGCTAGTATAGTGGTTAGCGCGCTTGCTCGACAATCGTTGGGTCGGCAGTTCGAATCTCCGTCCGGATTCGTTTTTAAGCTTACACTATTTACTAGGAAGGTTACCTCCGTGACTGGGCATCACGGTGGGGACGTTTAGGTGGAGCTCGTAGCCATGACAGGCAGTCCACTTAAGAGAAGGATAACTGATTTCTAAACCCTGAAGCCACAGGCAGCCTCTTCCAGAAGATCCTCTGTGAATCTGCGAGTATAATAAATAATATATATCAATAAACACTACTACTAATAAAAAAATCATAATAAATACTAATATAAAAATCATAATAAATAATAATAAGAATGATGACTATAATGCTAATAATAATAAAAAGGTAAAGTAGTGCTGAGTGCGGGCGAGGGAAAAGCGCACCTACAACTTTTCCAGGCCCCTTGCTAAAGTTATATATCTACCAAACAGTGAACGCTCGTTACTATATTAAAGTTTTAAGTTTAATTGTTAGCCATAGCCGTTTGCAATTTTCGAAAAACGGCAGACCCTGGAAATGTTGACAGAGCAGCATCCGAGACAAAACACGGTTCACTCAAGGAGTAACGTGGTCCAACATCATAATCAAGGCATTTTGTCTAGCAATGATCCAAATAGGATGGTGACCCTGCGTTGAGAGCCAAAAAAGCCCCCATAATGACCAGTGTAAGGAAGAAAGCAGCAGTTGGGAATTATTAATTATATATTTATTTATTCCTGGAATAAACTTAATAAAAGTTTTGTGACGCTGTCTTCGCCTCGTTTGAGTATTCTTGGGACCATCGAATTTCAGACCCAGAACAAGAGGCAAAATTGGATAGCTGCTTGGGAGGAACTAACCAATTCACAAACACATACTCAAAATTTTAAAATAATTTGATATGCCCTCATTGGTTTTCCCCTTTTAGTTTTGGATAAACCTTCAATTTTATGATGGGGGGAAGGGTAATACAACACACGAACTATACATTTCAGGCGGCTTGCATCACATTACAATATCTGAAAGATCAGTTCATGTGTGATATCCTCATACTATGAAGAAAAACAGCCTCGACATAACCTTTCCTCCATTCAATGGTCATACGAACTAATCCAATACTAATTTGGTGTCTTTTAATGATTTTTTTAACTTAATATTTTACTGATCTTGAAGTTGCACCAAACATTGGTTGTGCCTGAGTTTAGAGATCTAACCCCATTCCATGGGATGAGGGGTGAGAAAAATTAAGAAAATAATTTATTAAAAAAATATCTATATCTATCTATCTATCTATATCTATCTATATATATATATATATATATATATATATATATATATATATATATATATATATAATCAGGAACAAAGATGTGAAGGTCAAAGGCCCGAATAAGCCCCGATACGGCCACATATCGACCTTTCAGAACATCCGTCACACACCTTGAAGCTCCAAAGCCACTTCGTTGAGAGGAATCAGAGCCACGAATTCATGCTTTTCTTGGGAAACATTTTTATAAACATCACCATGCCTGCATGTGGAATAAAAAGTGGTCATTATAAATTGGGTTTACAAAGTAAAAGAAAGAGAGGTCACGATTTACCACACTGACTTCCACGGATCAGTGCGTGGAGCTACATGGAGCAAGTCCCATAGGCGAAGACGGAAAGACCCCCTCTCTAAAGCGCCACTGTCTGGTCATATTTTTATTATTTTTTTTTAATTTAGGAGCCCATCTGGCGACTGAGGGAGGCGCCGAGCTCGCGCGTACATGCAAATTAGGCACTATGCACGGCGCAGAGCGAGTGGCATCTGCCCAGCCTCAACAAATATGCTCTCAATGGGAGAAATGCGGAAGGCACCGGTCGCCAGGCGAAGGCCGGTGTGGTGGATCAAGTTCACTTTCCGCAATACACGCTCAGCTGCGAATGCATAAAACTCGCATCTGTAGTCGAGTTTCGAACGAACAAAGGATCGAAAAAAAAGTTAGGCGGTATCCTTATCAGCGCCACAGGCGCTGAACTTCATGGAACGAAGAATGTCCATGGCGCGGGTACAAGAGACCCTAAAGCTGCGAATATGAGCCTCCCAGGTAAGGCGTCGGTCAAATACAAGTCCAAGAAAACGGTGCGATTCCAACGCTTCCAGACGAACCCATTAAGAAACAAATCTGGGTCGGGGTGGAGCCGTGGATGGCGGCAGAAGTGCAACCACCTTAGTCTTGGCCAAGGAAAACCGAAACCTGTGCGCTTCGGCATAGCGAGACGCGTTTCAATGCCTGTTGGATTCGACGCTCCAGAGTTAGCATCTGGGCCGCGCCAAAAGAGATCGAAAGGTGGTCCACGTAGCGCGAACATCTTGCGGCAATACGGAGCTGATGCCATTAATACTCAGAGCAAAGAGTGCGACACTGAGGATAATTCCCTCCATACGCGCAATCGACCATCTCGCAAAAATTTAGATAAAGAGATTGGGGGACGTCTCCTCGCCCATATCGTGTGGCGAGTCTCCATGGTACCGTACAACATGCGGCATCATAAGCCTTCTCCAGGTTGAAGAACACCGTGGAGTAGTGCTGTCTATGAAGGAAGGCCTCGCAGACGGCATTTTCCAGTCGGAGTAGAGCATGCGACGTGGAGTGGAACTTACGGAAGCCGCACTGTGCATAAGACAGATGGCCTCAGCTGTCCAGAAAAAAGGCTAATTTAACATTTACCAACTTCTCCATCAACTTTCACACGCAGGAGGCAAGAGAGATTGGGTAAAAACCAGCCGGGGTACAGTGATCTCTCCCAGTTTGCGAAAAGCGAGTACACTAGCGATTCGCCAGGAACCTGGGAGGAAACTCTCTACCCATTTTTTTTATTATTATTTTAGAGCTCATCTGGCGACTGCCTACTTAGGCATTTAGTCGCCATGGTCAACACTACCTAATACTAGGCATCTTTAAAATAAGATGCAAAAAGACAAAAAAAAAACAACGATAAAAATTAAAAAAAAAGGAAAAAGGCAATAAGCAGGAAGTATGCTCCGGCCTCGGGGGAAGGTCCGCTGACCCCCGGGGCAGGAACATGCGACTTACTAAAATGACAAAAATAGCACAACTAGTTAAATAAGGGGAGAAGGCGGGCCTCCCAACCCCCCAGTCTTATAAGTCCACCAGTCAATGTGCACGAACTCGTCCCGAGTAAAAGGAACGGGCGGTAGCGACAGCGCCAATCCCGGTATCGGGACAGGCATCGTGCGCGAAGATCACCCAGAGTGGGACATTCGACAAGAATGAGCCGAACAGTGGGGGACAACGCAGTCTTCACAGTAGGGCGCTGGCAAGCGCTCCATCAGATGGCGGTGTGTCCCTCGAGTGTGTCCAATTCGGAGTCGACAGAAAGCGACCTGAAGCCCTCAGGGCATTGGGGGGTAGGGTCAATGGGAACAGTCGCGACGCAATAGCATGCAACTTTGAGTTCCCCTAGACCGTCTCCCATCTTCTTTGCCAAGCAGTCCGAAGAGCTGCCCGTATTCCTGCCATGTAGTCAGTGTGAGAAAGAGAGAAACGCTAGTCCGGTCGCGGAGTCCTCGCGGACTCTTTGGCGCCCTCATAACCTCGCAATTCCTACATGTCCAGGAACCCAGCACAAGATAATCTCGACATCCACCCGGCTTACCAAAACCGTGGCGTCAAGGATATTGCGAACCAGGGGATGCGGAGATTCCAATGCCACGAGAGCACTCAGGGTGCTTTGTGAGTCGCTATAAATCACGATCCCATCTCAGCGCCAGGTAGAACCCCGCTGACTTCAAACAGATGGGATACGGCGTGGAAACCGAACCCCTCTTCGTCCTTGGAGCGATCCGTATACACTGGCACGGTTCGAGCGTGATAGGAGATGTGCTCCAAAAAAGCCGAACGCAATACTCCTGGCGCTGCACAAGCTTTGGGAGCAGAGGCATGGCGACAAATAGCCAACGGTGGTACGCTCCGGGGTGGCGTTCTAGGCAGAACCAGGGGCGCCACCTGCCCGAGAGCTATATGTAGCTTTCGAAGGAGTTTCCTAGCCCTAAACCCAAAGGGCTTAGGGTATGAGTTGCGTCTCTCGGCGGCATAGGCACCGTCGAGATCAGCTGCGGATGGTTCGAGAGCGGTTGGCAACAAAAGGAGATGCTGCGCTTGTGTGTACAGGAGAGTAATGCACTGTGTACGGCGCATAGATAATGGCATCTCTCCAGCATCGACAAGCTGGCACTCAATAGGGGAAGTGCGGAGGGCACCGGTCGCCAAGTGAAGGCCGGTGTGGTGGATCGATTCCACCTTCCGCAATACAAGCTCAGCTGCGGATGCATAAAACTCACATCCGTAGTCGAGCTTCAACGGAGAAAGGATCGATAAAAAGTAAGGCAGTAGCCCTAGCAGCACCCCAGTCGCTGAACGTCAGGGAACGAAGAATATCCATGGCGCCGGTACAAGAGACCCTAAGGTTGCAAATATGAGCCTCCTAGGTGAGGCGTCGGTCAAATACAAGACCAAGGAAACGGTGCGATTCTACCGCTTCCAGACGAACCCATTAAGAAACAAATCTGGGTCGGGGTGGAGCCGTGGCGTAGTGCTGTCTACGAAGGAAGGCCAGTCAGACGGCATTTTCCAGTCGGAGCAGAGCATCCAACGTCGAGTGGAACTTGCGGAAGCCGCACCGTGCAGAAGACAGATGGCCTCTGCTGTCCAGAAAAAAAGCTAATCTAACATTTCTCAATTTCTAATCAACTTGCACACGCAAGAGGTTAGAGAGATTGGGCGGAAACCGGTCGGAGTAGAGTGATCTCTTTTCGGTTTGCGAAAGGCGAGCACAGTAACGATTCGCCAGGAATCTGGGAGGAAACCCTCCAGCCAGATCCTGTGGAACAAATCTAAGAGAAAAGTCATTCCTCCCTCACCCAGGTATCGAAGCATGGCGTACGGGACATCGTCCGGACCATGGGCGGTGTCCGCGCACGAAGCAAGAGCGGAAAGAACTCACTCAGAGTAAACCTGTCGTTGAAGGGTGGTAAAGTCCAGTCGGCGGCCTCCCGCGACATCACTACGTACATTGAATGCTGGCGGAGCAGCATCCCGGCTAGAGAATGCAGAGAAAGCGGTCGCGAAGGATTCCGCCAAGGACGCGGGGTCCGAGATTGCGGTCCCATTCTCCTGGAGAAAGGGAGGGGGGTCCTGCGAGAACTTGCCCCGAATCCTTTTGACTCGCTTCCACACCTCTGCTAGAGGGGTTTTCCAATTAAGTGAAGACACTGGTCGGCGTGCAAAACGGCCAGACGTCCTGGGAATAGTAGTCAGGCTCGCGGCGATAAGGTTGCCGGAGAAGAACTCAACGGCCACATCTAACACCAAAACTCCTCGACTGAGATAGAGAATTCAGTCATTTCCTGAAATGCAGGCCACCGCGCCCGCGCCAAGCACCACCGAGGTGGGCTCTCAGGCGGCAGCGGCCCAGAAAATGATATTTGAATGGGAAAGTGATCACTACCATGGAGGATAACGACCACCCCCCAATCAAAGTCAGGCTGTGCATCCGGAAAGCACAGAGATCGATCAAGGCAAAAAAATTAGGCGGTTCTCAGGCAGTGATGTATAAACTCATTCACATTTAGGACACCTATCTCAAGTTCTTCGATCAGATCGGCAAGGACTTGTCCCATGGGATTTATTGAATAATCCCCTCACAGAGGATATCTGCCGTTCAGATCTCCAAGCAAGAGAAAGGGCCTCGGCAACCATGCCACGACGCGGCGGAAGTCCTCCGCGTCGAAGTCAGCTGACGGTGGAATGTACGCAGAAATAACACTATACCTCCTATCCAGGTGAAGCTGTACAGCCACTGCCTGAAAAGAGGTATCTAAACAGAAAAGAACGGAGACATCATGCCGGGTGTAAACCGCGCATCCCCCAGCCCGGCCCCCATCTCGTGGTGGTGGGGTCGCAAAACCCTTATACCCCGGGAGGGCGGGGAGGGGGCACGCACCTAGCATGGTCTCCTGCAGTAAAATAGCTAACGAGGAACGGGACGAGACGAGCCTCCGCAGCTCCTGGATGGGCCAGGAGCAGAGGGTGTCTTTCTAAGCATTGAGGCATAAGACGTCCCAGGCAGAGCCGGGCGCGCCAGGACTAAGTCCTTAGCCTCGCGGAATGAGAGTCGATCCTGGGCCTGAAGGGCCAGGATTTCTTTCTCAAGGAGATATGCACCACATTGCTTCGAAGAAGCGGGGTGCGGCTCTCCAAAATTGACACACTTGGCCTTTGAGCAATTTACACAGAGTTCGGGTGACTCCGACTTTGCACGTCTACATGAGCGATTCGTATGGCCGAAGCAGTGACAGTAATAGCACCTCCGCGGCAGTGGCACGAATGCCTTCACGCGGTAGCGGTACCAACCGGCACGCACCGACTCAGGAAGCTTGTCACAGTCGAACGTGACGAAGAATGTAGGGGTGGGTCTCGAGGCCCCTCCCTGTTTTCTAATCACACGCTCGACTTTGACCGCCCGGTGGTCGGCCAGCTCTAGAGTGATATCTTCTATGGAGTAGTCAACGAGTTCCCTCGCATAAACTACTACTTTCACAAAGTTCATGGTAGGGTGTGGCATCCTTCTCACCGGGGTGCCATCAAGTGTCCGAAGAGCACTTATCTTGGCCGCCTCGGAGGGATCCGCTGCATTCGCCAGAAGGCTCCCGACCGAGAAACGGGTCACCTTCGGCTTTCTACCAATTACACTAGCTAATGCTCTCCTCTGATGGATCATGTTACCCTTGGCCAACATGCTACTATCGGTGGAGCGAATAACTAAGAAGGGTTTGAAGCCAGCGGGTTCGAAAACGCCAGGCAATCTCTGAATCAGGGGGTTTGCCCTACCGAGCCGCTTCAACGTGGAGCGACAAGTTATAGGCTGCCTGCTGGATTTCCTGGCAGTTCCCTGTGAAAGCAAAGGCGGGACTGCCAGATTTAAGCTGGAGTCACGTGGTGACTCCATGGAAGGGGGTGAGGGGGAGCCCACTGCGCCCGTAGGCACTGGAGAGGAGTAAGCCTCCTCTCCGGTTGAAGAGTAATGGAGGGTCCCCTGGGAAACCACAGGGGTGGGGGGGAGCTCCATTTTTTCTCTGGAGCTGCCGATGGCGGCTCCGTTGTTTTTAAAGGAAAAATGAGGCTAGATTTTGTTTTTAGAAAGTTTTCATCATTGGGCATGGTGACCCATTTTTTTCACGGCATGCAAACGCTAATCACCCCCCGCAGTGGCCCGCTCTGCGAAGGGTGAGTACAGGCCTGGCAGAGCCAGGTGCCGCCATTTTGGACCACTCCTCCCACCTGGTGGCCTAGCAGTCCCTCAGCATGGCGGATCCACCTTGGACACGTCGTAAAACTGATAGTGTGAAGAGGAAAGGAAAAGGGATGTGAGGAAGGTATGGGTGGGGATGAAGCAGGTTGTTAAAAACCAACCACTCGAGACCGGAGCTCATGGGTTAGGAAACATTGTCCCCTCCCCGCCCCCCAGCCCCGATCTGGGATAGTTGGCTGAGAAGGTTAGCATCTACTCTGTAAAAATAGAGGCCGACCAGAGAAAGTTGTAGGGGAGAAATACAGGCTGTCTGAAAGAAGGAGAAGAGGCTAAGCTGGGGTCGAACGGGGCGCTGAGTCACGTCAGCAGGGTGGCCAGGAAGGCAAATCGCCGCGCCCCTTACGGGGTTACCCTCTACTCAGATCCTGTTGAACAAATCTAACAGAAAGGCCATGCCTCGCTCACCCATATTTCAAAGTATGACGTATGGGACATCTTCTGGACCATGGGTGCTGTCCGTACACGCAGCGAGAGCGGAAGGCAACTCACTCAAACTAAACCTGTTGTTGAATGGTTCTTCCTTCTGGAGGTAAAGTCCATTCGGCGGCCTTTCGCTACATCACGAGCCTCATTGTATGCTGGCAGAGCAGCATATCGGCTAGATAATGCAGAGAAAGCGGTCGCGAAGGATTCCGCCACGGACGCGTGGTTCGAGATTGCGGTTCAAATCTCTTGGAAAACGGGAGGGAGGTCCTGCGACATACTGTCTTTGTCAACCCTGGTTTGGCCTCTTACTCTGTCAGAGACCCACACTCCATAAGTTAGGGCTCGAAATATGATGCCTACTTACTCCACCTACCTACGCCTCCAACGACACACATCTTACGTGATCTTCCCACAGGCTCGGGCGACATCTTAACTCAAAGAGCCGCTCTGTTGATTAATAATCCTATCAAGATACAGAAGACACGAGAGGGGAGCAACATATTTTGCCGTCTCATTCAAATAAAAGGGGACCATCTGCGAGGTCGTGCGCACTGTAACTCTGAAAAGAGGTTCCTAAAGTGGCGAGTTTATGGGGGGTGAAAATGTGTACAAGTGCCCGAGGTACCAAAAGAGGAGACCACCTGGTACTGAAGGACGCGTCACTCTCGATCCTTCCCTCTCAAGGTAGGATCGATAAATTAAAGATGCAACCAACGAGGGCATTTATCCACACGGGAGGTAGGTAATGGGAACAGGTGGTCAAAGACAACTGCAGTCTAGAGCCTCAACAAGGCCACCACCTCTATTACTGAACGAAGGGCACAAGTCTTCGCAAATACTTTGTAGTTTAATACTGGGCTCGATTAAAACTAAATCAATAAAAACTATCCAAAACAGATGAAAGCAAAACAAAATCAAAAAGAACAGCAACAATCAAATAAAAAGCAAGAAGGAGGGAGCATGCTCCAGCGTCGGGGGAGGCCTGTCTTCCCCCGGCTCAGGATCATGCGACCAACGGTGAGCGAGAGAAGTTTTCTACTCTGGCTATGTACATCCTACACACGTCCTTACTTCCCTTAACTTCACAACTTACTTAACGTTTTTTCTTTCGTTTTTCGTTTTAGAAAAAAAAAGTCCTCCCTGAAATAACCGTGCTGCAGTAGTATCCCCCAATTAACGTGGGTAAAGAGAAATGCCGAATTGCACCGCCTCAACGGGAAACGCGAGTGAAACGTGTTCGAGGCGCGTCAAAAGGAACGGAGGGAAGGGCGGAACCTTACTTACTGATGAACGAGCAACAAATGAAGATTAACATGAGCCAGATCCAACAGTTGCACGTCCGGGCCGAGAAGTCAGCGAGACGACTCGACTCGATCTTCAGTTGGTCTTCATTTGTATCGGCCAAACGAGACGACTTATCGATCACCTGGAAGACGAGGAAACAACCGTTCGTTTTTCACAAATCCTTGGCACCTTCTCCCTGCTCACCACTCTTACTTAGAAAAGTAGGGTCGGTGTGAATCAAAACCCAAAGTCCCCTTCCTCTCATCTGTATTAAGCCACCAATAACGATTTTTTTATGATAGTAACCATTTCATGCAATGGTGTGGTCGTTGAGTTGCCCTCTACGACACGCAACTGAAATCATGGCCAACTACCACGATGAGTTATTAATTAAAATCTCAGAGTGAGAAATGATTCCGACGCGGCGGCCATAGACGAATGGATTGAATCGAAGCCAAAACGAGTCTTCTCACCTCGACATCCTTTTGGATGACTTTGCCGGCGACGCGCGACTGTTCCTTCCACTCGCGCGTCATCGCGATCATGTCCTCGACCATCTTGTCTCTCCGCTGTTCTTCGAGACACATCTGGTCCTGGAATGAGTCTCCCAAAATAGATTCGATCGGTTTCCGACTTCGAACATCCGTTTCCAACGAGTCTGTGAACAAAACACACACTCCCGCCATGACACTGAGCAATCGTAGGAGCATATAATTTCAACCTAGCGCAGACACTAGGTGAAAAATCGCTCTTTTGTAAAATAATCTTATGAACCCTTTGTGAGCTTGGGACAGGCATAGGAAATTTTGCGTCTAGAAAGTGACCTATTCCATCTATCTTCTACTCCTTATTGCCCTTGCTCCTAGCGTAGGGTCCTGTGTACCGTTCGAAATCTCGCGTGATTCACTTCTCGAGGACAAAGTTCTTTAACCATCCTTCTCGCGTGCCGCATCCGTACCCCATCTTCTCCATTTTTCATTTTTTTTTCTTTTTAATTTCACCCTCGTAATACTAATTACAAATACACTCAGAGAAATAACGCGTGGCTGATTGTAGTGAACTAACTAAAAAAAAAGAAGCAAAATACGAACCGAGCCCGAGCAGTTCTTTTCTCAGCTTGTTCGTGGTAAGTGCCTGGGATCTTTGGTGAATTTGTTGAGTGATAACTTGATCGCCGGTTGTTGCCGAGCCATGGGGTAGGAGCTGAATAGCCCCGGGGCACTCCACAAGTTTTTCCTAATTCATCGAAGGAAAAATAAAACGTCACAGGAATCCATAAAATATAGCGCTAGTAGTTAGAGCTGATTAAAAATCAACTGAGTGAATTAAAGTGTTTAAAGTGACGCAGAAATAAAATGGATGAGTTCGGTCATGTTTAACAGATTTGAAATTAATTAGATTTAAGGTAAGGAACCAGTAGGTTGCTGCCCAATCCAAGTGGATTCTATATGGCAGCTAGGATGGAACGAGGTAAATCATCTATAAAGGTGGAGGAGACCACTTTGTGAAAAAAATTTAAAAAACGACGGGTTAAAAGATTCATCCGCCAATATGAATCGAAGACGGGTGTGTTGAGGAATAGTTAAAAGGGTCGGGAAACAGGACAACCGGAGAATGGCGAAATGGCTACAATCCAATAAAAGGTGGGCAACAGATTGGTCCCCACCGCAAAAACGACAGCAAGGGCTGATATGAGCATCACCCGAAACAAGATGGCCGTGAGTAAGTCTCGTGTGGCCAATGCGAACTCGGCAAAGGGCCACCTCCAACGACCGCATTCTCTGACGACTCGAGGGCCAAGAGCGATTATTATTTATTTTTTTATTTTTTTTATTTTTTTTTAGAGCCCATCTGGCGACCCAAGAGCGAATAGAATTTTTAATTTTGTATAGTTTGGATGATGAATAGTCATCCCATTCATTCTGACACAGTTGACAAATATATTTTCTTATTGAAGGAAAGTAGTCCCTAAAAGGCAGAGCCGAGTTCTCAGGGGACACAGAATGTGCTGAGCGGGCCAGCCGATCAGCCTTCTTGTTGCCCAGGACCCCGAGATGCCCAGGGACCCAGCAAAAAATAATTCTATATCGGGACGCATTTTGGATCAGCCAGTTGCAAATTTCTGTGACTAAGGGGTGGGATACATTAAAAGATTTAATTGACTGTAAGACACTCCTTGAGTCGGAAAAAGTGACAAAATCACTAAAAGGTAAAATTTGGATGAGTCTAAAGGCTAAAAGGATTGCTGAAAGTTCAGCGGTAAAAATCGATGCTGCTAGCGGCAAAGATAGAGTTAGGAATTTTCCTCCTGGGTAGATGGCTGCGGCAACCACGCCACCGTCCGACTTAGAGCCATCCGTGTATAGTGGGCAGCATTGTTTGTGTGAGATCGAATGGACGAGGGCTGTGTATAATGTCCACAATGTTTGTCGGTCACTGCCCCACGAAGTGTGTGAGAGGACTTTCAAAATGTCTAGAGCCCGCAGACAGCCTGTTCGAAGTCGGCGTAGGTGTGGTAACCAGGATAACTTTGGATCGAGAGTTACGCCAAGGAACCGAAACTCGGAGACAAACTCTATATCTTCGCCTTGTAGGGAGAGAGATGGCGGAACAAGAACCCCTCTGCCTCGGTGGAAATACATTGCTTTGGTTTTGTTCGTGGAAAAGCGGAATCCCTTAAGTTGTGCTCTTTTGGATACAGCATCGACCGCCAGTTGTAGCCGACGCGCTGCTGATGGCAGGCGAGGTGAGGAACAGTATAGTGCTAAATCATCGACAAACAGAGTTGCCGATACACCCTCTGGGAGAGACGAAATAATATTGATGGCAATTATAAAACATAAGACACTTAAAACACTGCCCTGAGGAACTCCCTCCTCTTGGGGTTGTAGGTCAGAGTATGCGTCTCCAATACGTACCTTGAAGGATCGAGATGCTAAAAAACTTTGAATAAGTGAAGGTAAAAGGCCTCTCATCCCCCAGACCTATAGTTGATTCAAGATGCCGTATCTCCATGTTGTGTCGTAGGCTTTCTCAATATCGAAAAATATGGCCAAGACTCGGTACTTTAATGAGAAAGCTTTCCGGACCGATCCCTCGAAACGTACTAGTAGGTCAAGGGTACTATGACCTTTGCGGAAGCCACATTGAAATGGAAAGAGAAGGTGATTGGTTTCTAGGAACCAGTTTAGGCGCTCCAATATCATTTTTTCCAGCAACTTACTCAAACAGCTGGTGAGAGCTATAGGGCGGTAGTGATCTGCGTCCAACCCGTCCCTGCCCGGTTGACAAAGGGAAGGATGATCCCAATGCGCCATGATGACGGGTAAAAACCCTTCACCCATATAAGGTTGTACAAATCATCACCCATATAAGGTTGTACAAATCAAGTAAGAAGAGAGTAGTGTGGATGTAGGTGCAGCTCATGGATGCTGAATAGAGCGTTATACGGAAGGTTAGATTTTGTTGTGAAGTTGAGAGAATGAGATTCTTCCTTTGATTTGTAGGATTGAAAAACCTTATCGTAACGGCTGACACTGCTGACGGCGCGGAAATGGTCAGCAAAAGCATTGCTGACCGCCAGGCCGTTATTCTCCAAGGAACCCTCTAAGTTGAGTGTGGGGGTATGATGATTAGCATAACGGCCCCTGACCTTATTAATCCTCTTCCAGATCTTAGCAGTAGGTGTCATAGAGAAAATTGATGAAACGTAACGGCGCCATGCATTTCGGCGAGCCTGACGAAGGGTTCTTTGGCGAAGCGCACGAGCTCGGTTTCGGTCGACCTTGTTGCACAAAGTTGGGTTCTTTCGGAATCGGGCATGGGCTAACTTGTAATTTTTGATAGCAGTCGCACACGTCGAGGTCCACCAGGGCACGGTTGAGCGGCCCGTGTCAGGTCGCCTCCGTGGGATGGTCTGTGTTGCTGTATTGTAGATAGTCGATGTAAAGTATTCTACTGCCGCGTCCACTCCATTGAAGGTCCCCAAGGATGCACTTGTGAAGGACACCTCTTGGAAACCTTCCCAATCTGCATGACCTAAGTCCCACTTAAGGGGCATGGTTGTATGAGGGCTAACTTGAAGGGCCGACAAGACAATAGGGAAGTGCTCACTCTCATGGAGATCGTCAAGAATTGACCATCGAAATTCCGTGAAGCAATCACGGGAACAAACAGACAGATCAACACAGCTAAAAGAGTCTGTCTGGACATGATGAAAGGTAAAATCGCCATTATTTAAGACACAAAGAAAGTCAGAAAATAAAAGAGACTCTAAAACACTGCCTTTGGCATTTCGAGTGATGTCACCCCAGTATGGGTGACGGGCGTTAAAATCTCCTAGTAATAAGAATGGGGAGAGCAACTGGTCTATAAGTTCTAAAAGGTCGGGTCTTGACAATGGGTAAATAGAGCAAACGGTAAAAAGCTTAGTAAGAAAAACCCTCACGGCAACAGCTTGGAGGGTAGTATGTAGGGAGATGGGAGAAACATGGTGAGATGAAGATACCATGATTGACCCCCCCCCCCCCCCATGAGAGGGGCTTCCAGCAGGAGCAATAGAGTTGAAAGTGAAAAAGGCGGGTACCGGCGGAAAGGGCGTATACCCAGTTTATTCTCCTGAAGACAAATAACAGCGGGTTGGATAGTCGTCAAAAGAATTTTGAGTTCTTCCCACTTTGGAAGAACGCCTTGGCAATTCCACTGTAAAATGGAAGATATTATGTGTGACGATTAGATACCACTGTGGACATCTTTTTCTCTTTTGAGGCCGATATTGTATTTGAGGTTTGTCCCAAAGAGCTTGGGAGACGGAGAGCTGATTTTGAGGAGCCTGCTTTTGCAGGGGGAGAGATCCTAGATGGAGCACTAGCTGCGGCTTTTTTCGTGGGTTTTGGAGAACCGACCGAGGCCTTTGATTGTAATTCGGGCTCACAACCTGGCGGAAAAGGAAGATCAAGAAGGGATTTTTGGTCGGTAGATCCGGATTCATGGGTCGAGGGTATTTTCGGTGTCTGAGGAGTTGGTCAAACCGCCGCGATTGGTGATGTTGGAGTATCAACTGCTTCCATCGGATCATGGGTTGAAGGGTGAGCGGAACAGGCAGGTGATCTGAGCGAGGTATGTGGAGGTGTGTAGAGCTGGGTGTATATCTGCCATCGTTTGGATCAGCATGGGGCCTAAGTCGTGTGAAGGGCGGGACGGACTTAAGGGCATAGAATGTTCAGCCATAGGGGATGGAGTCTATTGGAGACTCTCGGGGTTCGGCCGAGTCAGCTTCAGAGGCTGCCTGCTTATTGGTGGTCGATGACCCGACCCAGGTGAGGAATCCTTCCTCTTACCACTGGGCTTTGGGTCTCGGGGCCGGGTGGATGAACTTTCACTGGTCGATGTTGAGGATTCTTTCAAATAGCGTCTGATGTCTTCAAGTGTCTCACCCTGAGCATCTCTCCCAGCTAGAGCTGCTGGAGAGAGGGGGGCTACATTGGTTATCTCGGTGTGAGAGCGATACTTCGACTGCATATTCTGAATGTTTTCGACGCTGCGAGTAGATCTAGGGTGAAATGCTTCAGGTTGGTCGGAACTCGCGCGTGATGGTCAGTTTCGTCCAGCATCGCGTAAAACGTCAGAGAAGAGCCGGCCGAGTGGCGAGGTTTGTGCTCGGGCACGCTGGCGGGCCTCTCTTATATCTAGACGTAGGGAGTCGCGCAAAGCGAGCACTTCCTTTTCATATAAAAATATAGAGCAGAGTTTTAACGCAGCATTGTGGGTACCCCCGCAGTTGCCACAGCGGGGTGTTTTGGTGCATTCGGGGGCATGGTAGTCAGAGCTACAATTCACGCAGGAGCGATGATGCCGACAGGCACGGCCAAAATGTCCAAATTGATTGCAATTGAAGGAGCGTCTAGGTAGTTAGACGTAGGCACTTACCGGGACACGAAGGTACCCAGCTTTAATATACTGCGGCAGTTTTTGTCGTTCAAATGTTAAAATCAGTGTGGCGGTTGGGACTTTAGTGGAGCCTGTTTTAGTTACCCTGTGTACGTGTGTGACACGTTGGGTACTGAGCTTACTCTGAAAGAGGGTGGGGTCGTAGTCCTTTAGTTCGTTTGAACGGACGACACATTTGACAAAATTCAGACGCGGATGGGGCGAGACAGTTATTGGAATTTCAGCTATCAAAGATAGATTTCGCACAAGGTTGTGTTGAGAGTGGGATGATACCTCGACTACGACATCACCACTTCCTCTTGACCACATCCGGCAGGGTTCACCACAGCGGGACTCAAAAGATTCATTGACGTCAAACACATCGACTTTTGCAAGTGGGATGACGGATGATGAATTCATGACAAGAAAGCGAGGATAATCTAGATCTGGGTCTACTTCGTTGGAATAGGGCCCAACGAGCGAGGGAAGGCTGAAAGGGGAGCTAAGGAACGTTTGGCACGAGAACCCTTACAAGAAGGGAAGGTTTTTGGTTTATGGCTAGCCATTGCAAAAAGAAAAAAACTTCGCATTCTCCCTCGGGGCTCCCCACCATGGAGGCCTACAAGGGCCCGGAACTACCTCAACTATACAATCAGTTACGTCCTGTATGTCCTCTTTGAGAATGGATACGGATCCACCACACCATCTTTTGACACCTAAGAGGCTGCCCGAGTTCTCCTACGCACGGAGAAAAGGGGCCATGAAAGAACAATTCGGAATCAATCCATTAAACAAGCAGAGGTCGGGTATCGATAAGGACCACTAGATAGGTGAAGGAAGAGGGGGAAATAAAGGGCAGTGGAAGAGCGTAATAGGGGAGGAAAGAAAGAGGGGCATGTTAAAAGTCTTGTTGGCAGCACCATGGGTTCCCTAAGGGGCCCAGGGCTGACCCCCCCTCGCCACGAGAAGGCCAGAGCATCTCTGGGAACAACCCCTGAAGAAAAGATCCTGGAGAGGGAGGGGGAAATTAATTAGGTGATGCTGTAGCTGATTCAAAATTAAATCAAAGTTTCAACACTAATAATGGACCTGAGGGGCATCAGTTACACACCCTTTGTAGGACATTTCTCAAGTATCACATAAATGGAACTATATATCGAATTACCTCTAATCTTAAAGGAGGGAAGAAAAAAGAATTTTGGCTGTTTCTAACCACATCTCAACAAGGGATCACCCAAAGTAATATTCGAATCCATTTCAAACTTCTAACAATACTCGATCGATCATGATATTAAGAGGGGCCAAAGTATCATTAAGGAATGTTGAGATAATATTACTTACACATTTATCAACGTCATGAACACCTTTCAGAAACTCCACTTGTCGCTTGTAGTGTTTCAATCTTTCTTCGGGAGGAGCGCTGAAATGAACAAAAAATATGAAGTTCTACCGAATTAAAAAAAAAAAAATCATACAAAAATGACAATAATGCCAGTGTGTGTGTGAATAAATTAATGCGTTAGTGAATGAAAAGATATTCAAAGGGACAAGATAAAAGCAGAACCTCGGCATTTCTTGTTTGCCTTATCAACCGGTGTTAATTTGCATTTACCCAATAAGTTATGGA
This sequence comes from Ceratothoa steindachneri, assembly GCA_963969495.1. NCBI lineage: Eukaryota > Metazoa > Arthropoda > Malacostraca > Isopoda > Cymothoidae > Ceratothoa > Ceratothoa steindachneri. The sequence goes on along the minus strand of CAXAKS010000058.1, from coordinate 114,963 downwards.
GAATACTATAGAGAGAGTAGTAAAATCTCAGTGAATCGCACGGCATCCAAGGCACTTGAGTGCAACGAATTCGCATTTGAGTCCACACGAAAAATGCGATTCCTTTATAAAAGTGAGAGTCAAAAGAACATTTATGACTTCCCAGCGGGCAATATTGATGATTGGCATGGAAAAAATGACTGGGAATTTAACATTAAGAAAGCTGTTCAGTGTGGTTCAGTTTTTAGTATAAATCCCTGGTAATTAACTTGAGATAACAAAATGTACCAACTATTGAGGGAACTTTAATTGGAAAACAGACGTGAAAGAAGAGTCGAATTTGGGCGCTGGCAATGCTCCGGTTTCGAAAAAATGGATGTCCTTGTGGAGAGGAGGAGGCTAGGAGAGAAAAAAAGGATAGAGAGAAAGAAGAGAAAATGATGAAGAGTGCGATACAAAACAGCGTTGGTGTTGTTACCGCCGCCCAACCCAGGGCCCTGTCCCAGGGCAAGCAATCTCGGTGGACCATGGGGGTCGGAAGAGGTTATCCAACACTCCGTCTGGAATACGCAAGCGTTGGGTGTGTAGTGGCAATGTGCTGAGCCGTGCCAGGTTTCTGGTGGCAGAGGGTACTGATGGCTATGTTGGTCCATGTTATGACAATGTTTTGTGATATCTGTTTTCAGGCGGGAGCGACTACCAATGTCTGCGTTGGTCCATGTTGTGACACTTCTTGTCTCTAGTAGTTGCGCGAGGGCTGATGTCTGTGTTGATCGGTGTTGTGGTTTCGAGGTTTCAACTCTGGGCGCATTAAAGGGTGATGTTCGTGCATGTGCGACGACGCACACCGATCGGTCGATCCCCAATGACCGCAGCTCTCAACACATTAGCTGAGAAGGAAGCGCTACCGAGTCGCACCCGTACTAAGTCGTCAACAAGAGTCGGAGCTCAAGACCTGTCATGTGACAGGACCCGACTTTTAGTTGTCCGACAACCAACAAGGCAGTAAAGCCAGCCGCCATTGCCAACGGAGGCTTATGCACTTGAGAAAGGCCATGCCTATTAGGTGCAGGGAATCGGTTAATGGGGCAAAATCACGCATCTTATTATTCGTGCCCCAACGCCCAGGACTTTTCAAGCCCTGTATCTTGCAACCTGTGCACCTCAAAGATAGTTTGTTTATAGAAGTTCCAACGCCTCTCTTCTGACCTGGTAGGAAGTAGCTGGACAGATCCTCAAACGTAATTTTTTATTTATATCTCATCTGGCGACTGCATTCTAGGGCATAAGTCGCCGTACTCGTCCTAGCTTAAATCTAGGCTATATTAGAAGCCTAATAAAAAAAAAATACAAACAGAAAAAAAACAAGAAAAACAAACATGAAAAAATATAAAGTGAGCTCCATCGACGGGGAAAAGTAGGATGCGATCCATAATCAAACATTAAATAAGGAGGAGAAGGCCGGTCTCCTCCATCCAGAGTACACAGGAGAGGCGGTACCGGGGCAGATAACGTGCGCGAAGATCACCCAGACTGGGACATTCAACAAGAATGTGCCGAACAGTCTGGGGGACGACGCAGTCGTCACAATAGGGCGCAGGCGAGCGCTCCATCAAATGGCGATGCGTCACACGAGTGTGCCGGATTCGGAGACGACAGAAAGCGATCTAAAGCCGTCGCGGCATTGAGGGATAGGTCCATGGGAACAGTCGCGGCCCAATGGCACGCAACTTTAAGTTTCCCATGACCGTCTCCCATCTTCTTTGCCAAGCAGTCCGAAGAGCTGCCCGTATTCCTGCCATGTAGTCTGTGTGTGGAAAAGCGAAACGCTGGTCGGGTCGCCCGGTCCTAGTGGACTCTTTGGCGTGCTCATTCCCCGCAATTCCTACATGTCCAGGAACCCAGCAGAAGATAATCTCGACATCCACCCGGCTCACTAAAACTGTGGCATCACGGATATCGCAAACCAGAAGGTGCGGAGATTACAATGCCCCGAGAGCACTCAGGGCGCTTTGTGAGTCGCCATAAATCACGATCCGATCTCCGAACCGGGAACGTCGCGTAATCTCCCGTACCGAATGGTGTATTACCACCAACTCAGCCGTGAAAACAGACGCAGCGCCCGGTAGAGCCCCACTGACTTCAAACAGAGGGGATACGGCGTGGAAACCGACCCCCTCTTCGGACTTGGAGCCATCTGTATACACGGGCACGGTTTCAGTGTGACACAAGAGCTCCAAAAAGGCCGAACGCAATACTACCGGCGCTGTACAAGCTTTGGGAGCAAAGGCGTAGCGACAAATAGCCAACGGTGGTACCCTCCAGGGTGGCGTTCTGGGCAGAACCAGGGGCGCCACCGGCCCGAGAGCTATATCTACCTCTCGAAGGAGTTTCCTGGCCCTAAACCCAAAGGGCTTAGGGTATAACTGGCGTCTCTCGGCGGCATAGGCACCATCGAGATCAGCTGCGGAAGCAGTGAGAGCTGTTGGTGACTGAGGGAGGCGCCGGGCTCGCGCGTACAGGCGGGTGATGCACTGCACGCGGCGCAGAGCGAGTGGCATCTCCCCAGCATCGACCAACAGGCTCTCATTGGGGGAAGTGCGGAAGGCACCGGTCGCAAGGCGAAGGCCGGTGTGGTGGATCGAATCCACCTTCCGCAATAAACGCTCGGCTGCGGATGCATAAAACTCGCATCCGTAGTCGAGCTTCGAGCGAACAAAGGATCGATAAAAAAGTAAGGCAGTAGCCCTATCAACGCCCCAAGCGCTGAACGTCACGGAACTGAGAATGTCCATGGCGCGGGTACAAGTGCCCCTAAGGCTGCGAATAAGAGCCTCCCAGGTGAGGCGTCGGTCGAATACAAGACCAAGGAAACGGTGCGACTCAACCACATCCAGGCGCACCACATTAAGAAACAAATCTGGGTCGGGGTGAAGCCGTGGATGGCGGCAGAAGTGCACCACCTTAGTCTTGGCCAAAGAAAACCGAAACCTGTGCGCTTCGGCATAGCGAGAGACGCGGTTCAATGCCTGTTGGAGTCGACGCTCCATAGTTGGCATCTGGGCCGCGCCAAAAGAGATCGAAAGGTCGTCCACGTAGAGCGTAGCGAGAACATCTTCCGGCAGCACCGAGGTGATGCCGTTGATGCTCAGGGCAAAGAATGTGACACTGAGGACACTTCCCTGCGGGACACCCTCTTCCTGCTCCATTGGGCCGGAGAGGGCTACCCCCGCCGCCCGTGCGCGGAATCGACGATCTAGTAAAAATTCAGATATACTCTTAAACATTGGGAGGCGTCCCCTCGCCCAGAACAGGTGGAGAGTCTCCATGATACCCTATCGCCATGCGGTATCATAGGCCTTCTCCAGATCGGAAAACACCGTGGCGAAGTGCTGTCTACGAAGGAAAGCCTCGCAGACGGCATTTTCCAGTCGGAGCAGAGCATCCGACGTCGAGTGGAACTTACGGAAGCCGCACTGTGCGGAAGACAGATGGCCTCCGCTGTCCAGGAAAAAGGCTAATCTAACAGTTACCAATTTCTCCATCAACTTGCACACGCTGGCGGAGCAGCATCACGGCTAGAGAATGCGGAAAAAGCGGTCGCTAAGGATTCCGCCACGGACGCGGGGTCCGAGATTGCGGTCCCATTCTCCTGGAGAACGGGAGGGGGGTCCTGCGAGAACTTACCCCGAATCCTTTTGACTCGCTTCCACACCTCAGCTAAAGGGGTCTTCCCGTTAAGTGAAGACACGTATGCCCGCCAAGAAGAGCGGCGGGCGTGCTTCGAAATATACCGGAACCTAGCCCTAGCCCGACGAAATTCAGCGACAGTGAAATCGTTCGGGCGGCGCTTATAGCGCATGTAGGCATAACGCTTCTGTTTGAGGGCCGTCTCACACCATGGGAGTGGTCGGCGTGCAAAACGGCCAGACGTCCTAGGAATAGTAGTCAGGCCCACGGCGATGAGGTTGCCGGAGAAGAACTCAACGGCCTCATCTACCGACCTAAACTCCTCGACTGAGATAGAGAATTCAGTCATTTCCTGAAATGCAGGCCACCGCGCCCGCGCCAAGCACCACCGAGGTGGTCTCTCAGGCGGCAGTTGCCCTGAAAATGATATTTGAATGGGAAAGTGATCACTACCAGGGAGGTCATCGACCACCCCCCAATCAAAATCAGGCTGTGCATCCGAAGAGCACAAAGATAGGTCAAGGCAAGAAAATGAAGCGGTTCTCGGACAGTGATGCGTAAACGCATCCACGTTTAGGACACCCATCTCAAGCTCTTCGATCAGATCGGCAAGGACTTGTCCCCTGGGATTTATGGAGTAATCTCCCCAGAGAGGATGCCTGCCGTTCAGATCTCCAAGCAAGATATAGGGCCTCGGCAACCGTGCCACGACGCGGCGGAAGTCCCCCGCGTCGAAGTCAGCTGACGGTGGAATGTACGCAGAAATGATAGTATACCTCCTATCGAGGTGCAGCTGCACAGCCACTGCCTGAAAGGAGGTATCTAAAGAGAAAGGAAGAACGGAGACATCATGCCGGGTGTAAACCGCGCATCCCCCAGCCCGGCCATCCCGCGGTGGTGGGGTCGCAAGACCCTTGTACCCCGGGAGGGCGGGCAGGGGGCACGCGCCTAGCATAGTCTCCTGCAAAAAGATAGCTAACGGGGAGCTGGACGAGACGAGCCTCCGCAGCTCCTCCCAGTGGGCCCGGAGTCCACGGCAATTCCATTGAAGGAATATGCTCTCCAGGCCTAACTCGGAGGAGACGCGGGGGACCCCTTCGAACAGAAGACCCTCACGGGAATGGCCGTACGGTCCCCAGAGGAAGAACTCTGGGCGCTGTTGACCGGACGATACATCGAAGCCGCAGACGGCTTCTTAGACTTTTCGGTGGAGATTGGGCTCGCCAGGCGAGTCTTTTCCTCTCTCTGCCTCGAAACCGTAGGCGACCGTTGGGGCATCGGGGGCGGTGGTCCATCTTTCTTAGGATCCACCGTCCCCGAGCCACCTCGCTCGCCACTAGAAGTGGGCGAACGAGACCTAGCTCCTTTATTACTCTCCTCCTTTCGTCTAGCGACCAACTTCTGGGGCGTTACCTCCTGTGAGCCTAACGATTAATTGGAGGCGCGTGGCCGTTATGCCTTACGGGAAACGGTCACGCTGGGGGGAGGTAGGGGAGCCCTGGTTTGAGCTGGGGCTGAGTGTGAACCCTTTGTGCCGCCAGTTTTACCAGGGAAGTGCCTGAGTTGAGTAGAATCCGCAGATGGGCTCCGAATGGGCGCGGAAACAACCATGCTCGTTGGCCTGGATGGGCCAGGAGCAGAGGGTGTCTTTCTAAGCATCGAGGCGTAAGACGTCCTAGGCAGAGCCGGGCGCGTCAGGACCAAGTCCTTAGCCTCGTGGAATGAGAGTCGATCCTGGGCCTGAACGGCCAGGATTTCTTTCTCAAGCAGATATGCACCACATTACTTCGAAGAAGCGGGGTGCCGCTCTCCGGAATTTACACACTTGGCCACACACGATTTGGAGTTATCGTGTGCGGCCTTCGAGTAATTTACACAGACTTCGGGTGACCCTGACTTTGCACATCTACATGAGCGATTCATATGGCCAAAGCGGTGACAGTAATAACACCCCTGCGGCAGTGGCACGAATGCCTTCACGCGGCAGCGGTACCAACCGACACGCACCGACTCAGGGAGCTTGTCACAGTCGAACGTGACGAAGAGTGTAGGGGTGGGTCTCGATACCCCTCCCTGTTTTCTCATCACATGCTCGACCTTGACTGCCCTGTGGTCATCCAGCTCTTGAGTGAAATCTTCTATGGAGTAGTCTACGAGTTCTCTCGCATAAACTACTTTCACAAAGGGTCACCTTCAGCTCTCTACCAATCATACCAGCTAAAACTCTCCTCTGATGGATCATGTTGCACTTGGCCAACATGCTGCCATCAGTGGAGCGAATAACTAAGAAGCGCTTGAAGCCAGTGGGCTCGAAAATGCCAGGTAATATCTGAATGAGGGGCCCCGATGAAATCGAGGCTCCGATCTGCTCACTTTTTGTCTTATTTTGGTATTCCCTGCCCAGGCGAGCACTGGGACTCGATATGCAGATCTCGGCTTGGTCGCGTTCAAGGATGGTAGCGGCCTCGTCCGTCCCCGCAGCCCTCGTGGAGGGAGAAGAGCCCCAGGTCATTTTTGTCTTCTTTTTAAGAGAGGAGGGCAGGGAATGGACCCGCTTCTCCCCTCCCCTCCCGACCAGATGGGCCGGCCTCTGCAAGGTCCTTTCCCGAGATGGTGAAGGCCCCAGCAGTCATGGGGGCACCAGCCGAAGAAGAGATCCCTCCCCTCCTTGTGCTGTCTTAGCAGCCTGACCCTTCTGGCGAGGACCACGCACAGGAGCAGACTTGGGTTCGGTGTTTGATGCAGAGCCCAAATCTGCCCCCACAGAAGGCCCCACCTTCTGAGGCTGGGCTGCATCAGGGAACATGTCTATCTTAGGGGGGGGCCTCCATTTGGCCATCCCCGCCCCCCAGGATGTCACAGGTCATGTTAGTATCATCCATGTGCTTTGGGGCTGCATAGGCCTTCACCTCTGCTTGATTTAATATTTGGGCCAGCAGGTCTTTAGAGGGAAGTGGCCGATGGGGCCTTTCCTTCCTTTTCCTCCCTCTCCCCACTAAGGGGGTTTGCCCTACTGAGCTGCTTGAACAGGGAGAGGCCAGTATGGGCTGCCTGCTGGCTTTCCTGGCAGTCCCATGTGAAAGCAAAGGCCGGACTGCCAGATTTGAGGGGGAGCCCCCTGCACCCATAGGCACTGGAGAGGAGTAAGCCTACTTTCCAGTTGAAGAGTTATGGAGGGTCCCCTGGAAAACCACAGGACTGGGGGGACCTCCATTTTTTCTGTGGAGCTGCCTGAGGGTGGCTCCGTCATTTTTTAAAGGGAAAATGGGGAGAGATTTTGTTTTTAGAAAGTTTTCATCATTAGGCATGGTGACCCCTTTTTTTTACAGGCTGCAAACTCTTTTGCTATTCACTGCCATGCAGTATGTTGGGAAGATTGAAACGTCGGACCGGGTGTTCAATTTATGCAGATAGCTTTGCATTTTTCTTGAGGCTTATAGTCTGCCCCCACCTCATCTGACAAGGCATTGGCTAGTTTGGGCACGATATAAGTTACAGCCAGATGGTACGCAACTTTAGAGGCACACTGGCTGCCTTCCATCCCTTTTGTGGTTTGCCTGTAACCAGCTGCATCTTCTCACAATTCGAAGCCACGACGCCAAGCATCATCAAGGAGGCTGGGTGCTTGGTCGTGGACACGTAACGGACAAAAGCCCTTGTGGCTTTTGTTATCCATAAATTATGTTAACTTAACAATGCGGTCGTTCTTCTTGTTGATGACCGGATCAACCATGAGTTTTTTTCATCAGAAAAAATGAGAATTTGATTACCATGACTAAGTCGCTGAGAAGGCGACGACAGCGCTCCTGATGTTGTTCTCGCATACGGTGGGTGACCAGAGGCCTTTCCAGGCACCTAAAGCTCTTGCCACCCTCCTTCTTGATGGCCCTGGCCACCAAAATTTTCTTCTTCGTGAATGCAGTCATTTTGATCTTTGGATCACTTTCGAAGGTATATCTCACAGCCAAACGGTTGACAACTTGAGTTCTGCCTGAATGAGGTCAATCTTTGAGGTCATCTCCATTCATGAGCCTCTCCACGACTCTAGAAACAGTCAACCAGCTGACATTGAGCTGCTTAGTGATGTCGGACTTGTTGTGGCCCGTGCATAGGAGAGCAGAGATCTCGAATATTTACACTTGCACACAATGAAAAAGACATAATAATGACAAATGCTGGAAAAGGAGAAACTTTTCTATCACAATGTAAATCTCTTGAAAGATTAAAAAAATAGAGTGTAACAGAACTTTTGCAAAATCGCTATATATCACAATTCTGGCTCCAACCAGGGTACAGTGTGTAAACTCCCTTTAACGAGGGGGGGGGGGCTGCAACCACCTCCACCACAAAGACAGAAAAGGTGCCGGGAATAGTACCACTGGCTTTAAACAGGTGTAGAAGCTGACTTCCGTTTTGTATTGGTATTCAGCCGCACGAGTGAATAAATTTAACGAGTTACATTTTTTTTTTTTTTTAATTAAGGGGCTATCTGGCGACTGCCGACTTAGGCATTAGTCGCCGTAAACAAACAGCCTAGTTCTAGGCTACTTTAAAAATTAAACAGGAAAAAATAAAAAGAAATAACAATAACAATAAAAAAGCAATAACAAAAACAACAATTAAACCGGGTTAAATGAAAGGAAGAAGGCCAGCCTCCCCCAAAAAGTCAATAAGTCCACTAGTCATGGTGCACGCACTCGTCCCGAGTACAAGGGACAGGCGGTAGCGACCCCGCCCATCCCGGTACCGGGACAGGTATCGTTCGCGAAGATCACCCAGACTGGGACATTCGACAAGAATGTGCCGAACAGTCTGGGGGACTACGCAGTCGTTGCAATAGGGCGCAGGCGAGCGCTCCATCAAATAGCGATGCGTCACACGAGTGTGCCCGATTCGAAGACGACAGAAAGCAACCTGAAGCCGCCGCGGCATTGGGGGATAGGTCCATGGGAACAGTCGCGGCGCAATGGCACGAAACTTTAAGTTCCCCTCGACGGTCTCCCATCTTCTTTGCCAAGCAGTCCGAAGAGCTGCCCGTATTCCTGCAATGTATTCAGTGTGAGGAAGAGCGAAACGCTGGTCCGGTCGCAGAGTCCTCGCGGACTCTTTGGCGCGCTCATTCCCCGACATTCCTACATGTCCAGGAACCCAGCAGAAGATAATCTCGACATCTGCCCGGCTCGCCAAAACCGTGGCGTCACGGATTTCGCGAAGCAGGGGATGCGGAGATTCCAATGCCCCGAGAGCACTCAGGGCGCTTTGTGAGTCGCTATAGATCACAATCCGGTCTCCGAACCGGGCACGTCGCGTAATCTCCCGTACCGAGTGGTGTATTGCCACCAGCTCGGCCGTGAAGACAGACGCAGCGCCTGGTAGAGCCCCGCTGACTTCAAACAGAGGGGATACGGCGTGGAAGCCGACCCCCTCTTGGGACTTGGAGCCATCCGTATACACTGGCACGGTACCAGCGTGACACGATGTGTGCTCCAAAAAGGTCGAACGCAATACTCCCGGCGCAGTACAAGCTTTGGGAGCAGAGGCGTGGCGACAAATAGCCAAATATGGTACCCTCCAGGGTGGCGTCCTGGGCAGAACCAGGGGCGCCACCGGCCCGAGAGCAATATCTACCTCTCGAAGGAGTTTCCTGGCCCTAAACCCAAAGGGCTTAGGGTATGACTGGCGTCTCTCGGCGGCATAGGCACCATCGAGATCAGCTGCGGATGCAGTGAGAGCTGTGGGCGACTGAGGGAGGCGCCGGGCTCGCGCGTACAGGCGAGTGATGCACTGCACGCGGCGCAGAGCGAGTGGCATCTCCCCAGCATCGACCAACAGGCTCTCAATGGGGGAAGTGCGGAAGGCACCGGTCGCAAGGCGAAGGCCGGTGTGGTGGATCGAATCCACCTTCCGCAATAAACGCTCGGCTGCGGATGCATAAAACTCGCATCCGTAGTCGAGCTTCGAGCGAACAAAGGATCGATAAAAAAGTAAGGCGGTAGCCCTATCAGCGCCCCAAGCGCAGAACGTCACGGAACGGAGAATGTCCATGGCGCGGGTACAAGAGACCCTAAGGCTGCGAAAAGAGCCTCCCAGGTGAGGCGTCGGTCGAATACAAGACCAAGGAAACGGTGCGACTCAACCACATCCAGGCGCACCCCATTAAGAAACAAATCTGGGTCGGGGTGAAGCCGTGGATGGCGGCAGAAGTGCGCCACCTTAGTCTTGGCCAAAGAAAACCGAAACCTGTGCGCTTCGGCATAGCGAGAGACGCAGTTCAATGCCTGTTGGAGGCGACGCTCCAGAGTTGGCATCTGGGCCGCGCCAAAAGAGATCGAAAGGTCGTCCACGTAGAGCGTAGCGAGAACATCTTCCGGCAGCACCGAGGTGATGCCGCTGATGCTCAGGGCAAAGAGTGTGACACTGAGGACACTTCCCTGCGGGACACCCTCTTCCTGCTCCATTGGGCCGGAGAGGGCTCCCCCCACCCGTACGCGGAATCGACGATCTCGCAAAAATTCAGATATAAACATTGAGAGGCGTCCCCTCGCCCCCATCGTGTGGAGAGTCTCTATGATACCGTATCGCCATGCGGTATCATAGGCCTTCTCCAGATCAAAAAACACCGTGGCGTAGTGCTGTCTACGAAGGAAAGCCTCGCAGACGGCATTTTCCAGTCGGAGCAGAGCATCCGACGTCGAGTGGAACTTACGGAAGCCGCACTGTGCAGAAGACAGATGGCCTCCGCTGTCCAGGAAATAGGCTAATCTAACATTTACCAATTTCTCCATCAACTTGCACACGCAAGAGGTTAGAGAGATTGGGCGGAAACCGGTCGGAGTAGAGTGATCTCTCCCCGGCTTGCGAAAGGCGAGCACAGTAGCGATTCGCCAGGAGTCTGGGAGAAGACCTTCCACCCAGATCCTGTTGAACAAATCTAACAGAAAGGCCATGCCTCGCTCACCCAGGTGTCGAAGCATGGCGTACGGGACATCCTCCGGACCATGGGCGGTGTCCGCGCACGAAGCGAGAGCGGAACGCAACTCACTCACAGTAAACTTGTCGTTGAAGGGTTCTCCGCCTCTGGAGGTAAAGTCCAGCCGGCGGCCTTCCGCGACATCACGACGTGCATTGAATGCTGGCGGAGCAGCATCACGGCTAGAGAATGCGGAAAAAGCGGTCGCTAAGGATTCCGCCACGGACGCGGGGTCCGAGATTGCGGTCCCATTCTCCTGGAGAACGGGAGAGGGGTCCTGCGAGAACTTGCCCCGAATCCTTTTGACTCGCTTCCACACCTCAGCTAAAGGGGTCTTCCCGTTAAGTGAAGACACGTATGCCCGCCAAGAAGAGCGGCGGGCGTGCTTCGAAATATACCGGAACCTAGCCCTAGCCCGACGAAATTCAGCGACAGTGAAATCGTTCGGGCGGCGCTTATAGCGCATGTAGGCATAACGCTTCTGTTTGAGGGCCGTCTCACACCATGGGAGTGGTCGGCGTGCAAAACGGCCAGACGTCCTAGGAATAGTAGTCAGGCCCACGGCGATGAGGTTGCCGGAGAAGAACTCAACGGCCTCATCTACCGACCTAAACTCCTCGACTGAGATAGAGAATTCAGTCATTTCCTGAAATGCAGGCCACCGCGCCCGCGCCAAGCACCACCGAGGTGGTCTCTCAGGCGGCAGTTGCCCTGAAAATGATATTTGAATGGGAAAGTGATCACTACCATGCAGGTCATCGACCACCCCCCAATCAAAATCAGGCTGTGCATCGGAAGAGCACAAAGAAAGGTCAAGGCAAGAAAATGAAGCGGTTCTCGGACAGTGATGCGTAAACTCATCCACGTTTAGGACACCCATCTCAAGCTCTTCGATCAGATCAGCAAGGACTTGTCCCCTGGGATTTATGGAGTAATCTCCCCAGAGAGGATGCCTGCCGTTCAGATTTCCAAGCAAGAGATAGGGCCTCGGCAACCGTGCCACGACGCGGCGGAAGTCCCCCGCGTCGAAGTCAGCTGACGGTGGAATGTACGCAGAAATGATAGTATACCTCCTATCCAGGTGCAGCTGCACAGCCACTTCCTGAAAGGAGGTATCTAAAGAGAAAGGAAGAACGGAGACATCATGCCGGGTGAAAACCGCGCATCCCCCAGCCTGGCCATGCCGCGGTGGTGGGGTCGCAAGACCCTTATACCCCGGGAGGGCAGGCAGGGGGCACGCGCCTAGCATGGTCTCCTGCAAAAAAATAGCTAACGGGGAACGGGACGAGACGAGCCTCCGCAAATCCTCCCAGTTGGCCCGGAGTCCACGGCAATTCCATTGAAGGAATATGCCCTCCAGGCCTAGCTCGGAGGAGACGCGGGGGCCCTCCTCGAATTGAAGACCCTCACGGGAATGGCCGTACGCTTCCCAGGGGCAGAACCCCGGGCGCTGTTGGCCGGACAAAGCGCTGGAGGCGCTGTCGCCTTCGAGGACTTATTGGGGGAGGTTGGGCTCGCCATGCGAGTCTTTTCCTCCCTCAGCCTCGAAACCTTAGGCGGGCGCTGCGGCTTCAGAGGCGGGGGGGCCTCTTTTCGAGGAACCACCGTCTCCGAGCCACTCGCTCCACCTCGGGGCGTGGGCGAAGGAGCCGAAGCTCCTTTGTTGCTGTCCTCCTTTCGGGGGACAGCTTTAGGAACCCCTGAAGATGGCCTAGCGACCATCTTCAGGGGTGTTGCCTCCTGTGAGTCTAACGACTCGGTGGAGGCGCGTGGCCGTTTCGCCTTGCGGGAAACGGTCACGCTGGGGGAAGAGGGGGGAGCCCTGGTTTTAGACGGGGCTGGGTATGAACCCTTTTTGCCGCCAGCTTTACCAGGGGAGCGCCCGGGTTGGGTAGAGCCCGCAGAAGGGCTCCGAATGGGCGCGGAAACAACCGTGCTCGTTGGCCTGGATGGGCCAGGAGCAGAGGGTGCCTTTCGAACTACTGAGGCATATGACGTTCCAGGCAGAGCTGGGCGCGCCAGGACCAAGTCCTTAGCCTCGCGGAATGAGAGTCTATCCTGGGCCTGAACGGCCAGGATTTCTTTCTCAAGGAGATATGCACCACATTGCTTCCAAGAAGCAGGGTGCGGCTCTCCGCAATTGACACACTTGGCCACACACGATTTGGACTTATCGTGTGCGACCTTGGAGCAATTTACACAGACTTCGGGTGACCCCGACTTTGCACGTCTACATGAGCGATTCGTATGGCCGAAGCGGTGACAGTAATAGCACCGCCGCGGCAGTGGCACGAATGCCTTCACGCGGTAGCGGTACCAACCGGCACGCACCGACTCAGGGAGCTTGTCACAGTCGAACGTGATGAAGAGTGTAGGGGTGGGTCTCGAAGCCCCTCCCTGTTTTCTCATCACACGTTCGACCTTGACCGCCCCATGGTCGGCCAGCTCTAGGGTGATGTCCTCAATGGAGTAGTCAACGAGTTCCCTCGCATAAACTACTCCTTTCACAAAGTTCATGGTAGAGTGCGGCGTCACACTCACCGGGGTGCCATGAAGTGTCCGAAGAGCACTTATCTTGGCCGCCTCGGCGGGATTCGCCGCATTCGCCATAAGGCTGCCGTCCGAGAAACGGGTCACCTTCGGCTCTCTACCAATTGCACTAGCTAATCCTCTCCACTGATGGATCATGTTGCCCTTGGACAACATGGTGCCATCAGTGGAGCGAATAACGAGGAAGCGTTTGAAGCCAGCGGGCTCGAAAACGCCAGGTAACCTCTGAATGAGGGGCCCCGATGTCATCGAGGCTCCGCCCTGTGCACTCTTGGTGTTAGTCTTGGTCAGGGGCTCCGCACACGAGGGGGTAGAGGGGCCGGATGTGCCGATCTTGGCTTGGTCGCCTACCAAAGTGGTAGCAGACCCATCCGTTCCCGCAGCCCCCGCGGATGGAGAGGAGCCCCGAGTCTTTTTCGTCTTTTTAGTCTTCTTTGTCTTTTTCTTTTTTGGAGAGGAGGGCGAGGAATGAACCCGCTTTTCACCTCCGCCGGCAGAAGCCCCTAGGCCAGATGGACCGGCCTCAGCCAGGTCCCTCTCCGAAATGGAGAAGGTCCCTGTTGTCGTAGGGGCACCTGTCGGAGGAGATCCCTCCCCTCCTTTTACTGCCTCGGAGCCCTCAGCCATTTGAGGAGGACCTTGCATAGGGGCGGATTCGGGTTCGGTGCTTGGCGCTGAGCCCGAATTCCCCCCCATGGAAGGCCCTACCGTCTGAGGCTGGGTCTCCTCAAGGACCATGTTTATCACAGGAGGGGCCTCCAGTTGGCCATCCCCTCCCAGGACATCGCAGGTCCCCTTGGCAGTGTCGCCAGTCTTTTGTGGGGAGGCACAGGCCTTGACCCCAGCAAGGTTTAAAATTCTTGCCAGCAGGTCTTTTGAGGGAAGTGACCGAAGGGGCCTGGCTTCCCTCTCCCCCCTAAGGGGGCTTGCCCTACCGAGCCGCTTTGATGGGGAGCGGCTGGCTAAGGGCTGCCTGCTGGCTTTCTTGGCAGTCCCCTTGGAAAGAAAAGAGGGGACTGCCGCTGGGAAAAGGGAGGTGCCCGAAAGCACCTCCAGAGAAGGGGGTGAGGGGGAGTCCCCTGCACCCGTAGGCGAAGGAGAGGAGTAAGCCTCCTCTCCGGTTAGAGAAATATGGAGGGTCCCCTGTGCAAGCACAGGGGGGGGGGGACCTCCATTTTTTTGCTGGAGCTGCCCGAGGGCGGCTCCGTCGATGGAACAGGGGAAGTTGAGGGTTGGGTTTGTTTTTTTTTATCATCATTGGGCATGGTGACCCTTTTTTAAACACGGGATGCAATCGCGCACACCTCTCGCAGTAGCCCGCACTGCGAGAGGTGCTTACAAGCCCGGCAGAGCCAGGCGCCGCCATTTGGGACCACCCCTCCCGCCTGGTGGCCTGGCAGTCCATCGGCATGGCGGCTCCACCTTGGACACGGCGTAAAAATTAATAGATTGTGAAGAGGAGAAGAAAAGGGGTGTGTGGAAGGTATGGGTGGGGATGAAGCAGGTTGTTAAAAACCAGCCACCCCAGACCGGAGCTCAGGGGCTAGGGAACTTTGTCCCCCACCCCCTCAGCCCCGATGCGGGACGGTTGGCTGAAAGGAAGGTCAGCATCTACCCTGTGAAATTAGAGGCTGACCAGAGAAAGTTGTGGGAGAGGTTGTGTGAAAAGAGAGGAAACAAGTATTTTGAAGGAAGGAAGAGAGGCTAAGCTGGGGCCGGACGGAGCACTGGATCCCGTCAGCACGGCGGCCAGGATGGCAAATCGCCGCGCCCCTTACGGGGTTAACGAGTTACAATGCAGATGTAATGCAAGAGAGAATGTAACAAAATTCTAGTATAGATTGTTGTAAGTTAATAAGAAACTATGCCAAAGGTTTGACATTTGCTATAAAATGTCATGCAACAAGATATTTTTTTTTATGAGCATATGAACATTTAATGTTGCTGAAATATATTTTTTCGGGGTCAGTAACTCTGAACAAGCAGCATTTACTACATCAACAAAATAAATCAAATATTTGAGTAAACTAGAATTCTATACCAGCAAGGTGTATTTAAACTTCATCTCTGATAGGTATGTATTTTTTAAAGGATTATACATAATATTGCAAACTTATCCCATAGCTTCCCTGGGAAGATAGGATCTCACAATAAGAAGGGACTACTTAAAACTTCTAAAGGGTGCCGAGAACTTTCCTGGAACAAAGGGGTAAATATACATACTTTGGACTTTTTTCCATCTCTGGAATTTTCTCTTGAAGCCATTCAACAAACTGTGAATAGAAAATCAAATTGAAAAATTCCCGACCGAATTTGAGCTGAAAAAATAAAATGGAAATTGATGGGCGATAAAAGAAATAATTTCTTCTAAAACATTTGTTTTTAATGTCCTTTTTGTTATTACATGTATCCTTTCAGGCCTCTGAAAGAATTAGGAGACACGATAGATAGACTTCCCCTACCCTGAAAAAGGAATGAAAATGATACTTACAGCAAATCTCCTCAGCCCTGAATCCTGGGGCTAGGGTGGCAAATTTGAAGGCTCAGCGAACAAATTTGTACAGAGGACAAACATCATAAATATGAACTTGACCTCAATCCTGGACAATGCCATACTAGGACCAAAATTACACTATTACAGCAATCCCTTGATTAGCGCGGTTAATAAATCCCCGAGTTTTACCGTGTAAAGCAAAACTGCACTAATCAAACTTAAGAACCAATGGGAATAATTATAATGAATCCTCAAAAGTATTTAAATTACATAGTTATTTTTTCACTAAAACTCATTTTATATTTTTCAAATAATAGAGGGACATAAATAAAAGAAATAAAGTAAGACTTACCAAAAAACATATCCAACTTAATTGAACAGTATTAGATTTCTTCCTTTCCTCCATAATCTTGCAGGAGCAATCAACTTGCTTATCGATTCCACGACAAATGTTCATACTTCTCTCTTCATTTGGATCAATTTCTCTTACGATTTCTTTTGCTTTTTCAATTGCATTGAATAGTTCTTCAAGCTTTTTATTTGAAATTTCTTTAGGACCCGTTTCCTTTTCATCTTCTTCCTCGTAAGCATATACATGGTCAATTGCGAGAAGATCGTCGTCAGTCAAGTCTTTTAAGTTCATCGTATGATAAACTACCATCGGTTTTAGCTTGCAATCTCCTTCGGCATTACTGCCAAGCAGAACTGTTACTCTATCTTTAGATGCCTTGTGCCCTGGTGCAGCTGCTTCTTTCTTTGCTAAAAATGTTCGTGTAGGCATCTTTTTCCAAAAGAGACCAGTTTTGTCAACATTGAGATTTGACGAAGTTGATATCCATTTTCTTCAGTTCAAGAGGATATTTGACTGCTGCATCTTTATCTGTGCTGGCTGCTTCCCCTGATAATTTAATATTTTTTATGCCTGATCAAGCTTTGAAATTTTGGGGCCAGCCTTTACTAGCAGAAAATGTTGAAGCATCCTCTTGATATTTTTCTTTTTTCAATGAAGAGAAAAGGCTCAAAGCTTTAATCTTGATGTTGTTCCCATCAATAGGAATGTGCTTCTGATTGCAGTCTTCCAACCAAATGAAAAGCAAATCCTCCATTTCAATCATCAAAGGACACATATTTCTAGTGCATTGCATGCTTGAGGATGTAGATGCAATTTTGCCTTTATCTTGATACTTGCTCGCTTTATTTAAAATCGTGCGTATTGTTGACTTGCTAAAACCTAGCCTCCTACCTATCTGTGCTTTGGTTTCACCATTATCAAATCGTTTGATCATATCAAGTTTAGTCTCCAAAGTGATGTGTTTACGTTTAAGAGTTTCTTTTTTGTCTATAATTATAAAGGTAATTTATTAAATGAAAATATATAAAATAAAATAAAATTATGTACGTAGTCTGATGGAAACGAGCAATAAGTATGGAAGAGGTCTTTGTTAGATGAAGGTTGGTGAGTGACTGGTGTCTGCCTGACTGTCTGCTTCGACTCTCCCTCGCTGAAGGCTTTGCCGCAGGTTGCCAATGCTCACCGGAGGGAAAAAATGGCGTGTGGAAGAAAAAAAAAAGGCACGCTAATGAAAATTGGCACAGCATACATTGATGGAGGGTCTCAAACTTTTGGGGGGGGGGTGCTAATTAAAACCACGTTTTTCAAAAATGCGCTAATCAAGGGATTGCTGTATAATCAACTTGTACTACTTTTACATGAGTATTCTTTTATTTTTATTAATTAGATAAACAATTTAATGCCCTTTTTAATTAAATTAAAACTAAACCAAACAAGGATAGGACCGCCGATAAATATAGCCTAATTTAAAATGAGACAAACAAAACAATAAAACAGCAAAGAAAAGAAAGGCATAGTTCGGCATCGAAGTGAGGCCAACCACCTTTTTCTTCGGGTCAGGCGATAATTTATCGCCGTTGGCAACTCTGAATTCCGCCAATGCGTGTTGACTTGTGTCACTTCTCTTGTTCCTACCATAGAAGAATGAGTTGTTTGTTTATCGTCAGTGGCGAAAGCAATATCATGGCTGAATTCAATCCTCAAAAAGATTGGAAAAGGCAAGAGTTAGGCTGTGATTAGGAGGTTACGGAGGTTTGGAAACTTCACTCTAAGCATTCTGATACAAAAAGAACCGGCGGATTTGTCGCGGAGATCTAGGTCATACTTAAGAACGAGTCCAGCAAGTCATTTTTTTTTTTTTCCCCCTTGTGGTAGCCCACCAAGCACTGCCTACTTTGGAATACGTCACCATACACAAAATAGCCTAGTACTAGGCTGTATTAAAAAATCAAATAACGATATGTAAATAAAAAATACCAACGATAAAAAGGGACAAATGCTAAAAAAATAATGAAAAAAACAAAAGGCAAGGAGGAAGAGTTCTCCGGAGTCGGGGGTATGCCAAGTAGCCCGAAGAACTGCCCGTATTCCTGCCATGTAGTCGGTGTGAGGAAGAGCGAAACGCTGGTCTGGTCGCCGAGTCCTCGCGGACTCTTTGGCGCCCTCATTCCTCGCAATTCCTACATGTCCAGGAACCCAGCACAAGATAATCTTGCCATCTACCCAGCTCGCCAAAATCGTGATGTCACAGACATCACAAACCGGGGTATGTAGAGATTCCAATGCCCCAAGAGCACTCAGGGCGCTTTGTGAGTTGATATAAATCACAATCCGGTCTCCGAACCGGGCACGTCGCGTAATCTCGCGTACCGAGCGGTGTATTGCAACCAGGTCGGCCGTGAAGACAGACGCAGCGCCTGGCAGAGCCCCACTGACTTCGAACAGAGGGGATACGGCGTGGAAACCGGCCCTCTGATAGGACTTTGAGCCATCTGTATACCCTGCCACAGAGCTAGTGTGACACCAGGTGTGATCCAAAAAGGCAGAGCGCAATACTTCCGGCGCTGTAGAAACTTTGGAAGCAGAGGAGTGGCGACAAATGATCAAAGGTGGTACCCTCCAGGGTGGCGTTCTGGGCAGAAACAGGGACGCCACTGGCGCAAGAGCTATACCTAGCTCTCGAAGGAGTTTTCTGGAACCCAAAGGGTTTAGGGTAGGACTGGCGTCTCTCGGTGACATGGGCACAGTCGAGATAAGCTGCAAATGCAGTGGTACATGCTGGCGACTGAGGGAGGCGCCGGGCTGGCGCGTACAGGCGAATAAAGCATTGTGCACGGCGCAGAGCGAGTGGCATCTCGCCAGCATCGACAAGTAGGCTCTCAATGGGTGAAGTGCGGAAAACACCGTTCGACCGGCGAAGACCGGTGTGGTGAATCGAGTCCACCTTCCGCAATACAAGCTCAGCTGCGGATGCATAAAACTAGAATCCGTAGTCGAGCTTCGAACGAACAGAGGATCGATAAAAAAAAGTAAGGAAGTAGCCCTATCAACGCCCCGGGTGCTGAACGTCACGGAATGAAGAATATCCATGGCGGGGGTACAAAAGACCCTAAGGTAGCGAATATGAGCCTTCCAGGTGAGGCGTCGGTCAAATACAAGACCAAGGAAATGGTGCGAATTCACCACTTCTACGCGCACCCCATTTAGAAACAAGTCTGGGTCAGGGTGGCGCTGTGGATGGCGGCAGAAGTGCACCACCTTAGTCTTGGCATAGCGTCTTTGGCTATGCCGAAACCTGTGCGCTTCGGCATAGCGAGAGACGCGGTTCAATGCCTGTTGGAGTCGACGCTGCAGAGTTGGCATCTGGGCCGCGCCAAAAGAGATCGAATGGTCGTCCACGTAGAGCGTAGCGAGAACATCTTCCGGCAGCAGCGAGATGATGCCATTCATGGTCAGGGCAAAGAGTGTGACAGTGAGGACACTTCCCTGCGGGACACCCTCTTCCTGCTCCATTGGGCCGGAGAGGGCTACCCCCGCTGCCCGTGCGCGGAATCGACGATCTAGTAAAAATTCAGATATACTCTTAAACATTGGGAGGCGTCCCCTCGCCCAGAACAGGTGGAGAGTCTCCATGATACCCTATCGCCATGCGGTATCATAGGCCTTCTCCAGATCGGAAAACACCGTGGCGAAGTGCTGTCTACGAAGATAAGTCTCGCAGACGGCATTTTCCACTCAGAGGAGAGCATCCGACATGGAGTGGAACTGTGCAGAAGACAGATTGCCTCCGCTGTCCAGAAAAAAAGGCTAATCTAACATTTACCAATTTCTCCATCAACTTGCACACACAAGAAGTTAAGAGAGATTGGGCGGACACCAGACGGGGTAGTGTGTTCTCTCCCCGGTTTGCGAAAAGCGAGCACAGTAGCGATTCGCCATGAATCTGGAAGGATACCCTCTACCCAGATCCTATTGAACAAATCTAACAAAAGGGCCATGCATCTCTCACCCAGCTGTCGAAGCATGGCGTACAGGCCATCGTCCAGAGCAGGGGCGGTGTCCGCGCACGAAGCGAGAGCGGGACGCAACTCACTCAGAGCAAATCTGTCGTGGAAGGGTTCTCCGCCTCTGGAGGTAAAGTCCAGTCGACGGTCTTCCGCCACATCACGACGCGCATTGAATGGTAGCGGAGCAGCATCCCGGCTAGAGAATGCGGAGAAGCGGTCGCAAAGAATTCCGCCACGGACACGGGGTGCGAGATTGCGGTCCCATTGTCCTGGAGAACGGGAGGGAGCTCCTGGGAGAACTTGCCCCAAATCGTTTTGACTCTCTTTCACACCTCTGCTAGATGGGTCTTCCCATTAAGTGAAGACACGTGTGATTGCCAAGAAGAGCGCCGGGCGTGCTTCGAAATATACCGGAGCCTAGCCGTAACCGGACGAAATTCACAGACAGTGAAATGGTTCGGGCGGCGCTTATAGCGCCGCCCGAACGGGGACATCATGCCGGGTGTAAACCGCGCATCCACCAGCCCGGCCCTCCCGTGTTGGTGGGGTCGCAAGACCCTTATCCCACGGGAGGGGGGGCAAGGGGCACGCGCCTAGCATAGTCTCATGCAAAAAGATAGCTAACGGGTAACGGGACAAGACGAGCCTCCGCAGCTCCTCCCAGCTGGCCCGGAGTCCACGGCAATTCCATTGAAGGATTTTTTTTTTTTTTTTCAAGGGGCTATCTGGCGACTGCCAACTTGGGCATAAGTCGCCGCAAACAAACTGCCCAGTTCTAGGCTACTTTAAAATAAAATTTTTGACAGAAACAACAATAAAAAGGGGATAACAATCAGGGAGCAGGCTCCGGCATCGAGGGGAGGTCCCCCTCCCCCCGGCGCAGGAGCCTGAGGCCTACAAAAAACAAACAAACAAACAACAAAAAAAATTAAGTTAAATACAAGGGAGAAGGCCGGCCTCCACCAAAAAGTCTATCAGTCAACCAGTCATGGTGCACGCACTCAACCCGAGTACAAGGGATAGGCGGTAGCGACCCCGCCCATCCCGGTACCGGGACAGGTAACGTGCGCGAAGATCACCCAGACTGGGACATTCGACAAGAATGTGGCGAACAGTCTGGGGGACGACGCAGTCGTCGCAATAGGGCGCAGGCGAGCGCTCCAACAAATAGCGATGCGTCACACGAGTGTGTCCGATTCGGAGACGTCACAAAGCGACCTGAAGCCGTCGCAGCATTGGGGGATAGGTCTATGAGAACAGTCGTGGCGCAATGGCACGCAACTTTAAGTTCCCTTCGACCGTCTCCCATCTTCTTTGCCAAGCAGTCCGAAGAGCTGCACGTATTCCTGCCATGTAGTCGGTGTGAGGAAGAGCGAAACGCTGGTCCGGTCGCAGAGTCCTCGCGGACTCTTTGGCGCCCTCATTCCCCGCAATTCCTACATGTCCAGGAACCCAGCAGAAGATAATCTCGACATCTGCCCGGCTCACCAAAACCGTGGCGTCACGGATATCGCGAACCAGGGGATGCGGAGATTCCAATGCCCAGAGAGCACTCAGGGCACTTTGTGAGTCGCTATAGATCACAATCCGGTCTCCGAACCGGGCACGTCGCGTAATCTCCCGTACCGAGTGGTGTATTGCCACCAGCTCGGCCGTGAAGACAGACGCAGCGCCTGGCAGAGCCCCGCTGACTTCAAACAGAGGGGATACGGCGTGGAAGCCGACCCCCTCTTGGGACTTGGAGCCATCCGTATACACTGGCACGGTTCCAGCGTGACACGAGGTGTGCTCCAAAAAGGTCGAATTCAATACTCCCGGCGCCGTACAAGCTTTGGGAGCAGAGGCGTGGCGACAAATAGCCAAATTTGGTCCCGTCCAGGGTGGCGTCCTGGGCAGAACCAGGGGCGCCACCGGCCCGAGAGCTATATCTAGCTCTGAAGAGGAGTTTCCTAGCCCTAAACCCAAAGGGCTTAGGGTATGACTGGCGTCTCTCGGCGGCATAGGCACCGTCGAGATCAGCTGCGGATGCAGTGAAAGCTGTTGGCGACTGAGGGAGACGCCGTGCTCGCGCGTACAGGCGAGTGATGCACTGCACGCGGCGCAGAGCGAGTGGCATCTCCCCAGCATCGACCAACAGGCTCTCAATGGGGGAAGTGCGGAAGGCACCGGTCGCAAGGCGAAGGCCGGTGTGGTGGATCGAATCCACCTTCCGCAATAAACGCTCGGCTGTGGATGCATAAAACTCGCATCCGTAGTCGAGCTTCGAACGAACAAAGATCGATAAAAAAGTAGGGCAGTAGCCCTATCAGCGCCCCAAGCGCAGAACGTCACGGAACGGAGAATGTCCATGGCGCGGGTACAAGAGACCCTAAGGCTGCGAATATGAGCCTCGCAGGTGAGGCGTCGGTCGAATACAAGACCAAGGAAACGGTGTGACTCAAACACATCCAGGCGCACCCCATTAAGAAACAAATCTGGGTCGGGGTGAAGCCGTGGATGGCGGCAGAAGTGCACCACCTTAGTCTTGGCCAAAGAAAACAAAAGCTGTGCGCTTCAACATAGCGAGAGACGCGGTTCAATGCCTGTTGGAGTCGACGCTCCAGAGTTGGCATCTGGGCCGCGCCAAAAGAGATCGAAAGGTCGTCCACGTAGAGCGTAGCGAGAACATCTTCCGGCAGCACCGAGGTGATGCCGTTGATGCTCAGGGCAAAGAGTGTGACACTGAGGACACCTTCCTGCGGGACACCCTCTTCCTGCTCCTTTGATCCGGAGAGGGGTCCCCCACCCGTACGCGGAATCGACAATCTCGCAAAAAATTCAGATATAAACATTGGGAGGCGTCCCCTCGCCCCCATCGTGTGCAGAGTGTCCATGATACCGTATCGCCATGCGGTATCATAGGCCTTCTCCAGATCGAAAAACACCGTGGCGTAGTGCTCTCTACGAAGGAAAGCCTCGCAGACGGCATTTTCAAGTCGTAGCAGAGCATCCGACGTCGAGTGGAACTTGCGGAAGCCACACTGTGCGGAAGACAGATGGCCTCCGCTGTCCAGGAAAAAGGCTAATCTAACATTTACCAATTTCGCCATCAACTTGCACACGCAAGAGGTTAGAGAGATTGGGCGGAAACCGGTCGGAGTAGAGTGATCTCTCCCCGGTTTGCGAAAGGCGAGCACAGTAGCGATTCGCCAGGAGTCTGGGAGAAGACCTTCCACCCAGATCCTGTTGAACAAATCTAACAGAAAGGCCATGCCTCGCTCACCCAGGTGTCGAAGCATGGCGTACGGGACATCGTCCTGACCATGAGCAGTGTCCGCGCACAAGGCGAGGGCGGAACGCAACTCACTCACAGTAAACTTGTCGTTGAAGGGTTCTCCGCCTCTGGAGGTAAAGTCCAGTCGGCGGCCTTCCGCGACATCACGACGTGCATTGAATGCTGGCGGAGCAGCATCATGGCTAGAGAATGCGGAAAAAGCGGTCGCTAAGGATTCCGCCACGGACGCGGGGTCCGAGATTGCGGTCCCATTCTCCTGGAGAACGGGAGGGGGGTGCTGCGAGAACTTGCCCCGAATCCTTTTGACTCGCTTCCACACCTCAGCTAAAGGGGTCTTCCCGTTAAGTGAAGACACGTATGCCCGCCAAGAAGAGCGGTGGGCATGCTTCGAAATATACCGGAACCTAGCCCAAGCCCGACGAAATTCAGCGACAGTGAAATCGCGGGCGGCGCTTATAGCGCAAGTAGGCATAACGCTCCTGTTTGAGGGCCGTCTCACACTCGGCCGACCACCATGGGAGTGGTCGGCGTGCAAAACGGCCAGACGTCCTAGGAATAGTAGTAAGGCCCACGGCGATGAGGTTGCCGGAGAACTCAACGGCCTCATCTACCGACCTAAAGTCCTCGACTGAGATAGAGAATTCAGTCATTTCCTGAAATGCAGGCCACCGCGCCCGCGCCAAGCACCACCGAGGTGGGCTCTCAGGCGGCAGCGGCCCAGAAAATGATATTTGAATGGGAAAGTGATCACTACCATGGAGGTCATCGACCACCCCCCAATCAAAATCAGGCTGTGCATCCGAAGAGCACAAAGATAGGTAAAGGCAAGAAAATGAAGCGGTTCTCGGACAGTGATGCGTAAACGCATCCACGTTTAGGACACCCATCTCAAGCTCTTCGATCAGATCGGCAAGGACTTGTCCCCTGGGATTTATGGAGTAATCTCCCCAGAGAGGATGCCTGCCGTTCAGATCTCCAAGCAAGAGATAGGGCCTCGGCAACCGTGCCACGACGCGGCGGAAGTCCCCCGCGTCGAAGTCAGCTGACGGTGGAATGTACGCAGAAATGATAGTATACCTCCTATCCAGGTGCAGCTGCACAGCCACTGCCTGAAAGGAGGTATCTAAAGAGAAAGGAAGAACGGAGACATCATGCCGGGTGTAAACCGCGCATCCCCCAGCTCGGCCATCCCGCGGTGGTGGGTTCGCAAGACCCTTATACCCCGGGAGGGCAGGCAGGGGGCACGCGCCTAGCATGGTCTCTTGCAAAAAGATAGCTAACGGGGAACGGGACGAGACGAGCCTCCGCAGCTCCTCCCAGTTGGCCCGGAGTCCACGGCAATTCCATTGAAGGAATATGCCCTCCAGGCCTAGCTCGGAGGAGACGCGGGGGCCCTCCTCGAACTGAAGACCCTCACGGGAATAGCCGTACGCTTCCCGGGGGCAGAACCCCAGGCGCTGTTGGCCGGACAAATCGCTGAAGGCGCTGTCGCCTTCGAGGACTTATTGGGGGAGGTTGGGCTCGCCATGCGAGTCTTTTCCTCCCTCCGCCTCGAAACCTTAGGCGGGCGTTGCGGCTTCGGAGGCGGGGGGCCCTCTTTTCGAGGCACCACCGTCTCCGAGCCACTCGCTCCACCTCGGGGCGTGGGCGAAGGAGCCGAAGCTCCTTTGTTGCTGTCCTCATTTCGGGGGACAGCTTTAGGAACCCCCGAAGATGGCCTATCGACCATCTTCAGGGGTGTTGCCTCCTGTGAGTCTAACGACTCGGTGGAGGCGCGTGGCCGTTTCGCCTTACGGGAAACGGTCACGCTGGGGGAAGAGGGGGGAGCCCTGGTTTTAGCCGGGGCTGGGTATGAATCTTTTTTGCCGCCAGCTTTACCAGGGGAGCGCCCAGGTTGGGTAGAGCCCGCAGAAGGGCTCCGAATAGGCGCGGAAACAACCGTGCTCGTTGGCCTGGATGGGCCAGGAGCAGAGGGTGCCTTTCTAACTATTGAGGCATATGACGTCCCGGGCAGAGCCGTGCGCGCCAGGACCAAGTCCTTAGCCTCGCGGAATGAGAGTCGATCCCTGGCCTGAACGGCCAGGATTTCTTTCTCAAGGAGATATGCACCACATTGCTTTGAAGAAGCGGGGTGCGGCTCTCCGCAATTGACACACTTGGCCACACACGATTTGGACTTATCGTGTGCGACCTTGGAGCAATTTACACATACTTCGGGTGACCCCTACTTTGCACGTCTACATGAGCGATTCATATGGCCGAAGCGGTGACAGTAATAGCACCGCCGCGGAAGTTGCACGAATGCCTTCACGCGGTAGCGGTACCAACCGGCACGCACCGACTCAAGGAGCTTGTCACAGTCGAACGTGACGAAGAGTGTAGGGGTGGGTCTCGAGGCCCTTCCCTGTTTTCTCATCACACGTTCGACCTTGACCGCCCCATGGTCGGCCAGCTCTAGGGTGATGTCCTCAATGGAGTAGTCAACGAGTTCCCTCGCATAAACTACTCCTTTCACAAAGTTCATGGTAGAGTGCGCCGTCAAACTCACCGGGGTGCCATGAAGTGTCCGAAGAGCACTTATCTTGGCCGACTCGGCGGGATTCGCCGCATTCGCCAGAAGGCTCCCGTCCGAGAAACGGGTCACCTTCGGCTCTCTACCAATTGCACTAGCTAATCCTCTCCTCTGATGGATCATGTTGCCCTTGGACAACATGGTGCCATCAGTGGAGCGAATAACGAGGAAGCGCTTGAAGCCAGCGGGCTCGAAAACGCCAGGTAACCTCTGAATGAGGGGCCCCGATGTCATCGAGGTTCCGCCCTGTGCACTCTTGGTGTTAGTCTTAGTCAGGGACTCCGCACACGAGGGGGTAGAGGAGACGGATGTGCCAATCTTGGCTTGGTCGCCTACCAAGATGGCAGCGGACCCATGCGTCCCCGCAGCCCCCGCAGATGGAGAGGAGCCCCAAGTCTTCTTCGTCTTTTTCTTTCTTGGAGAGGAGGGCGGGGAATGAACCCGCTTCTCACCTCCGCCGGCAGAAGCCTCCATGCCAGATGGGCCGGCCTCAGCCAGGTCCCTCTCCGAAATGGAGAAGTTCCTGGTAGTCGTAGGGGCACCTGTCGGAGGAGATCCCTGCCTTCCTTTTACTGCCTCGGAGCCCTCGGCCGTTTGAGGGGGACCTTGCATAGGGGTGGATTCGGGTTCGGTGCTTGGCGCCGAGCCCAGATTCCCCCCCATGGAAGGCCCTACCGTCTGAGGCTGGGTCTCCTCAAGGGCCATGTCTATCACAGGAGGGGCCTCCAGTTGGCCATCCCCTCCAGGACATCGCAGGTCCCCTTGGCAGTGTCGCCAGTCTGGTGTGGGGAGGCACAGGCCTCGACCCCGGCAAGGTTTAAAATTCTTGCCAGCAGGTCTCTTGAGGGAAGCGACCAAAGGGGCCTGGCTTCCCTCTCCCCCCCTAAGGGGGTTTGCCCTACCGAGCCGCTTCGATGGGGAGCGGCTGGCTAAGGGCTGCCTGCTGGCTTTCTTGGCAGTCCCCTTGGAAAAAAAAGAGGGGACTGCCGCTGGGAAAAGGGAGGTGCCCAAAAGCACCTCCAGAGAATGGGGTGAGGGGGAGTCCCCTGCACCCGTAGGCGAAGGAGAGGAGTAAGCCTCCTCTCCGGTTAGAGAAATATGGAGGGTCCCCTGCGCAAGCACAGGGCGGGGACCTCCATTTTTTAGGTGGAGCTTACAGAGGGCGGCTCCGTCGATGAGCAAGGGGGAATTAGGGGGAGATTTTTTATTTTCTCATCATTGGGCATGGTGACCCTATCTGTGCTACAGGATGCAATAGCTCATCACCTCTCGCAGTTGCCCACACTGCGAGAGGTGCTTACAAGCCTGGCAGAGCCAGGCGCCGCCATTCGGGACCACCCCTCCCACCTAGTGGCCTGGCGGCCCCACCTTGGACAAGGCGTAAAATTGATAGAATGTGAAGAGGAGAGGAAGAGGGATGTGAGGAAGGTATGGGTGGGAATGAAGCAGGTTGTTAAAAAACCCCCATCCCGAACCGGAGCTCAGGGGTTAGGGAACAATGTCCCCTCCCCCCTCAGCCCCGATTCGGGGTGGTTGGCTTGAGAAGAAGGTCAGCATCTACCCTGTGAAATTAGAGGCTGACCAGAGAAAGTTGTGGGAGAGGTTGTGTGAAAAGAGAGGAAACAAGTATTTTGAAGGAAGGAAGAGAGGCTAAGCTGGATCCCGTCAGCACGGCAGCCAGGATGGCAAATCGCTGCGCCCCTTACGGGGAAAAGAACCTACAAAATGATGAAGTTCTTGTACTTGAGGATTTTGTTGAAAATTATTCATTCATTAATCAGGATGCCCTTCAGAATTTTCATTGGACAAATGATCAAGCTAAACTCCATCCATTTGTAGTCTATTATAAGAATGATGAAGGGGGAGGGGAGAAGTATTGTTTAATGTAAAGCACTTTCAAAGGTATTGTTGCTATGATGTGTGTTTAGGTTTCTCAAGGCTGTGAATGCATCAAAGGGGAAATGGGAGAGGATGGATATGTCATCTTAATCTAACCTAAATGGGCCACTCACAATATAGGCCCATAAAGGTGAAATGATCCCTCCTCTCTTAGCCATAATACCTATGAGTTTGTAACAAATCAAGTAGATAAGGGAGAGAATGTAGATGTAATTTACTTGGATTTTAGTAAAGCATTTGATAAGGTACCACATAGAAGACTAGTTCATAAATTAAAAATGATTGGGATATGAGGGGGCGTTTCAAATTGGATAGCTGAGTGGCTGAAAGATAGGAAGCAAAGGGTAGTGCTAAATGGTGTAAAGTCAGAGTGGAGGGATGTTATCAGTGGGGTTCCTCAGGGATCAGTTCTCGGTCCATTATTATTTGTCATCTATATAAACCATCTTGGGGAGGCAGTTAATAATAAAGTGTCAATTTTTGTGGATGATACCAAATTAGCAGCTGTAGTTAAAGATATTGATGATAATTTTAAAGTGCAGGGGGATTTAAATAAATTGTTATCCTGGGCACATAAGTGGCAAATGACTTTCAACCTTGATAAGTGCAAAGTTATTAACATGGGAAAAGATAATAGAGAATTTAACTATGAAATGGATGGGCATTGGCTGAGCTCAGTAAAGGATGAGAAAGATCTAGGAGTAGTAATAGATAAGTCATTAAGGTTTTCTAAGCAGTGTATTGAAGCAAGAAATAGGGCAAATAGTGCTGGGTTTCATTAAGAGAAATGTCAGTTACAAAAGAAAGGAGGTTATTCTTAAACTCTATAACTCTTATGTTAGGCCACATCTAGAGTACTGTATACAGGCATGGTCCCCACATTTTAGACACGATATTAACCTTCTCAAGTCAGTGCAACGGAGGGCAACAAAGATCATTCCTTCCCTGAGCCACCTTGAATATATAGATAGACTGAGGGTATTAAATATATTCTCGTTCGAAAGGAGGTGTGTGAGAGGGGATATGATTGAGCTCTTTAAAAAAATTTCTGGGATAGATAAATTGGATGTTAGCAAGTTTTTTGAGTTGGATGATGGAAATCGGACTAGAGGTCACCACTTGAAAATTAAAAAGCAAGGGTGTAGGTTGGATTTAAGAAAATATTTTTTCACCGATAGAGTGGTAGACTTCTGGAACAAATTGCCGCCGAGGGTAGTAGGTAGTCCAAATTTAAATGTATTTAAGAGTAGGTTGGATGAGTTTATGGGGAGGGAAGGTTGTGATGGTTCCTAAGTTTTGGATATATTAATGTTGTTTATATATATCTATAGCAGCATGATTTAGTTCTTGACAAGCCTTGAATGGTGATACCCATTTCTGGACGCAATCCTCTGGATCTAGTTTTCTTGGGAGTTTGGGTGCCTTAAAAAAGAGGCTGTTTGACTCGGATGACCTATGATGATTCCTTGTGGCTTTTGTCATCCCCTGGCGATGGTGCTTTTTGTGGGGGGATTTTGACGGATGGGGATGACCTTTGATAGGCCCTTGTGGCTTTTGTCATCCGTGAAATTATGTTATGTTAAGGTATTTTATTTTCATCATTTGACTATCCCCAGCTAACTCTATTGATTTAGACTTTACTTTGTTCTTTATCTAATTTACCTACAAGAGAGGTGACAAAAATGACATTTTATTAAATTTTAGATGCATAAATAATATTTTAAAGTTTAATAACTGACATAATGGAAAATTTAAACAAGCTTTATCAGCTGAAAATAACATAACATAACATAATTTCACGGATGACAAAAGCCACAAGGGCCTATCAAAGGTCATCCGCATCCGTCACATCCCACCCACAAAAAGCACCATCACCAGGAGAAGACAAAATCAAAGTCCCCCACAATATAATATAACAGATGCCAAAAGCCACAAGGGATCATCATAGGTCATCCGAGTCAAACGGCCTCTTTTTTAAGGCACCCAAACTCTCAGGAAAACTACATCCAGAGGATTGCGTCCAGAAACAAGGGTATCACCAATCAAGGCTTGTCAAGAACTAAATCATGCAGCTATAGATATATAAACAATATTAATATATACAAAACTTAGGAACCATCACAACCTTCCCTCCCCATAAACTCATCCAACCTACTCTTAAATACATTTAAATTTGGACTACCTACTACCCTCGGCGGCAATTTGTTCCAGAAGTCTACCACTCTATCGGTGAAAAAATATTTTTTTAAATCCAACCTACACCCTTGCTTTTTAATTTTCAAGTGGTGACCTCTAGTCCGATTTCCATCATCTAACTCAAATACTTGCTAACATCCAATTTATCTATCCCAGAAAAAAATTTAAAGAGCTCAATCATATCCCCTCTCACACACCTTTCAAACGAGAACATATTTAATACCTTCAGTCTATCTATATATTCAAGGTGCCTCAGGGAAGAAATAATCTTTGTTGCCCTCCGTTGCAATAGTGGGCTTTATTTTCAGATATGCTGATTGCCAATTCTATTACCTTTACCTGTTGTGTGAACTAAATAATGCATTATCAAAAAATAATTTATACATTCTATTTATTCTTAATACATAGCCTACTAAGAATCACAGCAACAAGGAATTTGCTTTTCATTTAGACATTACCAATGCATTAATTAGTAATTGATTTATGAGGAATTTTTTTTATATCAATAAAGTTTTACTACTTCCAAAATACTATCAGACTCTTTTATAATGCATCAAGAATTACTAGAAAACCATTCCTAGTAATGAATCAGACAGGGGATAAATATAAAAATTTACCTCAAGAAATTTCATTTAAATCCATATTAAAAATATTTATATAATTTAAATTTCCTGAATTCTGTTTTCCTTTACAATTCTTTCCAAAGTTTGCAATTTATGGAAGTCAAACCAACTGGGTAGTAATGCAAAACATTCCTCTTCTCTTTTTATCCCTTTTAAGAATTGATTTTTATAATAACAATGCTTTAACACCATAAATGATTATAATGCATTGAGAATTACTAAAAAACAAATTAGCATGATAAAATCAAATAGGAACAGTGGCGTAGCTAAGGATTTGTCAAAAATTTATATTGATACATTTTATCAGTGTGATGCAGCAACAATATAAGTAGTGATTAACACAGTTTAATTCAGAATACATATGTATGATGACAAGAAATAAAACTACAAATTATGAAATAGAGATATTACATTTAAAATTCATATCGGTTCATGTCATGCTTTCTGTGCAGCAAAATCATCTATAATGTCATCTAGATCAATACTTTACAGTACTTTTTATTCCATGTACTGATATTAAAGCCAAACTGCTGACTCTTTTCTGTGCTATTGTGTTTCATAGATAGGGTTTGATCAATTTCATTTTTGAGAATGATCTCTCACAGGATGCAACACAGGTGGCTTGAGTTAGTAATATTTGCATGGAAAGATTAATACAGTTTTTCAGCAATGTTTCATCATCCATAGACTTCAACAACTCATTGGATTCAAGAAGAAATCCAAAAGTGCACACATGATTTTCCACCCTATATATTTAACCTTTTCAAAAAGGGATTGGACACTCATTTGGGGCCCCCCTCCAATGGGGACCAGAGATAACTTTAACATTTGTGACCCCTCGGCTCACCCCTTAGCTACGCCACTAAACAAGTGAATATACAAATTGACCTACATGTCATATCCTGTCATTTGTACAAACCTATTTGTGAAATTAAGACAACTATGGTATGTGTAGAACTTACTTTGGAAAATTTCCAGTCTTTAGGCTTATTTCCATTAGCAATATGTTGAGTTTCTTCAATTAATCTAATGAAATTGACTTCTAATCGTGACTTTAGTTGGGTAGTCATGCTTGGGAAATAAAAGTCATATATAATAGTTGATAAATCATAGTAGTTTAGTTTGGCCAGTTTTGACCAGATACCCAAACCTTAATCATGTATAGGGATAAGGTCTTAACATAACAATTTCACGGATGACAAAAGCTAAAATGCCTATCAAAGGTCATCTGTCAAAACCCACCCACAAAATGCATCTATAGGAATGTGTCACATCATCTACAATATACAATTTAATCAATCCAGATTTATTGTGTCAGATCATGCATCTACAATATACAATTAGGATCATCCACAGCAATGTGTAAAAAACAAAAAGCATCATCATTAAGACTCATTAAAATCCAAATTAATCATAATATACAAAAATAAAAAAACCTGCATCCACAGGAATGAGTCCAGAATTCCCCCCACCCAAAAAGAGTTAACCCTCCCTCCCCATAAAATCATCTAATCTGCGTTTGAAAACATTCAAGTTTGGACTGTCTACTGTCTCAGATGGCAAACTATTACAGTAATCTACCCCTCTATTGGTGAAAAAATATTTTCTAACATCCAACCTGCACCTTTGTTTTTTAAAATTTTTAAGTGGCAACCCCTAGTCCTATTACCACCTTCCAACTCAAATAACTTGCTAAGATCCAACTTATCCATGCCAGAACAGATTTTAAAAAGCTCAATCATATCTCCCCTCACACATCTTTCAAATGAAAACATATTTAATACCTCAGTCTTCAGTTTGAGTGAATAAGATTGTTGTTGTCAGAAATCTTTACTTGGGAGACTAGTTTCTGAAGTGCCTGGCTTCCATTGCACCTCTAAGAATTAGTGTAAGTTCTAATATGAAGGTGATGGTTGCCTTTGTGCAAATGGAAAATCTTCATAACATAACATAATTTCATGGATGATGAGAGCCACAAGGGCCTATCAAAGGTCATCCGTATCCATCAAATCCCACACACATAATGCATCCATAGGATTTTGTCAGATCATGCATCTACAATATACAACTTTTTTTTCTTTTTTTTTTTAGCTCATCTGGCGACTGCCTACTTGGGCATTAGTCGCCGTATTAAAACTGGCCTAGTTCTAGGCTACTTTAAAATAAAATTAAAGAGACGAAAAACACCCCAAAAAGGGCTAAAGGAAGCAAGCTCCTACATCGGGGGGAGGTCCCCCTGCGCAGGAGTGTGCATCTAAAGGAAAAAAAAAACAAAAGCAAAAAACAAAACAAAACAAAAAAACAAACCCTGCTTAAATAATAGGGAGAAGGACGGCCACCCCCAAAGAGTCAACAAGTCCACCAATCAATGTGCATGCACTCATCCCGAGTACAAGGGACAGGCGGTAGTGACCCCGCCCATCCCGGTAGCGATGTGGCGGAGCGAATGTGAGTGTGTGTAAAAGGGCCATTCTCCCACCACTTTTCTCAGTACCCTCTCCCTCCCTCTGTAAGAATGTGTGTGTTTGTGTGTGAATGGGAATGGGTTTGTTTTGTTTTTGTTTATTTTATGTATAAAAAGATTACCATGTTTTTTTCTTTCTTTCCAGGCACCATATTCTGGAAAGATAGTAGCTAGTTTTGATATATCACTATAATTAAAACAAAATAGTACTTTGTTTAAAATAATCTTGTATCAAAATACTACTTTGCCCTAAGTAAAGTTAGCGAACTAAATGTTGAATACAGTGGTACCTCTACTTACGAAAGGCTCTACATACGAAATTTTCAGGTTACGAAACACTTCTTCGGAAAAATATTGCCTCTTGTTCTGAAAGAAATTTCAGGATACGAAAAGCGAAAATTTCAAAATACGCGCTGCTACTTACAGCTCCCAGAGTCCACCGAACGTAAACATACTTGTAGCATCCTGTATCTTGGTTTGAAAGTGGCGGGTCCGAGCTGCTCTGCCATTGGCTATTGCCCAGCATCTTCCTGGCATCCCATTGGCTAGGATGGACAGCTGTGTATATGTGCGTATACCCAGAATCCCCTTCGTTTTCCCGTCGGCCCATGAGGATCACCGAAGCCTCAGTCTCACGCTAGCGAAATTCAGTAAAGCACGAAGTGTTCGGACAGTTTTTCGTTAGCTTTTGTTAGTGTTTATTGCGACTTTACGTGTGTTTATTAACTTTTGTTCACTATGGGCCCCAAGAAAGTGAATGACGAGGACATCGACGAGTTGATTCAGGAGCACCACGAGGAGCTTTCAACAGGGGAGCTGAGGGAGTTGGAGGCGATGCAACACACAGCAGTGCAGGAGGAGTTCATTAAATACGAAGAGGAGGCAGCCATTATTCCGACAGCCCGAATAAAAGACATTTTACAAAAATTCTATGAAGTTTCGGACTTTGTTGAAAAGAATCACCCAGAAAAAGTGTTCATTAATCGGGCTATCGCTCACTATGATGATGTTTGCCTTGCACATTTTCGAAAGATTGTTAAAAGCCGACAAAAGCAAACGACCTTGGATCGGATCTTTACAAAACGTCAGGCAAAAACCACTGCTGAGAGTGAACCTGAACCGAAGAAGGCGAAAGGTGACAACGATAGCAGTTAAACAAGAGAACCATTAAAGTAAAAAAGAAGAAAAAACTTTATTCTTTACATTATGTACAACTCTCATTTTATGTTTATTGTGCAGTAATTTAATTCTAACATGTATTTGTTACAGGTTTTGATGCATTTTTGTAATCTATAAAAAATTTATGTCCGAATTTTAAGGGGCTTGGAACCGATTAGGGAATTTATAGGGTAAAAAGCGTTTCTACTTACAAAATTTTCACGTTACGAAACGATTTCCAGAACGAATTAATTTCGTAAGTAGAGGTACCACTGTAGTTTGTTGAAAGACCACTCCAGTAGACTTAATCGCCACCATTTGTAAGGAGTGGCGGAGGTGGTAGGGTTCTGCTAACTGAGCAGAAAGAAGAAATTGTCAAGTCCCGCCAGGACAGAGAGAGAGAGGGCTTTGATAGCTTCAAAAACTTACCAAATTATATTGCATGTTCGAAGGCACCAGTTTTGGTTTGTAAAACGCTTGAGATGCTAATACCCACCTGGGTAACACGTGAGCCCTTCCTTCTTTTTTCTTGGTCCCCTTGTTTGCTTTAGGCCTCCTGTTAGTGACTTCTTGTCTACTGTGTGATCGTTAGTGGCAAAGATATTTTGTTGTTAGACTTAGGCTATCCCTTTTACATATACACATAGTCTAATTAAAGGTTGGTTATATAAATTTTGATTGGTATTCTGGTATTTGTCAGGTAATATTGTGTGTATAGGAGAATAGCTATATATATTTGTTGTGTGAATATTTACCCGATATTTTTGTAAATATAAGCTGTAATTATCATTGTACTTTTTTTCTGTTAGTAAAGGACTGTACATACAATCCGTTTCATTCTCCTTCGATTTCTCACGTCCGGATTAGTATAGGAAGCGGGTTGGATCGATTGGGGTTAGTCTAAATTTTTCGGCCCACTACAGCGAGACAGGTAACATGGGCAAAGATCACCCAGACTGGGACATTCGAAAAGAATGTGCCGAACAGTCTGCGGGATGACGCAGTAGTCACAATAGGGCGTAGGCGAGCGCTCCATCAAATAGCGATGCGTCACACTAGTGTGTCCGATTCGGAGACGACAGAAAGCGACCTGAAGCCATCGCGGCATTGGGGGATAGGTCCATGGGAACAGTCGCGGCGAAATGGCACGCAACTTTAAGTTCCCTTCGACCGTCTCCCATCTTCTTTGCCAAGCAGTCCGAAGAGCTGCTTGTATTCCTGCCATGTAGTCGTTGTGAGGAAGAGCGAAACGCTGGTCCGGTCGCAGAGTCCTCGCGGACTCTTTGGCGCGCTCATTCCCCGCAATTCCTACATGTCCAGGAACCCAGCAGAAGATAATCTCGACATCTACCCAGCTCGCCATAACCGTGGCGTCACGGATACCGCGAACCAGGGGATGAGGAGATTCCAATACCCCAAGAGCACTCATGGCGCTTTGTGAGTCGCTATAGATCACAATCCGGTCTCCGAACCTGGCACATCGCGTAATCTCCCATACCGAGTGTATTGCCACCAGCTCAGCCGTGAAGAGAGACGCAGCGCCTGGCAGAGCCCCGCTGACTTCAAACAGAGGGGATACAGCATGGAAGCTGACTCCCTCTTGGGAATTGGAGCCATCCGTATACACTGGCACGGTTCCAGCGGGACAAAAGGTGTGCTCCAGAAAGGTCGAACGCAATACTCCCGGCGCTGTACAAGCTTTGGGAGCAGAGGCGTAGCGACAAAGAGCCAAATATGGTACCCTCCAGGGTGGCGTCCTGGGCAGAACCAGGGGCGCCACCGGCCCGAGAGCTATATTTAGCTCTCGAAGGAGTTTCCTGGCCCTAAACCCAAAGGGCTTAGGGTATGACTGGGGTCTCTCGGCGGCATAGGCACCATCGAGATCAGCTGCGGATGCAGTGAGAGCTGTTGGCGACTGAGAGAGGCGCCGGGCTCACGCGTACAGGCGAGTGATGCACTGCACGCGGCGCAGAGCGAGTGGCATCTCCCCAGCATCGACCAACAGGCTCTCAATGGGGGAAGTGCGGAAGGCACCGGGCGCAAGGCGAAGGCGGGTGTGGTGGATCGAATTCAACTTCCGCAATAAACGCTCTGCTGCGGATGCATAAAACTCGCATCCGTAGTCGAGCTTCGAACGAACTAAGGATCGATAAAAAAGTAGGACAGTAGCCCTATCAGCGACATAAGCGCTGAAGGTCACGGAACGGAGAATGTGCATGGCGCGGGTACAAGAGACCCTAAGGCTGCGAATATGAGCCTCCCAGGTGAGGCGTCGGTCGAATACAAGACCGAGGAAACGGTGCGATTCCACCACATCCAGGCGCACCCCATTAAGAAACAAATCTGGGTCGGGGTGAAGCCGTGGATGGCGGCAGAAGTGCACCACCTTAGTCTGGGCCAAAGAAAACCGAAACCTGTGCGCTTCGGCATAGCGAGAGACGCGGTTCAATGCCTGTTGGAGTCGACGCTCCAGAGTTAGCATCTGGGCCGCGCCAAAAGAGATCGAAAGGTCGTCCACGTAGAGCGTAGCGAGAACATCTTCCGGCAGCACCGAGGTGATGCCGTTGATGCTCAGGTCAAAGAGTGTGACACTGAGGACACTTCCCTGCGGGACACCCTCTTCCTGCTCCTTTGGGCCGGAGAGGGCTCCCCCCACCCGTACGCGGAATCGACGATCTCGCAAAAATTCAGATATAAACATTGGGAGGCGTCCCCTCGCCCCCATCGTGTGCAGTGTCCATGATACCGTATCGCCATGCGGTATCATAGGCCTTCTCCAGATCGAAAAACACCGTGGCGTAGTGCTGTCTACGAAGGAAAGCCTCGCAGACGGCATTTTCCAGTCGGAGCAGAGCATCCGACGTCGAGTGGAACTTGCGGAAGCCGCACCGTGCAGAAGACAGATGGCCTCCGCTGTCCGGGAAAAAGGGTAATCTAACATTTACCAATTTCTCCATCAACCTGCACACGCAAGAGGTTAGAGAGATTGGGCGGAAACCGGTCGGAGTAGAGTGATCTCTTCCCGGTTTGCGAAAGGCGAGCACAGTAGCGATTCGCCAGGAGTCTGGGAGAAGACCCTCCACCCAGATTCTGTTGAACAAATCTAACAGAAAGGTCATGCCTCGCTCACCCAGGTGTCGAAGCATGGCGTACAGGACATCGTCCTGACCATGAGCGGTGTCCGAGCACGAAGCAAGAGCGGAGCGCAACTCACTCAAGGTAAACTTGTCGTTGAAGGGTTCTCCGCCTCTGGAGGTAAAGTCCAGCCGGCGGCCTTCCGCGACATCACGACGTGCATTGAATGCTGGCGGAGCAGCATTCCGGCTAGAGAATGCGGAAAAAGCGGTCGCTAAGGATTCCGCCACGGACGCGGGGTCCGAGATTGCGGTCCCATTCTCCTGGAGAACGGAAGGGGGGTCCTGCGAGAACTTGCCCCGAATCCTTTTGACTCGCTTTCACACCTCTGCTAAAGGGGTCTTCCCGTTAAGTGAAGACACGTATGCCCGCCAAGAAGAGCGGCGGGCGTGCTTCGAAATATACCGGAACCTAGCCCGACGAAATTCAGCGACAGTAAAATCGTTCGGGCGGCGCTTATAGCGCATGTAGGCATAACGCTTCTGATTGAGGGCCGTCTCACACTCGGACGACCACCATGGGAGTGGTCGGCGTGCAAAACGGCCAGACGTCCTAGGAATAGTAGTCAGGCCCACGGCAATGAAGTTGCCGGAGAAGAATTCAACGGCCTCATCTACCGACCTAAACTCCTCGACTGAGATAGAGAATTCAGTCATTTCCTGAAATGCAGGCCACCGCGCCCGCGCCAAGCACCACCGAGGTGGTCTCTCAGGCGGCAGTTGCCCTGAAAATGATATTTGAATGTTTAAGTGATCACTACCATGGAAGTCATCGACCACCCCCAAATCAAAATCAGGCTGTGCATCCTAAGAGCACAAAGATAGATCAAGGCAAGAAAATGAAGCGGTTCTCGGACAGTGATGCGTAAACTCATCCACGTTTAGGACACGTATCTCAAGCTCTTCAAAAAGATCGGCAAGGACCTGTCCCCTGGGATTGATTGAGTAATCTCCCCAGAGAGGATGCCTGCCGTTCAGATCTCCAAGAAAGAGAAAGGGCCTCGGCAACCGTGCCACGACGCGGCGGAAGTCCCCCGCATCTAAGTCAGCTGACGGTGGAATGTACGCAGAAATGATGGTATACCTCCTATCCAGGTGCAGCTGCACAGCCACTGCCTGAAAGGAGGTATCTAAAGAGAAAGGAAGAACGGAGACATTATGCCGGGTGTAAACCGCGCATCTCCCAGCCCGGCCATCCCGTGGTGGTGGGGTCGCAAGACCCTTATACCCCGGGAGGGAGGGCAGGGGGCACACGCCTAGCATGGTCTCCTGCAAAAAGATAGCTAACGGGGAACGGGACGAGACGAGCCTCCGCAGCTACTCCCAGTTGGCCCGGAGTCCACGGCAATTTCATTGAAGGAATATGACCTCCAGGCCTAGCTCGGAGGAGACGCGGGGGCCCTCCTCGAACAGAAGACCCTCACGGGAATGGCCGTACGCTTCCCGGAGGCAGAACCCCGGGCGCTGTTGGCCGGACAAAGCGCTGAAGGCGCTGTCGCCTTCGAGGACTTATTGGGGGAGGTTGGGCTTGCCATGCGAGTCTTTTCCTCCCTCCGCCTCGAAACCTTAGGCGGGCGTTGCGGGTTCGGAGGCGGGGGGCCCTCTTTTCGAGGAACTACCGTCTCCGAGACACTCGCTCCACCTCTAGACGTGGGCGAAGGAGCCGAAGCTCCTTTGTTGCTGTCCTCCTTTCGGGGGACAGCTTTAGGAACCCCGGAAGATGGCCTAGCGACCAACTTCAGGGGTGTTGCCTCCTGTGAGTCTAACGACTCGGTGGAGGCGCGTGGCCGTTTCGCCTTACGGGAAACGGTCACGCTGGGGAGAGAGGGGGGAGCCTTGGTTTTAGCCAGGGCTGGGTAGGAACCCTTTTTGCCGCCGGCTTTACCAGGGGAGC
Source organism: Ceratothoa steindachneri (assembly GCA_963969495.1). Taxonomy (NCBI): domain Eukaryota; kingdom Metazoa; phylum Arthropoda; class Malacostraca; order Isopoda; family Cymothoidae; genus Ceratothoa; species Ceratothoa steindachneri. The sequence continues at coordinate 75,707 of CAXAKS010000058.1, read as the reverse complement.
GCCCGGGTTGAGTAGAGCCCACAGAAGGGCTCCGAATGGGCGCGGAAACAACCGTGCTCGTTGGCCTGGATGGGCCAGGAGCAGAGGATGCCTTTCTAACTATTAAGGCATATGACGTTCCAGACAGAGGCGTGCGCGCCAGGACCAAGTCCTTAGCCTCGTGGAATGAGAGTCGATCCTGGGCCTGAACGGCCAGGATTTCTTTCTCAAGGAGATATGCACCAAATTGCTTCGAAGAAGCAGGGTGCGGCTCTCCGCAATTGACACACTTGGCCACGCACGATTTGGACTTATCGTGTGCGGCCTTGGAGCAATTTACACAAACTTCGGGTTACCCCGACTTTGCACGTCTACAAGAACGATTCGTATGGCCGACGCGGTGACAGTAATAGCACCGCCGCGGCAGTGGCGCGAATGCCTTCACGCGGTAGCGGTACCAACCGGCACGCACCGACTCACGGAGCTTGTCACTGTCGAATGTGACGAAGAGTGTAGGGGTGGGTCTCGAGGCCCTTCCCTGTTTTCTCATCACACGTTATACCTTGACCACCCCATGGTCGGCCAGCTCTAAGGTGATGTCCTCAATGGAGTAGTCCACGAGTTCCCTCGCATAAACTACTCCTTTCACAAAGTTCATGGTAGAGTGCGGCGTCACACTCACCTGGGTGCCATGAAGTGTCCGAAGAGCACTTATCTTGCCCGCCTCGGCGGGATTCGCCGCATTCGCCAGAAGGCTCCCGTCCGAGAAACGGGTCACCTTAGGATCTCTACCAATTGCACTAGCTAATCCTCTCCTCTGATGGATCATGTTGCCCTTAGACAACATGGTGCCATCAGTGGAGCGAATAATGAGGAAGCATTTGAAGCCAGCAGGCTCAAAAACGCCAGGTAACCTCTGAATCAGGGGCCCCAATGTCATTGAGGCTCCGCCCTGTGCACTTTTGGTTTTAGTCAGGGGCTCCGCAACCGGGGGGGCAGACGGGCCGGATGTGCCGATCTTGGCTTGGTCGCTTGCCAGAGTGGCAGCAGACCCATCCGTCCCCGCAGCCACCGCAGATGGAGGGGAGCCCTGAGTCTTCTTAGTCTTTTTTCTGTTCTTCTTCTTTTTAGGTGAGGAGGGCGGGAAATGAACCTGCTTCTAACCTCCGCTGGAAGGAGCCCCTATGCCAGATGGACCGGCCTCAGACAGGTCCATCTCCGAAATAGAGAAGGTCCTGGTGGTCGCAGGGGCACCGGTTGGAGGAGATCCCTCCCCTCCTTGTACTGCCTCAGAGCCCTCAGCCGTTTGAGGAGGACCTTGCATAGGGTCGGATTTGAGTTCGGTGTTTGGCGCCGAGCCCGGATTCCCCCCCATGGAAGGCCCTGTCTATCACAGGAGGGGCCTCCAGTTGGACATCCCCTCTCAGGACATCGCAGGTCCCCTTGGCAATGTCGCCAGTCTTGTGTGGGGAGGCACAGGCCTTGACCCCGTCAAGGTTTAAAATTCTTGCCAGCAGGTTTTTGAAGGAAGTGACTGAAGGGGCCTGGCTTCCCTCTCCCCCCTAAGGGGGTTTGCCCTACCGAGCCGCTTACACGAGGGGCGGTCGGCAATGGGCTGCCTGCTGGCTTTCTTTGCAGTCGCCCTAGAAAGAAAAGGAGCGACTGCCGCTGGAAATAGGGAGGTGCCCGAAAGCACCTCCAGAGAAGGGGGTGAGGCGGAGTCCTCTACACCCGTAGGCGTAGGAGAGGAGTAAGCCTCCTCTCCGGTTAAAGAAGTATGGACGGGCCCCTGTGCAAGCACAAGAGGGGGGGACCTCCATTTTTTCGGTGGAGCTGACCAAGGGCAGTCGGCATGTCGTCTCCACCTTGGACACGGCATAAAAAAGTTAGATTGTGAAGAGGAGAGAAAAAGGGATGTGAGGAAGGTATGGGTGGGGATGAAGCAGGTTGTTTAAAACCAACCACCCCAGACCGGAGCTCAGGGGTTAGGGAACATTGTCCCCTCCCCCCTCAGCCCCGATCCAGGACGGTTGGCTGAGAAGAAGGTCAGCATCTACCCTGTGAAATTAGAGGCTGACCAGAGAAAGTTGTGGGAGAGGTTGTATGAAAAGCAAGGAAACGTGTTTTGAAGGAAGGAGAAGAGGCTAAGCTGGGGGTGGATGGAGCGCTGGATCCCTTCAGCACGGCGACCAGGATGGCAAATCACCGCGCCCCTTACGGGGCAATATACAACTTAAACAATCCATAGGATTATGTCAGACCATGCATCTACAATATATAATTTAAAGCCTCCATAGGAGTCTGTCAAAAACAAAATCAAAGTCCCCCAAAATATACAATAAAAAGAAACTGCATCCACAGGAATGAGTCTAGAAACATACCCCCATACCAAAAAGTAAGAAGTTAACCCTCCATCCCCATGTAATCATCTAATATGCGCTTGAAAACATTCAAGTTTGGGCTGTCTACAGTCTCAGGTGGCAAACTATTCCAATAATCCACCACTCTGTTAGCGAAAAAATATTTTCTAACATCCAGTCTGCACCTCTGTTTTTTAATCTTTAAGTGGTGACCTCTAGTCCTATTACTACCTTCCAACTCAAATAACTTGCTGAAATCTAATTTATCCATCTCAGAAAAGATTTTAAAAAGCTTAATCAGATCTCCCCTTACACACCTTCTTTCAAATGAGAACATATTTAATACCCTCAGTCTATCTTCATATTCAAGGTGCTTCAGGTATGGTATTATTTTTGTTGCCCTCCTTTATACTGACTAACAAATTTATAACATGTCTAAAATGTGGTGACCATGCTTGTATACAGTATTCTAAATGTGGCCTGACATAAGAGTTATATAGGTTAAGGAGAACCTCCTTACTCTTGTAGCTAACATTCCTTTTAATGTAACCTAGCACCCTATTTTCTCATTTTTTTGCCTCAATACACTGCTTTGAAAACTTCAGTGACCTATCTACTACTACTCCTAAGTGCTTCTCATCTTCAACTGAATTAAGCCAATATCCATCCATCTCATAGCTAAATTCCCTATTATCTCTCCCCATGTTAATAACTTTCCATTTATTAAGGTTAAAAGTCATCTGCCACTTCTCAGCTTAAGCTAACAACTTTGTAAGTCATCCTGCACTTTAAAGCTACCCTCAACCTCTTTGATTGGTGGAGGAATAATTATATATATAAAAAACAACATTGTTTCAAGTTTAAATACTTCAATAAAGCAGGATGGAGTTGAGTCACTTTGGATAGATATTAGGTTCAGTAAAAATAGAATGGTGCATTTGGGAGCTTTTTACAGACCACCTGGGCAGACTGATGATATAGATCAACCAATGATAAGGGAAATAAGTAAGGGATGTGAAACAGATGCAGTTATTATTGGGGACTTCAACTTAAACTCTGTGGACTGGGAAAATATGATAGGTAGGGAAAGAATAAGTGGTAGGTTCATAAAATGCTTTGAGGATAATTTTTTGAATCAATTTGTTAATGAGCCAACGAGGGGGGACAATATATTAGATTTAGTACTTTCTAACAGTGATCATTTAGTTCAAGAATTGACTGTTGGGGAAGCATTGGGAAATAGTGACCATCAGATAGTTCATTTTAAGTTAGGAATTGAGAAGGGTAAAATAATTGAGAATGCTGTAAAAGTTCCAAATTTTCATAAGGGAGATTATGTAAAACTCCGAAGCTTGCTAAATTTGGTAGACTGGGATGTAGAATTCAGAGGTAAAAACGCTTATGGGATGTGGGATACTTTCAAGCATATAATAAATGTAGTCCAAGAACAATGTATCCCAATGAAGGCCATTAGGAACAAAAGTAGGAAATCATTATGGTGGAATCAGGAGATAGCTAGAAAAATTTCAGAGAAGAAAAGGGTATATAAAAAATTACAGGTAGAAAATAATATTCAAAATTTAAGTGATTATAGAATGGCTAGGAATGAGTTAAATAAGATCATAAAGAAGAACAAAAGGGTGTCAGAAATTAAATTAGCTCAGGATAGCAACAAAGATCCTAGAAAGTTCTTTAGTTACTATAAAATTAATAACAAGTCTGGCAGAGTTAAAATAGGACCTATCAAATATGAAGGGGTTGTGAGAGAAACTGATGAGGAAATAGTTGAGATACTAAATGGTCATTTTGCATCAGTATTTACAAAGGAGAAACTAAATAGTCTTATGTATAGTACTCATGGGTCAGGGAAAGAGGTGTTTACTACCATTAGTGTGGATTGGAGGATGATAAAAGGACTAATAGGTGAGTTAGATACTACCAAGGCCTCCGGCCCTGATAATATTCATTCTAGGATACTCAAAGAAGGGGGAGAAAGTATCTCAATAGCTCTGGAGAAGTTGTATACTAGGTCACTGGAATATGGAGAAATACCCAATGATTGGAAGAGAGTGAATGTAGTCCCCATTTTCAAGAAGGGTAGTAAAGAGTATCCCAATAACTTTAGATGGGTTAGCCTAACTCCTGTAGTCTGTAAAATTCTTTGAGAAAATAGTTAAAAAAGGGATTTACCAACATCTAGAGAGGGAGGGGTTAATCAGCAATGCTCAGCATGGGTTTAGATCAGGTAGATCATGTTTGACTAATTTACTAGACTTTCTAGAGTTCGTAGCAAATCAAGTAGATAAGGGAGAGAATGTAGATGTAATTTACTTGGATTTTAGTAAAGCATTTGATAAGGTACCACATAGGAGACTAGTTCATAAATTAAAAATAATTGCGATATGTGGGGGAGTTTCAAATTGGATAGCTGAGTGGCTGAAAGACAGGAAGCAAAGGGTAGTGCTAAATGGTGTAAAGTCAGAGTGGAGGGATGTTATCAGTGGGGTTCCTCAGGGATCAGTTCTTGGTCCATTATTATTTGTCATCTATATAAACAATCTTGGGGAGGCAGTTAATAATAAAGTGTCAATTTTTGCGGATGATACCAAATTAGCAGCTGTAGTTAAAGATATTGATGATAATTTTAAAGTGGAGGGGGATTTAAATAAATTGTTATCCTGGGCACATAAGTGGCAAATGACATTCAACCTTGATAAGTGCAAAGTTATTAACATGGGAAAAGATAATAGAGAATTTAACTATGAAATGGATGGGAATTGGCTGAGCTCAGTAGAGGATGAGAAAGATCTAGGAGTAGTAATAGATAAGTCATTAAGGTCTTCTAAGCAGTGTATTGAAGCAAGAAATAGGGCAAATAGAGTGCTGGGTTTCATTAAGAGAAATGTCAGTTACAAAAGTAAGGAGGTTATTCTTAAGCTCTATAACTATTATGTTAGGCCACATCTAGATTACTGTATACAGGCATGGTCCCCAGATTTTAGACACGATATTAACCTTCTCAAGTCAGTGCAATGGAGGGCAACAAAGATTATTCCTTCCCTGAGGCACCTTGAATATATAGATAGACTGAGGGTATTAAATATGTTCTCATTCGAAAGGAGGTGTGTGAGAGGGGATATGATTGAGCTCTTTAAAAAATTTTCTGGGATAGATAAATTGGATGTTTCAAGTTTTGCGAGTTAGATGATGGAAATCGGACTAGAGGTCACCACTTGAAAATCAAAAAGCAAGGGTGTGGGATGGATTTAAGAAAATATTTTTTCACCAATAGAGTGGTAGACTTCTGGAACAAATTGCAGCGGAGGGTAGTAGGTAGTCCAAATTTAAATGTATTTAAGAGTAGGTAGGATGAGTTTATGAGGAGGGAAGGTTGTGATGGTTCCTAAGTTTTGTATATTAATATTGTTTTTATATATCTATAGCTGCATGATTTAGTTCTTGACAAGCCTTGATTGGTGATACCCTTGTTTCTGGATGCAATCCTCTGGATCTAGTTTTCTTGGGAGTTTGGGTGCCTTAAAAAAGAGGCTGTTTGACTCGGATGACCTATGCTTGGCCCTTGTGGCTTTTGTCATCTGTTATATTATATTGTGGGAGGACTTTGATTTTGTCTTCCCCTGGTGATGGTGCTTTTTATGGGTGGGTTTTGACAGATGCGGATGACCTTTGATAGGCCCTTGTGGCTTTTGTCATCCGTGAAATTATGTTATGTTATGACTACGGATGCCAATTTAGTGTCATCAGCAAAAATTGACACTTTGCTATTTACACCTTGCCCAAAATCATTTACATACATTATAAATAATAAAGGGCCTAAAACTGATCCCTGGGGTATGCCACTAATAACATTCCTCCACTCTGACCTCACTCCATTCAGTACAACTCTGTTCCCTATCTTTCAGCCATTCAGTTACCCAATTTAAAACTTTCCCACATATCCCATGCAGTTTTAATTTATGAACTTCTTCTATGTGGAACTTTATCAAAAGCTTTGCTGAAATCTAAATAGATCACATCAACTTTCTCTCCCCTACCTAATTCTTTAGTTACATAATCCATAAAATCCATTAAATTAGTTAAACACGATCTACCTTTCTAAACCCATGCTGAGCATCATTAATTAACCTGCTACTCTCTAGATGATCAGAAATTTCCTTCTTAACTATCTTCAAGAATTTTACAGACTATAAAAGTTAAGCTTACCGGTCTAAGGTTATTTGGGTCCTCTTTGCTTCCCTTTTTAAAAATTGGCACTACATTTGCCAATTTCCAATCATTAGGTATTTCTTCAGACTTAGTGATCTAATAAATATCTTCTCAAGAGCCACTGCAATACTTTCTACACCTTCTTTGAGTATCCTAGAATGAATGTTCTCAGGGCCAGATGACTTACTAGTATTTAACTCAGGGTTGGCAATAAAAAACCCACACAAAAAAAAAACAATAAACCCACCTACAAAAAAAACACTGGGTATTGGGGGTTTTGGGGGCATTGGATTTTAATTGATTTTTTACTTTTAGTTCAAAATTAATTGATAGCTAAATGTTCTTAAGAATTTTTATTTGTATTCTAGATTCATTTGTAATTAACTATCCTTACTTTCTTCAGATGTTTTTAGTATTATTGATAGCTTCACAAATAGCTAATCTTTTGTTATTTAAAATGCCATTTGCAAGTAGTCATAAAAAAGGCATTTGCCGGCAGAAAGTTAGTGATATAAAAGATGATAAAACAAGAGTATCATGCAATTTTGTTTATCTAGAAAAGATTAGTAAAAAAAATCAAAAGAATCAAGAAACAGGGCAAAATGCAAGTAAAAAAGACTGCTGCAGTAGAATGCAGGGTTGGCATTAAAAAACCCACCCAAAGAAATACAATAAAGCTCACCTTTTTTTTTTTTTTTTTTTATAGAGCCCATCTGGCAACTACCCACTTGGGCATAAGTCGCCGAAAAACACGACAGCCTAGAATTAGGCTACTTTAAAGTTAAAATATGAAAACTTAACAATCAATATAAATTGGAAAAACTTAACAATCAAGCAATCTCCGGCAGGGGGGGAGGTCCCCCTCACCCCGGTGCAGGAGAGTGCAACCTAAAACAAAACAATAACAAAAAAAAGGAACCTTAAATAAAGGGGAGAAGGCCGGCCTCCCCCAAAAAGTCAATAAGTCCACCAGTCATGGTGCACGCACTCGTCCCGAGTACAAGGGACAGGCGGTAGCGACCCCGCCCATCCCGGTACCGAGACAGGTATCGTGCGCGAAGATCACCCAGACTGGGACATTCGACAAGAATATGCCGAACAGTCTGGGGGACGACGCAGTCGTTGCAATAGGGCACATGCGAGCGCTCCACCAAGTAACGATGCGTCACACGAGTGTGTCCGATTCGAAGACGACAGAAAGCAACCTGAAGCCGCCGCGGCATTGGGGGATAGGTCCATGGGAACAGTCGCGGCGCAATGGCACGCAACTTTAAGTTCCCCTCGACCGTCTCCCATCTTCTTTGCCAAGCAGTCCGAAGAGCTGCCCGTATTCCTGCCATGTAGTCAGTGTGAGGAAGAGCGAAACGCTGGTCCGGTCGCAGAGTCCTCGCGGACTCTTTGGCGCGCTCATTCCCCGCAATTCCTACATGTCCAGGAACCCAGCAGAAGATAATCTCGACATCTGCCCGGCTCGCCAAAACCGTGGCGTCACGGATTTCGCGAACCAGGGGATGCGGAGATTCCAATGCCCCGAGAGCACTCAGGGCGCTTTGTGAGTCGCTATAAATCACAATCCGGTCTCCGAACCGGGCACGTCGCGTAATCTCCCGTACCGAGTGGTGTATTGCCACCAGCTCGGCCGTGAAGACAGACGCAGCGCCTGGTAGAGCCCCGCTGACTTCAAACAGAGGGGATACGGCGTGGAAGCCGACCCCCTCTTGGGACTTGGAGCCATCCGTATACACTGGCACGGTACCAGCGTGACACGATGTGTGCTCCAAAAAGGTCGAACGCAATACTCCCGGCGCAGTACAAGCTTTGGGAACAGAGGCGTGGCGACAAATAGCCAAATGTGGTACCCTCCAGGGTGGCGTCCTGGGCAGAACCAGGGGCGCCACCGGCCCGAGAGCTATATCTACCTCTCGAAGGAGTTTCCTGGCCCTAAACCCAAAGGGCTTAGGGTATGACTGGCGTCTCTCGGCGGCATAGGCACCATCGAGATCAGCTGCGGATGCAGTGAGAGCTGTTGGCGACTGAGGGAGGCGCCGGGCTCGCGCGTACAGGCGAGTGATGCACTGCACGCGGCGCAGAGCGAGTGGCATCTCCCCAGCATCGACCAACAGGCTCTCAATGGGGGAAGTGCGGAAGGCACCGGTCGCAAGGCGAAGGCCGGTGTGGTGGATCGAATCCACCTTCCGCAATAAACGCTCGGCTGCATAAAACTCGCATCCGTAGTCGAGCTTCGAGCGAACAAAGGATCGATAAAAAAGTAAGGCGGTAGCCCTATCAGCGCCCCAAGCGCAGAACGTCACGGAACGGAGAATGTCCATGGCGCGGGTACAAGAGACCCTAAGGCTGCGAATGTGAGCCTCCCAGGTGAGGCGTCGGTCGAATACAAGACCAAGGAAACGGTGCGACTCAACCACATCCAGGCGCACCCCATTAAGAAACAAATCTGGGTCGGGGTGAAGCCGTGGATGGCGGCAGAAGTGCACCACCTTAGTCTTGGCCAAAGAAAACCGAAACATGTGCGCTTCGGCATAGCGAGAGACGCAGTTGAATGCCTGTTGGAGTCGGCGCTCCAGAGTTGGCATCTGGGCCGCGCCAAAAGAGATCGAAAGGTCGTCCACGTAGAGCGTAGCGAGAACATCTTCCGGCAGCACCGAGGTGATGCCGTTGATGCTCAGGGCAAAGAGTGTGACACTGAGGACACTTCCCTGCGGGACACCCTCTTCCTGCTCCTTTGGGCCGGAGAGGGCTCCCCCCACCCGTACGCGGAATCGACGATCTCGCAAAAATTCAGATATAAACATTGGGAGGCGTCCCCTCGCCCCCATCGTGTGGAGAGTCTCCATGATACCGTATCGCCATGCGGTATCATAGGCCTTCTCCAGATCAAAAAACACCGTGGCGTAGTGCTGTCTACGAAGGAAAGCCTCGCAGACGGCATTTTCCAGTCGGAGCAGAGCATCCGACGTCGAGTGGAACTTACGGAAGCCGCACTGTGCAGAAGACAGATGGCCTCCGCTGTCCAGGAAATAGGCTAATCTAACATTTACCAATTTCTCCATCAACTTGCACACGCAAGAGGTTAGAGAGATTGGGCGGAATCCGGTCGGAGTAGTGATCTCTCCCCGGCTTGCGAAAGGCGAGCACAGTAGCGATTCGCCAGGAGTCTGGGAGAAGACCTTCCACCCAGATCCTGTTGAACAAATCTAACAGAAAGGCCATGCCTCGCTCACCCAGGTGTCGAAGCATGGCGTACGGGACATCGTCCGGACCATGGGCGGTGTCCGCGCACGAAGCGAGAGCGGAACGCAACTCACTCACAGTAAACTTGTCGTTGAAGGGTTCTCCGCCTCTGGAGGTAAAGTCCAGTCGGCGGCTTTCCGCGAAATCACGACGTGCATTGAATGCTGGCGGAGCAGCATCACGGCTAGAGAATGCGGAAAAAGCGGTCGCTAAGGATTCCGCCACGGACGCGGGGTCCGAGATTGCGGTCCCATTCTCCTGGAGAACGGGAGGGGGGTCCTGCGAGAACTTGCCCCGAATCCTTTTGACTCGCTTCCACACCTCAGCTAAAGGGGTCTTCCCGTTAAGTGAAGACACGTATGCCCGCCAAGAAGAGCGGCGGGCGTGCTTCGAAATATACCGGAACCTAGCCCTAGCCCGACGAAATTCAGCGACAGTGAAATCGTTCGGGCGGCGCTTATAGCGCATGTAGGCATAACGCTTCTGTTTGAGGGCAGTCTCACACTCGGCCGACCACCATGGGAGTGGTCGGCGTGCAAAACGGCCAGACGTCCGAGGAATAGTAGTCAGGCCCACGGCGATGAGGTTGCCGGAGAAGAACTCAACGGCATCATCTACCGACCTAAACTCGTCGACTGAGATAGAGAATTCAGTCATTTCCTGAAATGCAGGCCACCGCGCCCGCGCCAAGCACCACCGAGGTGGTCTCTCAGGCGGCAGTTGCCCTGAAAATGATATTTGAATGGGAAAGTGATCACTACCATGAAGGTCATCGACCACCCCCCAATCAAAATCAGGCTGTGCATCCGAAGAGCACAAAGATAGGTCAAGGCAAGAAAATGAAGCGGTTCTGGGACAGTGATGCGTAAACTCATCCACGTTTAGGACACCCATCTCAAGCTCTTCGATCAGATCGGCAAGGACTTGTCCCCTGGGATTTATGGAGTAATCTCCCCAGAGAGGATGCCTGACGTTCAGATCTCCAAGCAAGAGATAGGGCCTCGGCAACCGTGCAACGACGCGGCGGAAGTCCCCCGCGTCGAAGTCAGCTGACGGTGGAATGTACGCAGAAATGATAGTATACCTCCTATCCAGGTGCAGCTGCACAGCCACTGCCTGAAAGGAGGTATCTAAAGAGAAAGGAAGAACGGAGACATCATGCCGGGTGTAAACTGCGCATCCCCCAGCCCGGCCATCCCGCGGTGGTGGGGTCGCAAGACCCTTATACCCCGGGAGGGCAGGCAGGGGGCACGCACCTAGCATGGTCTCCTGCAAAAAAATAGCTAACGGGGAACGGGACGAGACGAGCCTCCGCAGCTCCTCCCAGTTGGCCCGGAGTCCACGGCAATTCCATTGAAGGAATATGCCCTCCAGGCCTAGCTCGGAGGAGACGCGGGGGCCCTCCTCGAATTGAAGACCCTCACGGGAATGGCCGTACGCTTCCCGGGGGCAGAACCCCGGGCGCTGTTGGCCGGACAAAGCGTTGAAGGCGCTGTCGCCTTCGAGGACTTATTGGGGGAGGTTGGGCTCGCCATGCGAGTCTTTTCCTCCCTCCGCCTCGAAACCTTAGGCGGGCGTTGCGGCTTCGGAGGCGGGGGGCCCTCTTTTCGAGGAACCACCGTCTCCGAGCCACTCGCTCCACCTCGGGGCGTGGGCGAAGGAGCCGAAGCTCCTTTGTTGCTGTCCTCCTTTCGGAGTACAGCTTTAGGAACCCCGGAAGATGGCCTAGCGACCATCTTCAGGGGTGTTGCCTCCTGTGAGTCTAACGACTCGGTGGAGGCGCGTGGCCGTTTCGCCTTACAGGAAACGGTCACGCTGGGGGAGGAGGGGGGAGCCCTGGTTTTAGCCGGGGCAGGGTATGAACCCTTTTTGCCGCCAGCTTTACCAGGGGAGCGCCCGGGTTGGGTAGAGCCCGCAGAAGGGCTCCGAATGGGCGCGGAAACAACCGTGCTCGTTGGCCTGGATGGGCCAGGAGCAGAGGGTGCCTTCCTAACTATTGAGGCATATGACGTCCCAGGCAGAGCCGGGCGCGCCAGGACCAAGTCCTTTGCCTCGCGGAATGAGAGTCGATCCTGGGCCTGAACGGCCAGGATTTCTTTCTCAAGGAGATATGCACCACATTGCTTCCAAGAAGCAGGGTGCGGCTCTCCGCAATTGACACACTTGGCCACACACGATTTGGACTTATCGTGTGCGACCTTGGAGCAATTTACACAGACTTCGGGTGACCCCGACTTTGCACGTCTACATGAGCGATTCGTATGGCCGAAGCGGTGACAGTAATAGCACCGCCGCGGCAGTGGCACGAATGCCTTCACGCGGTAGCGGTACCAACCGGCACGCACCGACTCAGGGAGCTTGTCACAGTCGAACGTGACGAAGAGTGTAGGGGTGGGACTCGAGGCCCCTCCCTGTTTTCTCATCACATGTTTGACCTTGACCGCCCCATGGTCGGCCAGCTCTAAGGTGATGTCCTCAATGGAGTAGTCAACGAGTTCCCTCGCATAAACTACTCCTTTCACAAAGTTCATGGTAGAGTGCGGCGTCACACTCACCGGGGTGCCATGAAGTGTCCGAAGAGCACTAATCTTGGCCGCCTCGGCGGGATTCGCCGCATTCGCCAGAAGGCTCCCGTCCGAGAAACGGGTTACCTTCGGCTCTCTACCAATTGCACTAGCTAATCCTCTCCTCTGATGGATCATGTTGCCCTTGGACAACATGGTGCCATCAGTGGAGCGAATAACGAGGAAGCGTTTGAAGCCAGTGGGCTCGAAAACGCCAGGTAACCTCTGAATCAGGGGCCCCGATGTCATCGAGGCTCCGCCCTGTGCACTCTTGGTAGTAGTCTTCTTTGTCAGGGGCTCCGCAACCAGGGGGGCAGAGGGGGCGGATGTGCCGATCTTGGCTTGGTCGCTTGCCAGAGTGGCAGCAGACCCATCCGTCCCCGCAGCCCCCGCGGATGGAGAGGAGCCCAGAGTCTTTTTTGTCTTTTTAGTCTTTTTCTTTTTCTTTTTCGGAGAGGAGGGCGGGGAATGAACCCGCTTTTCACCTCCGCCGGCAGAAGTCCCCAGGCCAGATGGACCAGCCTCAGCCAGGTCCCTCTCCGAAATGGAGAAGGTCCTGGTTGTCGTAGGGGCACCTGTCGGAGGAGATCCCTCCCCTCCTTTTATTGCCTCGGAGCCCTCAGCCATTTGAGGAGGACCTTGCATAGGGGCGGATTCGGGTTCGGTGCTTGGCGCCGAGCCCGAATTCCCCCCCATGGAAGGCCCTACCGTCTGAGGCTGGGTCTCCTCAAGGACCATGTCTATCACAGGAGGGGCCTCCAGTTGGCCATCCCCTCCCAGGACATCGCAGGTCCCCTTGGCAGTATTGTCACTAGTCAGATGGTGTGGGGAGGCACAGGCCTTGACCCCAGCAAGGTTTAAAATTCTTGCCAGCAGGTCTTTTGAGGGAAGCGACCGAAGGGGCCTGGCTTCCCTCTCCCCCCTAAGGGGGTTTGCCCTACCGAGCCGCTTGCACGAGGGGCGGTCGGCAATGGGCTGCCTGCTGGCTTTCTTGGCAGTCCCCTTAGAAAGCAAAGGAGGGACTGCCGCTGGAGATAGGGAGGTGCCCGAAAGCACCTCCAGAGAAGGGGGTGAGGGGGAGTCCCCTACACCCGTAGGCGTAGGAGAGGAGTAAGCCTCCTCTCCGGTTAAAGAATTATGGAGGGTCCCTTGCGCAAGCACAAGGGGGGGGACCTCCATTTTCTCGGTGGAGCTGCCCGAGGGCGGCTCCGTCGATTTTCTTGGGGAAGTTGGGGGTTGGGTTTTTTGTTGGTTTTTTTCATTCATGGGCATGGTGACCCTCTTTTGATTACGGGACGCAATAGCTCATCACCTCTCTCAGTTGCCCGCACTGCGAGAGGTGCTTACAAGCCCGGCAGAGCCAGGCGCCGCCATTCGGGACCACCCCTCCCGCCTGGTGGCCTGGTAGTCCTTCGGCATGGCGGCTCCACCTTGGACACGGCGTAAAAAAATATAGGTTGTGAAGAGGAGAGGAAAAGGGATGTGAGGAAGATGTGGGTGGGGATGAAGCAGGTTGTTAAAAAAAACCCATCCCGAACCGGAGCTGAGGGGTTAGGGAACAATGTCCCCTCCCCCCTCATCCCCGATCCGGGGTGGTTGGCTTGAGAAGGTCAGCATTCTACCCTGGGAAATTAGAGGCTGACCAGAGAAAGTTGTGGGAGAGGTTGTATGAAAAGGCGACGAGGTAGGGGAGAAATCGGGCTATCTGAAGGAAGGAAGAGAGGCTAAGCTGGGGCCGGACGGAGTGCTGGATCCCGTCAGCACGGCGGCCAGGATGGCAAATCGCCGCGCCCCTTACGGGGTAAAGCTCACCTAAAAGAACCCACTGGGTATTGTTTTTTTTTAACTGCATTTTCTTATAATTGATAAAACAGAAATGTAAAAGATAGGTTTAATGATAACTACAAAAATAATTTTCAAGTTTTTTAATTATATTCAAACTAATAAGTTTCCATTTCATTAGTTGCAAGAAGTATTATCCTTTGCTGTTATACAGCATTAACTTATTAAATCTAATTTGTTCTAGAACCTGATTTAGCATAATTAAAATTCTGAATTCCTTCTCAAATGCCTATAAATTTTCACTAATTTCTGTGCTTTTTCAGCACTTAACCTGTTCCTAACATCATTCCAAACCAGACCAAAAGTTGAGAAAATGTGCTCTATAGAGCCTGAGCTTGCTGGACAAGAATGGAGGTCTGAAAAGAATTTGCAGAATCCTCCAGGAAGCTTCTGGATTGTTTCTTGAACTTGCTTTACTGCCTTCAAGCAGTAACACCATTTCTGAGGTGTTACTGAACTGAGTATGTTAGTACTAAACATGTGTGCTGGGAAAATGTTAGTATCTCTCAGTTTGAAATTCATGAGTCCAGCAATGTATTCAGGGTGTCTATTTTGCAGCCATTCTCTGACCCTGTAGAGAGAATATGAAACTTGAAATAATAGATGTCCTACAATTATTATGTACTAATTTGCATTTTCAATAACCTTTTAGAATTTAATTACATGTATGACAATATGAGTAATGTATATCAAAAGTATTTAATTTTTTACCCATGTATCGAGGATCTGTCATGTATGCTAAGAAGTGAAATGGTTCCATGGCAGCTTTGAACTGTGCCTTAATCACTGTGCATTTGCATTTCTTTATTTTTCATTAATTCAATCCACTCATGGACAGCATCAGAAAAATAACATGAGTCACTTTGTATCTTTGAAAAACATTAATATGTATTAATTTATAGCTAGATAGTTCTTGATGCATATTAATATTAAACAGTGTAAACTTGATAATGATGAATATCTTAAAAATTAGGCTGATGAGAGAGAATCTGTTTAACTAGGGGTAGCCATGTGTTTAATTTTACCTTATTTAGTGCTTTCTCAAACATTTGAAGTTGCAATAAAAGATTTGATGGTGCTCTTGAGATAGCAACATTGTGAATGATTTTTCCAAGGTTAGCTGGAATTTCTTCACCATGTTGTTCTCTTATTTGTAAATAGAAAGCATAGTTTTCCTTGTATGTTTCCAAACACTTTACTTGACTATTCCAGCGTGTGTCATTTGGTATTTGAGGTGCAGCACCTCCCTTCTCCCTTAACTATCCCTGTCAAATTTAAAATACACAATGTATATTTCTTATTTTAAATCTTCAACTAATTACTAATAACTATAAGGATTTGTGCTGCTATTCATTTGTAAAGATTAATGATTTAAAAAATTTAGTTAACCTTAATTATATATGATTTTTTGCATTTAGTGTACTCACATGAAGTCGATGTGTGTTCCTGAAACACTTCTGGACTTCTACAACATGCTTCATAATAGATGAGGTGCTGCTCTCTTTCTCAAGAAGGTTAATATAGTGTGCACTGCACCTATAGGTTAACTGGGTTAACAGTTCAGGAAATTCTGTGTTGAGCAACTCCTTCATTCTGATCATTTTGTTTTCATTATATGTACAAAGAGCAAAAACCTGAAATCACAGATAAATGAAATGTTACTATATTTGTTGGAAAATATTGTATCCTAACATTTAAATAATCAATGTGTATTTAGGATATAGCTATCTAGTTGTCTTGAAGTTCATTAAATTTCAAAATATTGTAAAGTTGTTTTTATATAATATTTAAGAATGAAGTGTTGGTAATAAGAAAAAATAACAGTTGTCAATGATATTTATGATAATTTATCACATACCTTTTGACTAAAATCATTTTTTACTTCATCTATGGCTGTTTTGATGAGCCCAGCACAATATTCTGATGTCTTCTTAGCAGACCCAGCATCAGTTATTGAAAGCAAGTAATTTCTTGTACCTGTGTGAAGACTGTGTGCAGTAATGGGATCATTAGACACACTGCTCCAACCATCTTGCATAATTGTGAGAGTCTGTTTGTGGGTAAGAGTCACCAACCGATAGTTCTTGTTTAATTTCCTCAATGGTTTCAGCATATATGTTAGCCAGTAGCTCTCCACCAAGCTCTTTCTATTTGGTGGTTCATAACCTGGTCTCATGAGTAAACAAAATTTTTGAAATTCAGGACTTCCCACAGCATTGAAAGGAATGTTTGCACTGAAAAAGAATCGTGCAAGTCTATTATCAATCTTTCCCTTCTGTTCTGAATCTGTTCTCACTACAAATGATCCCATTGTTTTTTGACATTTAAGAGATTTGAAGGGTGTGGAAGAGGAAATACCAGATGAGCATGCAGTAAATGATGTAGAAGCAAAGTCTGAAGTGTGGCTAATGTCACTGGCATTACTCAATGAACTGCAAGGCCTTATTTTCAATATATTAACTATATCTACATCATATTGTACTTCAGCAGTCTCTTTACTTGGATTAGTTGTTTCTTCCTAACATAACATAACAATTTCACGGATGACAAAAGCCATAAGGGCCTATCAAAGGTCATCCGCATCCGTCAAAACCCACCCACAAAAAGCACCATCGCCAGGGGAAGACAAAATCAAAGTCCCCCACAATATAATATAACAGATGACAAAAGCCACAAGGGCCCTGTTGTTGATTAATTTTGCATTTTTCTATGTGCTTCTTGATTCTTTCAATTTTTTTACTAATCTTTTCTAGACAAAATTTACATGATACTCTTGTTTTATAATCCTTTATATCAATGACTAGCTGCCAGCAAGTGTCTCTTTTTACGACCACTTCCAAATGGCATTTTAATAACAAAAGATTATTTTATTTGTAAAGTTATCAGTAGTATTAAAAAAATCGGAAGAAGGTAAAGATAGTTAATAAAAAATGTAGAATACATATAGAAATATTCTTAAAAACATTTAGCTATTATTAAATTTTCAGCAAAAAGTAAAAAACCCAATAAAACCCACTACCCAGTGGGTTATTTTAAAAACCCAGGGTTTTTTCCAACCCTGATTTAACTCAATTATAAGCCCTTTAATTTCTTCTCTGTGTACATTAATAGAATTTATCACTACTTCCCTTGACCTAGAATTATAATCGATTAATCTAATTGGTTTCTCTTCTGTGAATACTGAAGCAAAATAATAAAGTGTCAATTTTTGCGGATGATACCAAATTAGCAGCTGTAGTTAAAGATATTGATGATAATTTTAAAGTGCAGGGGGATTTAAATAAATTGTTATCCTGGGCACATAAGTGGCAAATGACTTTCAACCTTGATAAGTGCAAAGTTATTAACATGGGAAAAGATAATAGAGAATTTAACTATGAAATGGATGGGCATTGGCTGAGCTCAGTAGAGGATGAGAAAGATCTAGGAGTAGTAATAGATAAGTCATTAAGGTTTTCTAAGCAGTGTATTGAAGCAAGAAATAGGGCAAATAAAGTGCTGGGTTTCATTAAGAGAAATGTCAGTTACAAAAGTAAGGAGGTTATTCTTAAACTCTATAACTCTTATGTTAGGCCACATCTAGAGTACTGTATACAGGCATGGTCCCCAGATTTTAGACACGATATTAACCTTCTCGAGTAGGTGCAACGGAGGGCAACAAAGATTATTCCTTCCCTGAGGCACCTTGAATATATAGATAGACTGAGGGTATTAAATATGTTCTCGTTCAAAGGAGGTGTGTGAGAGGGGATATGATTGAGCTCTTTAAAAAATTTTATGGGATAGATAAATTGGATGTTAGCAAGTTTTTTGAGTTAGATGATGGAAATCAGACTAGAGGTCACCACTTGAAAATTAAAAAGCAAGGGTGTAGGTTGGATTTAAGAAAATATTTTTTCACCAATAGAGTGGTAGACTTCTGGAACAAATTGCCGCCGAGGGTAGTAGGTAACATAACATAACATAACATAATTTCACGGATGACAAAAGCCACAAGGGCCTATCAAAGGTCATCCGCATCTATCAAATCCCACCCACATAATGCATCCATAGGATTTTGTCAGCTCATGCATCTACAATATACAATTTAACAATCCATAGGAATGTCCAACCATGCATCTACAATATATAATTTAAAGCCTCCATAGGAGTCTGTCAAAAACAAAATCAAAATCCCCCAAAATATACAATAAAAAGAAACTGCATCCACAGGAATGAGTCAAGAAACATATCCACATACCAAAAAGTAAGAGATTAACCCTCCATCCCCATATAATCATCCAATCTGCGCTTGAAAACATTCAAGTTTGGGCTGTCTACAGTCTCAGGTGGCAAACTATTCCAATAATCCACCACTCTGTTAGTGAAAAAATATTTTCTAACATTCAGTCTGCACCTCTGTTTTTTAATCTTTAAGTGGTGGCCTCTAGTTCTATTACTACCTTCTAACTCAAATAACTTGCTGAAATCCAATTTATCCAACCCAGACAAGATTTTAAAAAGCTCAATCATATCTCCCTTCACACACCTTCTTTCAAATGAAAACATTTAATACCCTCAGTCTATCTTCATATTCAAGGTGCTTCAGGGCATGGTATTATTTTTGTTGCCCTCCTTTGTACTGACTCTAATAAGTTTATATCATGTCTAAAATGTGGTGACCATGCCTGTATACAGTACTCTAAATGTGGCCTGACATAAGAGTTGTATAGTTTAAGGATGACCTCCTTACTCTTGTAGCTAACATTTCTTTTAATGTAACCTAGCACCCTATTTGCTCTATTTTTTGCCTCAATACACTGCTTTGAAAATTTCAGTGACCTATCTACTACTACTCCTAAGTCCTTCTCATCTTCAACTGAATTAAGCCAATACCCATCCATCTCATAGCTAAATTCCCTATTATCTCTCCCCATGTTAATAACTTTGCATTTATTAAGGTTAAAAGTCATCTGCTACTTCTGAGCCCAAGCTAACAACTTATTTAAGTCACCCTGCACTTTAAAGCTACCCTCAACCTCTTTGACTACAACTGCCAATTTAGTATCATCAGCAATAATTGACACTTTGCTATTTACACCTTGCCCAAGATCATTTACATAGATTATAAATAATAAAGGGCCTAAAACTGATCCCTGAGGTACGCCACTAATAACATTCCTCCACTCTGACCTCACTCCATTCAGTACAACTCTGTTTCCTATTTTTCAGCCATTCAGTTATCCAATTTAAAACCTTCCCACATATCCCATGCAGCTTCAATTTGTGAACTAGACTTCTATGTGGAACCTTATCAAAAGCTTTGCTGAAATCTAAGTAGATCACATCAACATTCTCACCCATAATTCTTTAGTTACATAATCCATAAAATCCAGTAAATTAGTTAAACACGATCTACCTTTTCTAAAATCATGCTGAGCATCATTAATTAACCTGCTACTCTCTAGATGATCAGAAATTCCCTTCTTAACCATCTTCTCAAGAATTTTACAGACTATAGAAGTTAAGCTTATCGGTCGAAAGTTATTTGGGTCCTCTTTGCTTCCCTTTTTAAAAATTGGCACTACATTTGCCAATTTCCAATCATTTGGTATTTCTCCAGACTCTGTGATCTAATAAATATCTTCTCAAGAGCTACTGCAATACTTTCTACACCTTCTTTGAGTATCCTAGAATGAATGTTGTCAGGGCCAGATGCCTTAACATAACATAACATAATTTCATGGATGACAAAAGCCACAAGGGCCTATCAAAGGTCATCTGTATCCATCAAATCCCACCCACATAATGCATCCATAGGATTTTGTCAGCTCATGCATCTACAATATACAATTTAACAATCCATAGGAATGTCCAACCATGCATCTACAATATATAATTTAAAGCCTCCATAGGAGTCTGTCAAAAACAAAATCAAAATCCCCCAAAATATACAATAAAAAGAAACTGCATCCACAGGAATGAGTCAAGAAACATATCCACATACCAAAAAGTAAGAGATTAACCCTCCATCCCCATATAATCATCCAATCTGCGCTTGAAAACATTCAAGTTTGGGCTGTCTACAGTCTCAGGTGGCAAACTATTCCAATAATCCACCACTCTGTTAGTGAAAAAATATTTTCTAACATTCAGTCTGCACCTCTGTTTTTTAATCTTTAAGTGGTGGCCTCTAGTTCTATTACTACCTTCTAACTCAAATAACTTGCTGAAATCCAATTTATCCAACCCAGACAAGATTTTAAAAAGCTCAATCATATCTCCCTTCACACACCTTCTTTCAAATGAAAACATTTAATACCCTCAGTCTATCTTCATATTCAAGGTGCTTCAGGGCATGGTATTATTTTTGTTGCCCTCCTTTGTACTGACTCTAATAAGTTTATATCATGTCTAAAATGTGGTGACCAT
Source organism: Ceratothoa steindachneri (assembly GCA_963969495.1). NCBI lineage: Eukaryota > Metazoa > Arthropoda > Malacostraca > Isopoda > Cymothoidae > Ceratothoa > Ceratothoa steindachneri. Next base: position 55,072 of record CAXAKS010000058.1, on the reverse strand, counting down.
GCCTGTATACAGTACTCTAAATGTGGCCTGACATAAGAGTTGTATAGTTTAAGGATGACCTCCTTACTCTTGTAGCTAACATTTCTTTTAATGTAACCTAGCACCCTATTTGCTCTATTTTTTGCCTCAATACACTGCTTTGATAATTTCAGTGACCTATCTACTACTACTCCTAAGTCCTTCTCATCTTCAACTGAATTAAGCCAATACCCATCCATCTCATAGCTAAATTCCCTATTATCTCTCCCCATGTTAATAACTTTGCATTTATTAAGGTTAAAAGTCATCTGCTACTTCTGAGCCCAAGCTAACAACTTATTTAAGTCACCCTGCACTTTAAAGCTACCCTCAACCTCTTTGACTACAACTGCCAATTTAGTATCATCAGCAAAAATTGACACTTTGCTATTTACACCTTGCCCAAGATCATTTACATAGATTATAAATAATAAAGGGCCTAAAACTGATCCCTGAGGTACGCCACTAATAACATTCCTCCACTCTGACCTCACTCCATTCAGTACAACTCTGTTTCCTATTTTTCAGCCATTCAGTTATCCAATTTAAAACCTTCCCACATATCCCATGCAGCTTCAATTTGTGAACTAGACTTCTATGTGGAACCTTATCAAAAGCTTTGCTGAAATCTAAGTAGATCACATCAACATTCTCACCCATAATTCTTTAGTTACATAATCCATAAAATCCAGTAAATTAGTTAAACACGATCTACCTTTTCTAAAATCATGCTGAGCATCATTAATTAACCTGCTACTCTCTAGATGATCAGAAATTCCCTTCTTAACCATCTTCAAGAATTTTACAGACTATAGAAGTTAAGCTTATCGGTCGAAAGTTATTTGGGTCCTCTTTGCTTCCCTTTTTAAAAATTGGCACTACATTTGCCAATTTCCAATCATTTGGTATTTCTCCAGACTCTGTGATCTAATAAATATCTTCTCAAGAGCTACTGCAATACTTTCTACACCTTCTTTGAGTATCCTAGAATGAATGTTGTCAGGGCCAGATGCCTTAACATAACATAACATAATTTCATGGATGACAAAAGCCACAAGGGCCTATCAAAGGTCATCTGTATCCATCAAATCCCACCCACATAATGCATCCATAGGATTTTCTCAGATCATGCATCTACAATATAAAATTTAACAATCCATAGGAATGTCCAACCATGCATCTACAATATATAATTTAAAGCCTCCATAGGAGTCTGTCAAAAACAAAATCAAAGTCCCACAAAATATACAATAAAAAGAAACTGCATCCACAGGAATGAGTCAAGAAACATATCCACATACAGAAAGTAAGAAATTAACCCTCCATCCCCATATAATCATCCAATCTGCGCTTGAAAACATTCAAGTTTGGGCTGTCTACAGTCTCAGGTGGCAAACTATTCCAATAATCCACCACTCTGTTAGTGAAAAAATATTTTCTAACATTCAGTCTGCACCTCTGTTTTTTAATCTTTAAGTGGTGGCCTCTAGTTCTATTACTACCTTCTAACTCAAATAACTTGCTGAAATCCAATTTATCCAACCCAGACAAGATTTTAAAAAGCTCAATCATATCTCCCTTCACACACCTTCTTTCAAATGAAAACATTTAATACCCTCAGTCTATCTTCATATTCAAGGTGCTTCAGGGCATGGTATTATTTTTATTGCCCTCCTTTGTACTGACTCTAATAAGTTTATATCATGTCTAAAATGTGGTGACCATGCCTGTATACAGTACTCTAAATGTGGCCTGACATAAGAGTTGTATAGTTTAAGGATGACCTCCTTACTCTTGTAGCTAACATTTCTTTTAATGTAACCTAGCACCCTATTTGCTCTATTTTTTGCCTCAATACACTGCTTTGAAAATTTCAGTGACCTATCTACTACTACTCCTAAGTCCTTCTCATCTTCAACTGAATTAAGCCAATACCCATCCATCTCATAGCTAAATTCCCTATTATCTCTCCCCATGTTAATAACTTTGCATTTATTAAGGTTAAAAGTCATCTGCCACTTCTGCCAATTTCCAATCATTTGGTATTTCTCCAGACTCTAGTGATCTAATAAATATCTTCTCAAGAGCTACTGCAATACTTTCTACACCTTCTTTGAGTATCCTAGAATGAATGTTGTCAGGGCCAGATGCCTTACTAGTATTTAACTGCATTATAAGCCCTTTAATTTCTTCTCTGTCTATATTAATAGAATTTATCACTACTTCCCTTGACCTAGAATTATCATCAATTAATCTAACTGGTTTCTCTTCTGTGAATACTGAAGCAAAATGATCATTAAGGACCTCTACTATTTCCTCATCAGATTCTTTCATAACCCCTTCATATTTAATAGGCCCTATTTTTTCACTGTTAGATTTATTATTGATTCTATAATAGCTAAAGAATTTTTTAGGATCTTTATTATTATTTTTAGCTAAATTAATTTCTGCTGTCCTTTTGGTCTTCTTAATAATCTTATTTAGTTCATTTCTGGTTGACCTATAATGGTTTAAATTATCTAAACTACTCTCACTTTGTAATCTGTGGTATGCCCTTTTTTTCTGAAACTTTATTAGCTATTTCTTGATTCCACCATAATGTGCACAAATCTGTCCCAAGCACAAGGGACAGACGGTAGCGACCCCGCCCATCCCGGTACTGGGACAGGTATCGTGCGCGAAGATCACCCAGACTGGGACATTCGACAAGAATGTGCCGAACAGTCTGGGGGACGACGCAGTCGTTGCAATAGGGCGCAGGCGAGCGCTCCATCAGATAGCGATGCGTCACACGAGTGTGTCCGATTCGGAGACGACAGAAAGCAACCTGAAGCCGCCGCGGCATTGGAGGATAGGTCCATGGGAACAGTCGCGACGCAATGGCACGCAACTTTAAGTTCCCTTCGACCGTCTCCCATCTTCTTTGCCAAGCAGTCCGAAGAGCTGCCCGTATACCTGCCATGTAGTCGGTGTGAGGAAGAGCGAAACGCTGGTCCGGTCGCAGAGTCCTCGCGGACTCTTTGGCGCCCTCATCGGCGCGCTCATTCCCCGCAATTCCTACATGTCCAGGAACCCAGCAGAAGATAATCTCGACATCTGCCCGGCTCGCCAAAACCGTGGCGTCACGGATATCGCGAACCAGGGGATGCGGAGATTCCAATGCCCCGAGAGCACTCAGGGTGCTTTGTGAGTCGCTATAGATCACAATCCGGTCTCCGAACCGGGCACGTCGCGTAATCTCCCGTACCGAGTGGTGTATTGCCACCAGCTCGGCCGTGAAGACAGACGCAGCGCCTGGTAGAGCCCCGCTGATTTCAAACAGAGGGGATACGGCGTGGAAGCCGACCCCCTCTTGGGACTTGGAGCCATCCGTATACACTGGCACGGTTCCAGCGTGACACGATGTGTGCTCCAAAAAGGTCGAACGCAATACTCCCGGCGCAGTACAAGCTTTGGGAGCAGAGGCGTGGCGACAAATAGCCAAATGTGGTACCCTCCAGGGTGGCGTCCTGGGCAGAACCAGGGGCGCCACCGGCCCGAGAGCTATATCTACCTCTCGAAGGAGTTTCCTGGCCCTAAACCCAAAGGGCTTAGGGTATGACTGGCGTCTCTCGGCGGCATAGGCACCATCGAGATCAGCTGCGGATGCAGTGAGAGCTGTTGGCGACTGAGGGAGGCGCCGGGCTCGCGCGTACAGGCGAGTGATGCACTGCACGCGGCGCAGAGCGAGTGGCATCTCCCCAGCATCGACCAACAGGCTCTCAATGGGGGAAGTGCGGAAGGCACCGGTCGCAAGGCGAAGGCCGGTGTGGTGGATCGAATCCACCTTCCGCAATAAACGCTCGGCTGCGGATGCATAAAACTCGCATCCGTAGTCGAGCTTCGAGCGAACAAAGGATCGATAGAAAAGTAAGGCAGTAGCCCTATCAGCGCCCCAAGCGCTGAACGTCACGGAACGGAGAATGTCCATGGCGCGGGTACAAGAGACCCTAAGGCTGCTAATATGAGCCTCCCAGGTGAGGCGTCGGTCGAATACAAGACCAAGGAAACGGTGCGACTCAACCACATCCAGACGCACCCCATTAAGAAACAGATCTGGGTCGGGGTGAAGCCGTGGGTGGCGGCAGAAGTGCACCACCTTAGTCTTGGCCAAAGAAAACCGAAACCTGTGCGCTTCGGCATAGCGAGAGACGCGGTTCAATGCCTGTTGGAGTCGACGCTCCAAGGTTGGCATCTGGGCCGCGCCAAAAGAGAACGAAAGGTCGTCCACGTAGAGCGTAGCGAGAACATCTTCCGGCAGCACCGAGGTGATGCCGTTGATGCTCAGGGCAAAGAGTGTGACACTGAGGACACTTCCCTGCGGGACACCCTCTTCCTGCTCCTTTGGGCCGGAGAGAGCTCCCCCCACCCGTACGCGGAATCGACGATCTCGCAAAAATTCAGATATAAACATTGGGAGGCGTCCCCTCGCCCCCATCGTGTGGAGAGTCTCCATGATACCGTATCGCCATGCGGTATCATAGGCTTTCTCCAGATCAAAAAAAACACCGTGGCGTAGTGCTGTCTACGAAGGAAAGCCTCGCAGACGGCATTTTCCAGTCGGAGCAGAGCATCCGACGTCGAGTGGAACTTACGGAAGCCGCACTGTGCAGAAGACAGATGGCCTCCGCTGTCCAGGAAATAGGCTAATCTAACATTTACCAATTTCTCCATCAACTTGCACACGCAAGAGGTTAGAGAGATTGGGCGGAAACCGGTTGGAGTAGAGTGATCTCTCCCCGGCTTGCGAAAGGCGAGCACAGTAGCGATTCGCCAGGAGTCTGGGAGGAGACCTTCCACCCAGATCCTGTTGAACAAATCTAATAGAAAGGCCATGCCTCGCTCACCCAGGTGTCGAAGCATGGCGTACGGGACATCGTCCGGACCATGGGCGGTGTCCGCGCACGAAGCGAGAGCGGAACGCAACTCACTCACAGTAAACTTGTCGTTGAAGGGTTCTCCGCCTCTGGAGGTAAAGTCCAGCCGGCGGCCTTCCGCGACATCACGACGTGCATTGAATGCTGGCGGAGCAGCATCACGGCTAGAGAATGCGGAAAAAGCGGTCGCTAAGGATTCCGCCACGGACGCGGGGTCCGAGATTGCGGTCCCATTCTCCTGGAGAACGGGAGGGGGGTCCTGCGAGAACTTGCCCCGAATCCTTTTGACTCGCTTCCACACCTCAGCTAAAGGGGTCTTCCCGTTAAGTGAAGACACGTATGCCCGCCAAGAAGAGCGGCGGGCGTGCTTCGAAATATACCGGAACCTAGCCCTAGCCCGACGAAATTCAGCGACGGTGAAATCGTTCGGGCGGCGCTTATAGCGCATGTAGGCATAACGCTTCTGTTTGAGGGCCGTCTCACACTCGGCCGACCACCATGGGAGTGGTCGGCGTGCAAAACGGCCAGACGTCCTAGGAATAGTAGTCAGGCCCACGGCGATGAGGTTGCCGGAGAAGAACTCAACGGCCTCATCTACCGACCTAAACTCCTTGACTGAGATAGAGAATTCAGTCATTTCCTGAAATGCAGGCCACCGCGCCCGCGCCAAGCACCACCGAGGTGGTCTCTCAGGCGGCAGTTGCCCTGAAAATGATATTTGAATGGGAAAGTGATCACTATCATGGAGGTCATCGACCACCCCCCAATCAAAATCAGGCTGTGCATCCGAAGAGCACAAAGATAGGTCAAGGCAAGAAAATGAAGCGGTTCTGGGACAGTGATGCGTAAACTCATCCACGTTTAGGACACCCATCTCAAGCTCTTCGATCAGATCGGCAAGGACTTGTCCCCTGGGATTTATGGTGTAATCTCCCCAGAGAGGATGCCTGCCGTTCAGATCTCCAAGCAAGAGATAGGGCCTCGGCAACCGTGCAACGACGCGGCGGAAGTCCCCCGCGTCGAAGTCAGCTGACGGTGGAATGTACGCAGAAATGATAGTATACCTCCTATCCAGGTGCAGCTGCACAGCCACTGGCTGAAAGGAGGTATCTAAAGAGAAAGGAAGAACGGAGACATCATGCCGGGTGTAAACTGCGCATCCCCCAGCCCGGCCGTCCCGCGGTGGTTGGGTCGCAAGACCCTTATACCCCGGGAGGGCAGGCAGGGGGCACGCGCCTAGCATGGTCTCCTGCAAAAAAATAGCTAACGGGGAACGGGATGAGGCGAGCCTCCGCAGCTCCTCCCAGTTGGCCCGGAGTCCACGGCAATTCCATTGAAGGAATATGCCCTCCAGGCCTAGCTCGGAGGAGACGCGGGGGCCCTCCTCGAATTGAAGACCCTCACGGGAATGGCCGTACGCTTCCCGGGGGCAGAACCCCGGGCGCTGTTGGCCGGACAAAGCGCTGAAGGCGCTGTCGCCTTCGAGGACTTATTGGGGGAGGTTGGGCTCGCCATGCGAGTCTTTTCCTCCCTCCGCCTCGAAACTTTAGGCGGGCGTTGCGGCTTCGGAGGCGGGGGGCCCTCTGTTCGAGGAACCACCGTCTCCGAGCCACTCGCTCCACCTCGGGGCGTGGGCAAAGGGGCCGAAGCTCCTTTGTTGCTGTCCTCCTTTCGGGGAACAGCTTTAGGAACCCCGGAAGATGGCCTAGCGACCATCTTCAGGGGTGTTGCCTCCTGTGAGTCTAACGACTCGGTGGAGGCGCGTGGCCGTTTCGCTTTACGCGAAACGGTCACGCTGGGGGAAGAGGGGGGAGCCCTGGTTTTAGCCGGGGCAGGGTATGAACCCTTTTTGCCGCCAGCTTTACCAGGGGAGCGCCCAGGTTGGGTAGAGCCCACAGAAGGGCTCCGAATGGGCGCGGAAACAACCGTGCTCGTTGGCCTGGATGGGCCAGGAGCAGAGGGTGCCTTTCTAACTATTGAGGCATATGACGTCCCAGGCAGAGCCGGGCGCGCCAGGACCAAGTCCTTTCCTTCGCGGAATGAGAGTCGATCCTGGGCCTGAACGGCCAGGATTTCTTTCTCAAGGAGATATGCACCACATTGCTTCGAAGAAGCAGGGTGCGGCTCTCCGCAATTGACACACTTGGCCACACACGATTTGGACTTATCGTGTGCGACCTTGGAGCAATTTACACAGACTTCGGGTGACCCCGATTTTGCACGTCTACATGATCGATTCGTATGGCCGAAGCGGTGGCAGTAATAGCACCGCCGCGGCAGTGGCACGAATGCCTTCACGCGGTAGCGGTACCAACCGGCACGCACCGACTCAGGGAGCTTGTCACAGTCGAACGTGACGAAGAGTGTAGGGGTGGGTCTCGAGGCCCCTCCCTGTTTTCTCATCACACGTTCGACCTTGACCGCCCCATGGTCGGCCAGCTCTAGGGTGATGTCCTCAATGGAGTAGTCAACGAGTTCCCTCGCATAAACTACTCCTTTCACAAAGTTCATGGTAGAGTGCGGCGTCACACTCACCGGGGTGCCATGAAGTGTCCGAAGAGCACTTATCTTGGCCGCCTCGGCGGGATTCGCCGCATTCGCCAGAAGGCTCCCGTCCGAGAAACGGGTTACCTTCGGCTCTCTACCAATTGCACTAGCTAATCCTCTCCTCTGATGGATCATGTTGCCCTTGGACAACATGGTGCCATCAGTGGAGCGAATAACGAGGAAGCGTTTGAAGCCAGCGGGCTCGAAAACGCCAGGTAACCTCTGAATCAGGGGCCCCGATGTCATCGAGGCTCCGCCCTGTGCATTCTTGGTCTTAGTCCTAGTCAGGGGCTCCGCACACGAGGGGGTAGAGGGGCCGGATGTGCCGATCTTGGCTTGGTCGCCTACCAAAGTGGTAGCAGACCCATCCGTCCCCGCAGCCCCCGCGGATGGAGAGGAGCCCCGAGTCTTCTTCGTCTTTTGAGTCTTTTTAGTCTCTTTAGTCTTTTTAGTCTTTTTCTTTTTAGGAGAGGAGGGCGGGGAATGAACCCGCTTCTCACCTCCGCCGGCAGAAGCTCCCATGCCAGATGGGCCGGCCTCAGCCAGGTCCCTCTCCGAAATGGAGAAGGTCCTGGTAGTCATAGGGGCACCTGTCGGAGGAGATCCCTCCCCTCCTTTTGCTGCCTCGGAGCCCTCGGCCATTTGAGGGGGACCTTGCATAGGGGCGGATTCGGGTTCGGTGCTTGGCGCCGAGCCCGGATTCCCCCCCATGGAAGGCCCTACCGTCTGAGGCTGGGTCTCCTCAAGGACCATGTCTATCACAGGAGGGGCCTCCAGTTGGCCATCCCCTCCCAGGACATCGCAGGTCCCCTTGGCAGTATTGTCACTAGTCAGGTGGTGTGGGGAGGCACAGGCCTTGACCCCAGCAAGGTTCAAAATTCTTGCCAGCAGGTCTTTTGAGGGAAGCGACCGAAGGGGCCTGGCTTCCCTCTCCCCCCTAAGGGGGTTTGCCCTACCGAGCCGCTTGCACGAGGGGCGGTCGGCAATGGGCTGCCTGCTGGCTTTCTTGGCAGTCCCCTTAGAAAGCAAAGGAGGGACTGCCGCTGGAGATAGGGAGGTGCCCAAAAGCACCTCCAGAGAAGGGGGTGAGGGGGAGTCCCCTACACCCGTAGGCGTAGGAGAGGAGTAAGCCTCCTCTCCGGTTAAAGAATTATGGAGGGTCCCTTGCGCAAGCACAAGGGGGGGGACCTCCATTTTCTCGGTGGAGCTGCCCGAGGGCGGCTCCGTAGATGTTTTTGGGGAAGTTGGGGGTTGGGGTTTTTGTTTTTTTTCATACATGGGCATGGTGACCCTCTTTTTATACGGGACGCAATAGCTCATCACCTCTTGCAGTTGCCCGCACTGCAAGAGGTGCTTACAGGCCTGGCAGAGCCAAGCGCCGCCATTTGGGACCACCCCTCCCGCCTGGTGGCCTGGCAGTCCATCGGCATGGCGGCTCAACCTTGAACACGGCATAAAAATTAATAGATTTTGAAGAGGAGAGGAAAAGGGATGTGAGGAAGGTATGGGTGGGGATGAAGCAGGTCGTTAAAAGCCAGCCACCCCAGACCGGAGCTCAGGGGTTAGGGAATATTGTCCCCTCCCCCCTCAGCCCCGATCCGGGACGGTTGGCTGAGAAGAAGGTCAGCATCTACCCTGTGAAATTAGAGGCTGACCAGAGAAAGTTGTGGGAGAGGTTGTATGAAAAGAGACGAGGTAGGGGAGAAATCGGGCTATCTGAAGGAAGGAAGAGAGGCTAAGCTGGGGCCGGACGGAGCGCTGGATCCCGTCAGCACGGCGGCCAGGATGGCAAATCGCCGCGCCCCTTACGGGGCCATGTTTAATATAGTCTTAAAAATATTCCACATCTCATAAGTATTCTTTCCATGGAATTCTATATCCCACCCAATCTGATTTAGCATGCTGCGTAATTTATCGTAATCTCCCCTATAAAAATTTGGAATTCTTGTGGAGTTTTTCACTGTCCTACCCTTAACTATTTGCAAATTAAACCGAACCATCTGATGATCACTATTTCCCAATGATTCTCCTACACTCAATCCTTGAACTAAGTGATCATCATTTGAAAGAATTAGATCTAATATATTGGCACCCCTTGTTGGCTTATTAACAAATTGGGTCAAAAAGTTATCCTCAAAACACTCCATAAACTTACAACTTGCTCTATCTCTTCCTATCATATTTTCCCAGTGTACAGAAGTTAAATTAAAGTCACCAAGAATAACTGTATCTTCTTTGCATCCTTTACTTATTTCCCTAATCATTAACTCATCGATGCAATCAGTCTGTCCTGGCAGTCTATAAAAAGCTCCCAAGTGTATTTTCCTATTTTTACCAACCTTAATATCTATCCATAATGATTCACCTTCTCCTTGCTTTATAGAGTTATTTAGATTTGAAGAAATGCTATTTCTGATATAAATAATCAACCCACCACCAGTCCTATCTCTCCTTTGACTAATGTACATAGTATAACCTAGTTCAAATTCACTGACATCATTAAATATATTTTCATTAACCCATGATTAAACTATATATATTATATCTATATCTTCATGAATGATATAACTAAATAATTCATCCCTCTTATTTCTAAGACTACGAGCATTTGTGTAAAGACAACTCAGCCCACTTATCCCTGAAGCACCTGAGGGCTTATCTCCTCTGCATCTCCTTTCTCTCCTTCCCCAACCCTGTACTCTTGTATTTTCCTGACCACTATCACTACTCAAGTAATTTAACCCTAAAGCACTTCCATTAGCCTGCCTACCTTCTACAAATCTGTGTTTGCTTCCTATCCCTGCCTCACTTTGAGCCATTAAATTTCCCTGACCACTATCAAAACCTAGTTTCCCGCCTCTAAAGACCTAATAACACTATCGAATTCCCGCCACAAAACCTCAACCCCATCTCGGCTCAGATGGAGTCCATCCATCACATACAAACCTTTATTCCCATAAAAGCCACTCCAAACATCTACAAACACCAATCCTGACTCCTTGTCGTAGAATGGACTCTCGACGATATACCATATATGACTATTCGTTGAGGGAACTATTCAATTATATTTAGAGTGCGTGGTGTCTAGTTGACCGATATTATTTATCTTCAATATGCTTAAGAAGTGGAACTGAGCTCAAGGATAATAATATGGCTATCATTAATAAAATAGAGTTTTATTAATAAAACTATCAACAACACACAAAACGGAGAATATTGACATAAACAGAGAATGGAAAGGGTCGTGGGAAATCTGGCTAATCCGAGGCTTAAGATTTGGGAGAGATTTAAAAAGGTAAAACAAATAAAAATTAAAGGGATGGGATGGTTCGCTAAACCATTTAAAGCACGGAATAGGGTTGACAAAAAGGTTAAATACTCAAAGGTAATGTTCAGCTTACGTAATTACACGTGTTGTGCAGAGGAAGGCGATGCGAAGGAATCTCGGTCCGCTGGCGAGTTCCAGCCGAAGGGGGGGAAATTAAATGATCCTGATGTGGCGTCTTGGGAATGAGAACCGTTTCTTGTCTACGGGCTCAAAGAACAATGGCTGTTCTAACGTTGTTCTCTTTCTGAACAATAGGGGGGAGGGTGAGAACCGTTTCTTGTCAACGGGCTCAAAGAACAATGGCTGTTCTAATGTTATTCTCTTTCTGAACAACAGGGGAAGCCTTGTGGACTTGGCGTCTTGAAGGATCGAACCTTGGCACTCAAGGGATATTGTCATCTTCTGGACAATGATGGTGGATCTCGAGGTAGAGGGCCCTTGGTGCACAAGGTGAGAGTGGATCGTAGTGATGTCTCGAAAAGAAAATCTGGATCTCAAATCTGCTCTTAGTGGTAAAGTTTCCATATAAATAGTCGAGACATCCCCTTGGCGTAGGGGACAATGGAGTGGGGGCTTCGGGGAATGCACAGCCGCACCTGAGAACAATACCTTATCTGCCCATAAGCCTAACTCAATCTGGCGTGATCGGCGCATGGGGCGAAACAGGGGGGAAGGAGATAAACCTCCTTGGTTAAATATTGACTCAGGTGGCGCGATAATGCGCCCGGCTTCAAGGCAAAGATGCACGTGGGTAGCATCGTGTTTCTAAACAACATGTGATAACGGTTGAAATTAAGCGGCCTCAAACCATTCTATCACACCCCTCCATTCTGGGGGAAGTTGTCACTTCGAAAAAAAAGAGAGAAGGGACAACGATAGAGCTCCGTTGTGGGGAACTCATTTTCTTGTACCAACTGTACCTTCATGCACCTAACTAGTATTCTCTCAATACATATGATTATTTTGATCTTTTGATTATACGGGAGACTAACCTTTAATACAAACTTAATCATAAAAGGGGCATGGAGCAATGAAATGATATAAAATTAGTACATATGGGACAAAATAATTTATACGTAATTTAATGGGTACAAATATATATACATACAAAAAAAATAGACATTGAGCGTTACAAAATTCAGACATATACATTAACTAATTATATTACAAGAGAATCTAATTTAAGTCGTACAAGACGGTATATACATACATGGAGATCCTAATCTTACGAATACAATTAATCTATGCTATTTGGTAACGCATTCCTACTGAGTGCATCAGCGACCTGGTTATCGGAACATTTTATATAATTTATCTTAAATTGATACTCTTGCAAGAGTAAACTCCAGCGCATAATTCGGCCATGGAGTGTCGTACATTCCGAATATAGGCCAACGGGCGGTGGTCGGTTCCTATCTGAAATTCTTTTCCTATCAAGAACATTTTAAATTTGTCTATAACCCAGATAATTGATAGAGCTTCCTTCTCTATAGTGGCATATCTCTTTTCGCGTGGTAATAATTGGCGACTAGCATATGCAACTGGATGACTCGTTCCGTCATCCTCATATTGAAGTAGTACACCTCCAATGCCCTCGTTGCTCACGTCGGTCTTAATCCCAAAGGATTTTTCCGGGTTGGGCAACTTTAAAATGGGGGCAGAAATGAGCTTACTCTTGAGCTGATTAAAATGGGAAACAGCGACATCATTCCAACGTAGACGATCAGGAGAATTCTTTTTTAAAAGGGAGCTGAGGGGCGCCGAAATTGCAGCGAAATTCGGGACAAATCGCCGATAGTAAGAAGCTGATCCTAGGAATCTTAATTGCTTCCAAGTATTTTATGGTTTCCTGGGCAAAATGGCATTTGCTGGGGCCAATGGTGAGGCCATTTTCGCGCAGTCGCTCGAAAAGAGCTAATAGGGTGGTTAAATGGTGACTCCATTCACGAGTAGCGAGGTAGACATTATCGAAGTAAAAGGATACATTCGGAAGTCCATCTAACAACCTTCTCATGAGACGGTTATAGTTGCTACAAGCAGTGACGAGGCCAAAAGGAAGGCGCTTAAATTGCATAAGGCCTTTCTCCGTTGCAAAGGCGGTATATGCTTTCACATCGGGCCTGAGGGGGATTTGATAATACGCCTTGCACAAATCGAGTTCTGAGATGAACTTGGCGTTTTCAAAAAGGTGGAGGTTTTGGTCTACCAACGGGATGGGCTCGGCGTCGAACATAGTTACCGAATTTAACTTCCGGAAGTCGAGGCACATCCGATAAGAGCCATCAGGTTTCTTGACCATGACGATTGGGGAACAATAACTAGAGGTGGACGGTTCTATTATGTCTAAACTAATTAAATTATCAACTTCGGCGTTAAAAGCTTGGCGTAAATGAATCGGCATGGGATAGGGTTTTCAACGGACGGGTTCTAAGGTTGTTAATTTAATATCATGCTCGAAACTAGTAGCGCATCCAGGCTTCTCCGAAATAACGTCGTCGAACTGACATAATAGTTATTGTAGCTGACTCTTTTGATGTGGTGTCAGCTACGCGTCGATATCCAAGTCAGAGGGTTCAAAAGGCTCGCCTGGTAGGGAAGGAAGAGAGTAATCGGCATCAGGTTGGATGCACACTGTCTGTATTACATTAAGGGACTCCGCGGGGTAATCCTCTTCAAGCGCCGATGTTTCGTCCAGTGCTACGAACGTATCTCCATGGTCGCGTCGGTGGTACTTTTTCAATAAGTTGACGTGATAGAGCTTATCGCCTGCTGGGGTACCAATGAGGTAATCTACCGGTCCTCGTACCTCGCGGACCGAGTACGGACCTTTCCATTGGCTCAGTAATTTATTACTGGCTGTGGGAAGGAGCAGGAGTACTTCATCACCGGGCTTAAATTTACGATCTTCGGATCTGACATCAAAATAGGTTTTGTATTTCTCCAAATTGACATCGGCATTTTCATAGGCGATGTTTGCGCATTTCTCGAGCCTCTGGCGTAGGTCCAAGACATTGGCGTAGGATGACTGGAGTTCTTGATCCAGTTGGGGCTTGATTAACAACTCCTTTAAAATACTGAGTGGCCCGCGTACATTACGTCCATAAAGGAGCTCGAACGGGGCGAAGCCTAATGTACGGTGGGGAATTTCCCGATAGTCGAATAGGGCGACCGGGAGATATCGGTGCCATTCGCGGGGCTGCTCGGCACAGATCTTCTTAATAATGTATTTTAAATTTCCATTTAATTTCTCGCACATCCCGTTTGTCTGTGGCCGGAAGGGGGTGGTAAAAAGGGGCTTTACCATGAGCAGCTTCCCTACGTACTCCATCAACTCAGAGGTGAATTGTCGGCCTCTGTCGGAGAGTATTTCCTTGGGGACGCCTACCCTTGAAAAGATGGAAATGAGGGCCTCGGCGCAAGAAATACTATCGATTCGGCGAAGTGGGACAGCCTCGGGAAAACGGGTAGCAAAGTCTACTAAGGTGAAAATGTAGCTGTGCCCTTCGCTCGAAGAGGGGTGGATAGGGCCAACCAGGTCGATGGCCACTCTGGAGAAGGGTTCAGTAATGACTGGGTCCCCTTTGTAAGGGAGCAGGTTTGACCCGCCCCTTAGCGGACGTCTTCTGACACACATCGCACGATCGACAATGCTTTAAGATGTCAGCTGCAGCACCCGCTCAATAAAAATATTTAAAAATGCGCTGACCCGTTTTAGTGTGACTAAAATGACCAGAAAAAATGCTGTCATGAGCTACTTTGAGCACTATAGGGACATGGGATCGTGGAAGGCATAGGACAGTAGCAACAGCGTTATTACTGTCTTCGGCGGATCAATAAAGTAAGCCACCTTGCTCCAGGTACCTGATGACTTTGGGTCCACGGACAGTCTCCGTGTCCTTGTTTTGGGCCTTATCCCATAAGGGTGTTAGTGCTTCACACTCCTTTTGTGCCGTCCTAAAGTCCTGGTTAAGGATCTCCGAGAACTCGGACGGTATCGGGGTTCTGAGGGGGACGGACTCCTGGGCTTCCTTCTTAGCTCGACCTCGAGTAAGGGCGGCCTGGGACACAGGGTCGGAGCTTACTTGAGGGCTCTGTCCTATAAGTACGGAACAGAATTTTATGGGTGCTGAAATGACTTCAGCCCAGCCATCATAATATTGACACTGCAGGTAACATCTAACGACGGGGAATCGGTTGGCCCGCCCAAGGTAGTCATGTACCACCGCAAATTTTTCGTGGTTAGGGTCCACTGGGGAAAAGGAGCTCGTCGGACACGATGAAACACGTGCACCCTATGTCCCTGACGAGAGTCGATACTCGGCAGCCGTTCACGCTGCCCTCCTCAAATTTCAAAGTTCCCGGTGAACTTTTGTCAAAAATAAAATTTACCTGGTGGCCTGACAGAGGGGGAGAAGTTGCTGCTTGGGTCTGCACCACCGGGGAAGCCGGGGTGGCATTAATCTGGTGAACTTGGTGGGCTGATCCGCTTTTAAGCCTAGAATTTGGGGGGCAATTCCAGCTCATGTGGTTTTCTACACCACAGGTGAAGCATATGATTGGTCGCTTCGGGAGGAGTGATGGAGGAGAAATCTTAACGGGAGGTTTGGTTTCCCGTTGTTGGTTTTGGGGAAAGAAGTTTGGGGGTTTTACGGGGCCCGGAAACTT
This sequence comes from Ceratothoa steindachneri, assembly GCA_963969495.1. Taxonomy (NCBI): domain Eukaryota; kingdom Metazoa; phylum Arthropoda; class Malacostraca; order Isopoda; family Cymothoidae; genus Ceratothoa; species Ceratothoa steindachneri. The sequence goes on along the minus strand of CAXAKS010000058.1, from coordinate 39,598 downwards.
CGTCAGCTTTCCTGGGAAGGGGCGCGAATCCTTCCTTCTTTCCTGGTTGGGGGGTTGGTGAGAAGTTCGATTCTCCTTGGGGTATAAACTATGGCTTGCGGCATAGACATCTGCTTCTTCGCTACACTCTTTAAAGGTCTGGCACCGACGATCCTTGACGAACGCGCGGATCTCCGTCGGGAGAGACGCCAAAAATTGATCCCGCAACACGAAGTCTGTTAAGGACTCGTAGTTGGGATCAACCTTTGAGGATTCTAAACAGAATTTAAAATTCCTCTGAAGAATGTATCCAAATTGATGGAACGTCTGTCCGGGTTTAATACGACCTCCTCGAAATTCTTGGCGGTAGAAATCGGGAGTCATATTATGAGCGGCCAATAACTCAGCTTTTAAGGTGCTGTAGTTAATTGTACATTCAGATGGTAAAGATATGAAAATTTCGCGCAATTTACAATTTAACAAGGGAAGTAATCTTGCTACACCTTCAGCCTCCAGATCCATGTTATTGATTTCGAGGATCTTTTCGAAGTGGGCTAAAAATGCTCCGAAATCCTCTCCATCCCTGAAATTGGGGAGCTTAAGTGAGAGATTGGGCGGGGCTTCTGAACGTGAAGTGGCAGATTGTATTTCAGCTTCTAAACGAGCCATTTCAATCTGATGGTGAAGCTCAGCTTGTCTTTTCCGTTCCTCTCTTTCTTCTCGTTGGATTTCTCTTTCTCTTTCCGTTCTTTGCTCCTCTTGAACGTACTCAATTAATTCTTTTCCGGAAAGTGCCAAGGACTCTCCTTGCGCTTTGAAGATTTCGAACTGAGTCATCTTTGCACTTGGGGGTGCAATAGTCAACCAACTAAAATTCCTTGCAATAAGAATTATGCCTTCTAGAGAGTTAGCCAACCTAAATATGGGCACTGACCTATTCGTAATTGGTTTCTCGATCTAAATAACCAATGACTAAAATCACACAAAAAAAACACAAATAAATTATTATAACAGTTCCTTGAGATACTCCAGCTTCTTAAGTTTCAAAACAAAGGGGTAGCAATCGTTAAAACAAAAGGGAACTACTATACTCTATTCTTATAACGAATAACACTATGCTTTACTCGACTGAGACCAGTGTTTGCAAAGATATAGCGTTAAACCTTACACACTTGATACCAAATTTAAATAGTATATATATGTCGTAGAATGGACTCTCGACGATATACCATATATGACTATTCGTTGAGGGAACTATTCAATAATATTTAGAGTGCATGGTGTCTGGTTGACCGATATATTTATCTTCAATATGCTTAAGAAGTGGATTTTTTTTTTTTTTTTTTTTTTTTTTTATATAGAGCCCATCTGGCAACTACCCACTTGGGCATAAGTCGCCGAAAAACACGACAGCCTAGAATTAGGCTACTTTAAAGTTAAAATATGAAAACTTAACAATCAATATAAATTGGAAAAACTTAACAATCGAAGCAATCTCCGGCAGCGGGGGGAGGTCCCCCTCACCCCGGTGCAGGAGAGTGCAACCTAAAACAAAACAATAACAAAAAAAGGAACCTTAAATAAAGGGGAGAAGGCCGGCCTCCCCCAAAAAGTCAATAAGTCCACCAGTCATGGTGCACGCACTCGTCCCGAGTACAAGGGACAGGCGGTAGCGACCCCGCCCATCCCGGTACCGAGACAGGTATCGTGCGCGAAGATCACCCAGACTGGGACATTCGACAAGAATATGCCGAACAGTCTGGGGGACGACGCAGTCGTTGCAATAGGGCACATGCGAGCGCTCCACCAAGTAACGATGCGTCACACGAGTGTGTCCGATTCGAAGACGACAGAAAGCAACCTGAAGCCGCCGCGGCATTGGGGGATAGGTCCATGGGAACAGTCGCGGCGCAATGGCACGCAACTTTAAGTTCCCCTCGACCGTCTCCCATCTTCTTTGCCAAGCAGTCCGAAGAGCTGCCCGTATTCCTGCCATGTAGTCGGTGTGAGGAAGAGCGAAACGCTGGTCCGGTCGCAGAGTCCTCGCGGACTCTTTGGCGCCCTCATCGGCGCGCTCATTCCCCGCAATTCCTACATGTCCAGGAACCCAGCAGAAGATAATCTCGACATCTGCCCGGCTCGCCAAAACCGTGGCGTCACGGATTTCGCGAACCAGGGGATGCGGAGATTCCAATGCCCCGAGAGCACTCAGGGCGCTTTGTGAGTCGCTATAAATCACAATCCGGTCTCCGAACCGGGCACGTCGCGTAATCTCCCGTACCGAGTGGTGTATTGCCACCAGCTCGGCCGTGAAGACAGACGCAGCGCCTGGTAGAGCCCCGCTGACTTCAAACAGAGGGGATACGGCGTGGAAGCCGACCCCCTCTTGGGACTTGGAGCCATCCGTATACACTGGCACGGTACCAGCGTGACACGATGTGTGCTCCAAAAAGATCGAACGCAATACTCCCGGCGCAGTACAAGCTTTGGGAGCAGAGGCGTGGCGACAAATAGCCAAATGTGGTACCCTCCAGGGTGGCGTCCTGGGCAGAACCAGGGGCGCCACCGGCCCGAGAGCTATATCTACCTCTCGAAGGAGTTTCCTGGCCCTAAACCCAAAGGGCTTAGGGTATGACTGGCGTCTCTCGGCGGCATAGGCACCATCGAGATCAGCTGCGGATGCAGTGAGAGCTGTTGGCGACTGGGGGAGGCGCCGGGCTCGCGCGTACAGGCGAGTGATGCACTGCACGCGGCGCAGAGCGAGTGGCATCTCCCCAGCATCGACCAACAGGCTCTCAATGGGGGAAGTGCGGAAGGCACCGGTCGCAAGGCGAAGGCCGGTGTGGTGGATCGAATCCACCTTCCGCAATAAACGCTCGGCTGCGGATGCATAAAACTCGCATCCGTAGTCGAGCTTCGAGCGAACAAAGGATCGATAAAAAAGTAAGGCGGTAGCCCTATCAGCGCCCCAAGCGCTGAACGTCACGGAACGGAGAATGTCCATGGCGCGGGTACAAGAGACCCTAAGGCTGCGAATGTGAGCCTCCCAGGTGAGGCGTCGGTCGAATACAAGACCAAGGAAACGGTGCGACTCAACCACATCCAGGCGCACCCCATTAAGAAACAAATCTGGGTCGGGGTGAAGCCGTGGATGGCGGCAGAAGTGCACCACCTTAGTCTTGGCCAAAGAAAACCGAAACCTGTGCGCTTCGGCATAGCGAGAGACGCGGTTCAATGCCTGTTGGAGTCGGCGCTCCAGAGTTGGCATCTGGGCCGCGCCAAAAGAGATCGAAAGGTCGTCCACGTAGAGCGTAGCGAGAACATCTTCCGGCAGCATCGAGGTGATGCCGTTGATGCTCAGGGCAAAGAGTGTGACACTGAGGACACTTCCCTGCGGGACACCCTCTTCCTGCTCCTTTGGGCCGGAGAGGGCTCCCCCCACCCGTACGCGGAATCGACGATCTCGCAAAAATTCAGATATAAACATTGGGAGGCGTCCCCTCGCCCCCATCGTGTGGAGAGTCTCCATGATACCGTATCGCCATGCGGTATCATAGGCTTTCTCCAGATCAAAAAACACCGTGGCGTAGTGCTGTCTACGAAGGAAAGCCTCGCAGACGGCATTTTCCAGTCGGAGCAGAGCATCCGACGTCGAGTGGAACTTACGGAAGCCGCACTGTGCAGAAGACAGATGGCCTCCGCTGTCCAGGAAATAGGCTAATCTAACATTTACCAATTTCTCCATCAACTTGCACACGCAAGAGGTTAGAGAGATTGGGCGGAAACCGGTCGGAGTAGAGTGATCTCTCCCCGGCTTGCGAAAGGCGAGCACAGTAGCGATTCGCCAGGAGTCTGGGAGGAGACCTTCCACCCAGATCCTGTTGAACAAATCTAATAGAAAGGCCATGCCTCGCTCACCCAGGTGTCGAAGCATGGCGTACGGGACATCGTCCGGACCATGGGCGGTGTCCGCGCACGAAGCGAGAGCGGAACGCAACTCACTCACAGTAAACTTGTCGTTGAAGGGTTCTCCGCCTCTGGAGGTAAAGTCCAGCCGGCGGCCTTCCGCGACATCACGACGTGCATTGAATGCTGGCGGAGCAGCATCACGGCTAGAGAATGCGGAAAAAGCGGTCGCTAAGGATTCCGCCACGGACGCGGGGTCCGAGATTGCGGTCCCATTCTCCTGGAGAACGGGAGGGGGGTCCTGCGAGAACTTGCCCCGAATCCTTTTGACTCGCTTCCACACCTCAGCTAAAGGGGTCTTCCCGTTAAGTGAAGACACGTATGCCCGCCAAGAAGAGCGGCGGGCGTGCTTCGAAATATACCGGAACCTAGCCCTAGCCCGACGAAATTCAGCGACGGTGAAATCGTTCGGGCGGCGCTTATAGCGCATGTAGGCATAACGCTTCTGTTTGAGGGCCGTCTCACACTCGGCCGACCACCATGGGAGTGGTCGGCGTGCAAAACGGCCAGACGTCCTAGGAATAGTAGTCAGGCCCACGGCGATGAGGTTGCCGGAGAAGAACTCAACGGCCTCATCTACCGACCTAAACTCCTTGACTGAGATAGAGAATTCAGTCATTTCCTGAAATGCAGGCCACCGCGCCCGCGCCAAGCACCACCGAGGTGGTGTCTCAGGCGGCAGTTGCCCTGAAAATGATATTTGAATGGGAAAGTGATCACTACCATGGATGTCATCGACCACCCCCCAATCAAAATCAGGCTGTGCATCCGAAGAGCACAAAGATAGGTCAAGGCAAGAAAATGAAGCGGTTCTCGGACAGTGATGCGTAAACTCCTCCACGTTTAGGACACCCATCTCAAGCTCTTCGATCAGATCGGCAAGGACTTGTCCCCTGGGATTTATGGTGTAATCTCCCCAGAGAGGATGCCTGCCGTTCAGATCTCCAAGCAAGAGATAGGGCCTCGGCAACCGTGCCACGACGCGGCGAAAGTCCCCCGCGTCGAAGTCAGCTGACGGTGGAATGTACGCAGAAATGATAGTATACCTCCTATCCAGGTGCAGCTGCACAGCCACTGCCTGAAAGGAGGTATCTAAAGAGAAAGGAAGAACGGAGACATCATGCCGGGTGTAAACCGCGCATCCCCCAGCCCGGCCGTCCCGCGGTGGTTGGGTCGCAAGACCCTTATACCCCGGGAGGGCAGGCAGGGGGCACGCGCCTAGCATGGTCTCCTGCAAAAAAATAGCTAACGGGGAACGGGATGAGGCGAGCCTCCGCAGCTCCTCCCAGTTGGCCCGGAGTCCACGGCAATTCCATTGAAGGAATATGCCCTCCAGGCCTAGCTCGGAGGAGACGCGGGGGCCCTCCTCGAATTGAAGACCCTCACGGGAATGGCCGTACGCTTCCCGGGGGCAGAACCCCGGGCGCTGTTGGCCGGACAAAGCGCTGAAGGCGCTGTCGCCTTCGAGGACTTATTGGGGGAGGTTGGGCTCGCCATGCGAGTCTTTTCCTCCCTCCGCCTCGAAACTTTAGGCGGGCGTTGCGGCTTCGGAGGCGGGGGGCCCTCTTTTTGAGGAACCACCGTCTCCGAGCCACTCGCTCCACCTCGGGGCGTGGGCAAAGGGGCCGAAGCTCCTTTGTTGCTGTCCTCCTTTCGGGGAACAGCTTTAGGAACCCCGGAAGATGGCCTAGCGACCATCTTCAGGGGTGTTGCCTCCTGTGAGTCTAACGACTCGGTGGAGGCGCGTGGCCGTTTCGCTTTACGCGAAACGGTCACGCTGGGGGAGGAGGGGGGAGCCCTGGTTTTAGCCGGGGCAGGGTATGAACCCTTTTTGCCGCCAGCTTTACCAGGGGAGCGCCCAGGTTGGGTAGAGCCCACAGAAGGGCTCCGAATGGGCGCGGAAACAACCGTGCTCGTTGGCCTGGATGGGCCAGGAGCAGAGGGTGCCTTTCTAACTATTGAGGCATATGACGTCCCAGGCAAAGCCGGGCGCGCCAGGACCAAGTCCTTTGCCTCGCGGAATGAGAGTCGATCCTGGGCCTGAACGGCCAGGATTTCTTTCTCAAGGAGATATGCACCACATTGCTTCGAAGAAGCAGGGTGCGGCTCTCCGCAATTGACACACTTGGCCACACACGATTTGGACTTATCGTGTGCGACCTTGGAGCAATTTACACAGACTTCGGGTGACCCCGATTTTGCACGTCTACATGATCGATTCGTATGGCCGAAGCGGTGGCAGTAATATCACCGCCGCGGCAGTGGCACGAATGCCTTCACGCGGTAGCGGTACCAACCGGCACGCACCGACTCAGGGAGCTTGTCACAGTCGAACGTGACGAAGAGTGTAGGGGTGGGTCTCGAGGCCCCTCCCTGTTTTCTCATCACACGTTCGACCTTGACCGCCCCATGGTCGGCCAGCTCTAGGGTGATGTCCTCAATGGAGTAGTCAACGAGTTCCCTCGCATAAACTACTCCTTTCACAAAGTTCATGGTAGAGTGCGGCGTCACACTCACCGGGGTGCCATGAAGTGTCCGAAGAGCACTTATCTTGGCCGCCTCGGCGGGATTCGCCGCATTCGCCAGAAGGCTCCCGTCCGAGAAACGGGTTACCTTCGGCTCTCTACCAATTGCACTAGCTAATCCTCTCCTCTGATGGATCATGTTGCCCTTGGACAACATGGTGCCATCAGTGGAGCGAATAACGAGGAAGCGTTTGAAGCCAGCGGGCTCGAAAACGCCAGGTAACCTCTGAATCAGGGGCCCCGATGTCATCGAGGCTCCGCCCTGTGCATTCTTGGTCTTAGTCGTAGTCAGGGGCTCCGCACACGAGGGGGTAGAGGGGCCGGATGTGCCGATCTTGGCTTGGTCGCCTACCAAAGTGGCAGCAGACCTATCCGTCCCCGCAGCCCCCGCGGATGGAGAGGAGCCCCGAGTCTTCTTCGTCTTTTGAGTCTTTTTCTTTTTAGGAGAGGAGGGCGGGGAATGAACCCGCTTTTCACCTCCGCCGGCAGAAGTCCCCAGGCCAGATGGACCAGCCTCAGCCAGGTCCCTCTCCGAAATGGAGAAGGTCCTGGTTGTCGTAGGGGCACCTGTCGGAGGAGATCCCTCCCCTCCTTCTACTGCCTCGGAGCCCTCAGCCATTTGAGGAGGACCTTGCATAGGGGCGGATTCAGGTTCGGTGCTTGGCGCCGAGCCCGAATTCCCCCCCATGGAAGGCCCTACCGTCTGGGGCTGGGTCTCCTCAAGGACCATGTCTATCACAGGAGGGGCCTCCAGTTGGCCATCCCCTCCCAGGACATCGCAGGTCCCCTTGGCAGTATTGTCACTAGTCAGGTGGTGTGGGGAGGCACAGGCCTTGACCCCAGCAAGGTTCAAAATTCTTGCCAGCAGGTCTTTTGAGGGAAGCGACCGAAGGGGCCTGGCTTCCCTCTCCCCCCTAAGGGGGTTTGCCCTACCGAGCCGCTTGCACGAGGGGCGGTCGGCAATGGGCTGCCTGCTGGCTTTCTTGGCAGTCCCCTTAGAAAGCAAAGGAGGGACTGCCGCTGGAGATAGGGAGGTGCCCGAAAGCACCTCCAGAGAAGGGGGTGAGGGGGAGTCCCCTACACCCGTAGGCGTAGGAGAGGAGTAAGCCTCCTCTCCGGTTAAAGAATTATGGAGGGTCCCTTGCGCAAGCACAAGGGGGGGGACCTCCATTTTCTCGGTGGAGCTGCCCGAGGGCGGCTCCGTACATGTTTTTGGGGAAGTTGGGGGTTGGGGTTTTTGTTTTTTTTCATACATGGGCATGGTGACCCTCTTTTGATTACGGGACGCAATAGCTCATCACCTCTCGCAGTTGCCCGCACTGCGAGAGGTGCTTACAAGCCCGGCAGAGCCAGGCGCCGCCATTCGGGACCACCCCTCCCGCCTGGTGGCCTGGCAGTCCTTCGGCATGGCGGCTCCACCTTGGACACGGCGTAAAAAATATAGGTTGTGAAGAGGAGAGGAAAAGGGATGTGAGGAAGATGTGGGTGGGGATGAAGCAGGTTGTTAAAAAAAACCCATCCCGAACCGGAGCTGAGGGGTTAGGGAACAATGTCCCCTCCCCCCCTCAGCCCCGATCCGGGGTGGTTGGCTTGAGAAGAAGGTCAGCATTCTACCCTGTGAAATTAGAGGCTGACCAGAGAAAGTTGTGGGAGAGGTTGTATGAAAAGCGACGAGGTAGGGGAGAAATCGGGCTATCTGAAGGAAGGAAGAGAGGCTAAGCTGGGGCCGGACGGAGCGCTGGATCCCGTCAGCACGGCGGCCAGGATGGCAAATCGCCGCGCCCCTTACGGGGTTAAGAAGTGGAACTGAGCTCAAGGATAATAATATGGCTATCATTAATAAAATAGTTTTATTAATAAAACTATTAACAACACACAAAATGGAGAATATTGACATAAACAGAGAATGGAAAGGGTAAGGGGAAATCTGGCTAATCCGAGGCTTAAGATTTGGGAGAGATTTAAAAAGGTAAAACAAATAAAAATTAAAGGGATGGGATGGTTCGCTAAACCATTTAAAGCACGGAATAGGGTTGACAAAAAGGTTAAATACTCAAAGGTAATGTTCAGCTTACGTAATTACACGTGTTGTGCAGAGGAAGGCGATGCGAAGGAATCTCGGTCCGCTGGCGAGTTCCAGCCGAAGGGGGGGAAATTAAATGATCCTGATGTGGCGTCTTGGGAATGAGAACCGTTTCTTGTCTACGGGCTCAAAGAACAATGGCTGTTCTAACGTTGTTCTCTTTCTGAACAACAGGGGGGGAGGGGGAGAACCGTTTCTTGTCAACGGGCTCAAAGAACAATGGCTGTTTTAATGTTATTCTCTTTCTGATGATTGGTGGGCTAAGGAACTTACCTTATGGTGAAAGGCTCAGAAAACTAAATCTACATACATTGGAAAGGAGAAGAGTCAGAGGGGAATTGATTGAAGTCTTCAAATGGGTAAAAGGATATATATAAAAGGTAAAAGGAACATGACAGGACACGTAGTAATGGGTTTAAGCTTGATAAGTATAGGTTTAGGAAGGAGATTGGCAGGAATTGGTTTACAAATCGTGTGGTAGATGAATGGAATAGGCTCACTAGACATGTGATAGAAGCCTCCTCTCTGGGTAGTTTTGAGAATAGATTAGATAAATATATGGATGAAGCTGCTAGATGGGACTGACTTTTTTATGTACATATGTATATATTTTTCTAAGGAGTGGGGAGATTATATTTTGCGGTTGCATGAATGGACATAATCCTCTGGATGCATTTTATGTATATTGTAGATTAGATCTGACGAACTCCTGTAAAGGGTGACAATGTTGATGACTTTTCTCTGGTAAGAAATCTTTTGTGTGTTGACTGGAACAGGAGCTGCCAAGTGTAGGCCATGAATGGTCTTTTGCAGTCTCCTTCTTTTCTTATGTTCTTATCATCCAAAGCAAAAGCCATACTGAGAAACTTTTCAAAATATAATTAAAAATTCCTTTAGTATCATGTCTAATACTCAAAGTTAACTATCTTCCAGAACTTAAATATATTACACTGAAAAGTCAAAAACGAAAAAAAGTCACTGAATAGAGAGCTCGCCGAGAAAATGTCCGATCGCTACGACAAAGGATAGAGCAAGAAAACACAGAGGACAGAGCAACGCATATGCACAACACAACGGTGATTTTGCATGAAAGATAATTTAGAAGCTTCTTCAATCAGATCAGCTAGAAATTTGTCTTCAAGGGTTATTAAATCATAATTTTCAAAGTTGTCTTCATCATTTGACACTTCATTACCTGTTGCTGAATTAATATTTTAAATTGTACTTAACATATTTGGAGCATTGTCTGTGATAATACATAGAACTTCTTTCTTTTCAAAATCCTGTAAAACAGTTTCCACCGATTTTGAAAGATATTCACTTGTGTAGTTTGCATGTGTATCTTTAACCGCCAGTGTTGGAGTCACTAATAAATCTGACCATAATCGCAAAATAATTAACTCTATGTCGAGTGCATCCATCCATTTAGATGAACATAAAGCGCCCCTTAAGAGTTTTTCGAAGTTCCTCTTTTTGTTGCGTAGCTTATTTAAGTATGATCTTCCTAATGTTATCTTTATCTAGAGACACTCCGAGTTTTTTAGCCATTTCTCCATTCATGCCTAAGAATGCTGGTTTTGAGAAAAAATTAAAGGTATACTGTTTTTTACCACCATTTCTATAATATGTTTCTTAAATTTATCCGAGGTCATTGTGAGATCTTTGGATTTGATCTTTGTAGATGCCTTTTTCAAATTTGATGTCTTGCCAGTCATAGTCAGTCTTTTTTATCAGAGCTAGTAGTGCTGCTTGTAGTGATCAAGGAACTAATTTTGGTGCCACAAAATTGTTCATCAACATTAGCATCATCATCTTTCTTGCAATGGCAGATAAAATGTTTGTCGTCATTTGAGACAATAAAATACTCAAACTTCGCAGATCTTGCTTTTGTTTGAGATGTAGTAGCCATTTTAATGGAGTTTAACAAAATAAATTATACAAGCTAGGTAAAAACAAGTCTTGTAAGTTACAAATCAAAACATTAATTCTAGATCATTATGTGAAAGAAAAACAAGAAATAATTAGTTAATTTATTTAGGAAAATAATATGGTTTAATTTTAATAGATTACAATATAATGAAAAGGATCTTTCAAAGTGATATATTTTTATTATTGTTGAGGAAGAGGAAAAATTATGCTGGACTTTTAGTGTATGGAGCTTGAGCTATTACATTTTGACTGGCTCCGGCTCCTGCTCCAACTTTTCTAAATGATCTGGCTTCAGCTCCAGCTCCAGCTGCGGCTCCGCAGCCCTGCTACCCGAGTCTCAATGTGGCTTCCGACCTTGTCGAGGGACAATAGACATGATTTTCTGGGCTCACCATCTCCAGGAAAAGAGTCAAGAACAACAGCAGCCAGTCATGTTCATCTTCTGCGACCTAAAAAATACCTTTGATAAAGTACCCCGTCCGGCAATGTTGAAAGTCCTTGCCAGGTTCAGATGTACATCTGACTTCGCCACCCTAGTACGTGCCCTACATGAGGGCATGTTTGGCAGAGTTTGCCATCAAAACGCCTCGTCAAACCCATTTACCATCATAGGGGGCGTCAAACAAGGGTGTGTACTAGCTCCAACCTGCTTCTCACTATGCACAGCAGCCATGCTCAATGAAATTCCGCTATAGACACCCACAATAGATCTGCGATTCCGCATGGATGGAGGGATTTTCAATCTTGCTCGACTCCGCGCAAAGACCAAAACCATCAATATTTCGTTGCGCGAATTGCAGTATGCTGATGACACTGCAACCCCGAGTCAGACTGCAGACGACCTTCGAATAACAGCCAAAGCCTACACCACTGCCTATGAGGATTTAGGGATGCAAGTTAATACCGACAAGACAAAGCCCTTTATCCAACATCCACCTGGCCAGGTCCTCCCTAACGCTAACACCACCATAAACAACCAACCTTTGGAAGAAGTGGACCAATTTTCTTACCTGGGGAGAATCCTCAGAACCACTCCTACATGCGAGAATGACGTGGAAATCAGGATTAGAGCAGCTCACTCCATCTTCGGTCGCTTCATCTCCCGGGTATTTAATAACAACGCATTGTCCATTAACACTAAAATCATGGTCTTCCGGGCAGTAGTCCTGTCAACAATTCTGTACGCCTGTGAGATTGAATCCTATACCGAAGCGATATCAAGAGCCTTGAAGGCTTCCAGCAACATAAATTAAGACAAATCCTTAAAATCCTATGGGAAAGCCATACCACCAACGTTGTGGTCCGGAGGCAAGCCTCAGTAACCAGGGTCGAAGCCACCATCACTCACCATCGTCTCCGCTGGTCAGGCCCGACCACGTCCAGAGGATGAAGCAATTCCGGCTCTACAGGATCATGCTGTATAGCGAACTAACTAATGGTGCGAGACCATGAGGAGGTCCAATGCGACACTACAAAGATCAGCTAAAGCGCAACATGACCCTAACTAACATTGATCCCTCCTCGTGAGAACAAACTGCAAAGGGCCATTCAACCTGGAGGAGAGCCGTCCGTGATGGTACCGCGTTCGAGGAAGGGAGGAGGCAAAAGAAATAAGAAAAAATGTAGGAAAAGAAAAGAGAGACTGGAACAACCTCACCCCCCCCCCCATGTGATCAGTCCCACGAATCTTCCACCATAGATCAGGCCTTCTAAGTCACATCACTCACAAAAATCAACATAGAAGATAGGATAACAGATGACGGAACTAATGCTCCAACACGTGCTGGTGGGTGCCGACGAAATGAAATATATATTCAAGTATATGAGAAACTCACAAAAACCTACATGAAAGATGAAAAGTGGAATCCAAGTATTTGCGAAATTTATTCAGTTCATTCAGTTCAGTTCATATGTATAATAAATAGTTATATTACAAGAATCGTATATATAGGAGAAAAATAAACGACGCTTCGCCTATGTACAACGAAGGATACAAAAAATAGTGGGTTCTATTACCTGGTAGGGCCCTACCACTCTAGTCCAGCCAGACCGGATATGAGAGGGACAGGCCCAAAAGTCCAAGACAGATACTCCAGTCAGGCTACACGGGAGGTTTACTCAAATATATCATTAATGACTGGCTAAGTGTATCCTCCATATAAAATACCCTGAAAATATAACAAATTGAGATTGAAATGAACTGGCAGTAGGTCAAAGGTGGAACAATTCTTCACCGAGAAAGTACTGCAGTCTAGACTTAAACGCAGTGAGGCTCGGAGCATCAACAATATCTTGGGGTAGAGAATTCCATTTTTGGATAATTCGACAAGAGAAAAATCGTCTACGAGCTTCCAACTGACAATGCTTCATCTGAATCTTAAATTTATGACCTCTTGTGCCAACAGTAGGTGCCATTGTGAAGATGTCGGAAGGGGAGATGATGGTTAAATCGTGGAATATACGATAGCAATAAATAAGGTCCTGCCTTAACAGAAAATAAATTCATTGTCAGAAAAGAGATATTAAAAGCAGTTATATGTACTAGTTATTATATCGTTAGTTTATATAACATATATGTATAATACCCAGTACACATAAATGTTTGTTTGAATAATGCTAAATTAAATTGAGATGTTAGGGCTAACGTGATGGCCAAAGGTAGTTAATACGAGGGATCAAATTAATCGAGATACAAATGATAAATTGTATTTATGAATTAACAGAGAATAACACAAAAAGATAATTAATGGAATATAATACAAGATAGAAAATCGGGGGAAAACGCGGGATTGATGGAGAAAGAGAGAGAGAGAGATTAAGGATTAAATTGCTAAGGGTACAAGATAGCAGTCTATGAATATAGAAATCATAAATGTTATGCAAATTGGGGTTCTGTAATAAAAACTAAATAACACTCCCTCTCCACCTAGTACTGATGCCACACAAGGTGTAAATCCCAGTAAGCAGACCAAGGTTTGCAAGTACTACAGGAAAAGTATCTGCAGGTTTGGAATTAGAGGGGACAACTGCACACATAATCACCCAAAGGCATGTGCTAAGCTGCTAAAGCATGGACGGGATAAGAAATTAGGATGCACACTTGGGAAGAAGTGTCCCGATTACCACCCAATCATGTGCCGAAACGCAATTCGGAAACAAACCTGCTTCAATGAACATTGTCGGTTCCCACACCCAAAGGGGACAACCCGGAGGAAGGATGAGGATGCCACCACAATCCACCCTAAACAGAATAATCACCCAAAGGAGCAAACACATGGGAAACCTACAATAACAGAAAGTAGGCAGGAGGGACAGAAACCTGTGTCAAACACTAATCAAGACACAGACACAGAACAAAAAACTTTTTTAGAAACAGTACTGCAGAAAATGCTGGTAATGGAGAAAAATCAGCAAACTGCCTTGACCAGTCTATTGGACAGGCTGGAAAGACTGGAGGCAAGGGACAGGGGGTGGAATCGGATATTCCATTAATTACCTTTGCCTATGCAAACATCAGGGGTCTCTATCCGAAGACAAACCAGGCTAAATTACCAATGCTTCGGGACCAAGCTCAAGAAGAAAATTTAGCTTTTCTAGCATTGACGGAGACCCATCTGACTAGAGACCACCTAGATGCTGAGATCACCATGGATGACTACACCATCTTCAGGGCAGACAGGAAAGATAGAAGCCACGGAGGAGTCATAAACTATATCAGGAACGATATAGCAGTAAGTGCAGAAAATGTGGCCACCTACTCCAATGGAACAGCAGAGCTACTATCCATTTACCTGAAAAAACTAGACCTGTTACTTATGACAGTGTACAGACCCCCAAACACTACAACAGTACAGTTTGAAGAGATTCTTGTAAGGACAAGAGAAAAACTGGATTCTTTTCCAAAACAAACCACTGAAGTATTGATCCTTGGTGATTTCAACTTTCCACACTTTAGCTGGAGGGATATGAAGACAACTGGGGGCAGCCTAGAGGAAAAACAACAGGCTGAAGCCCTAATAACTCTGATGGGAAAATATTTCCTCACCCAGAAAATAAGGGAAGCTACCAGAGGGAACAATATACTAGACCTAATCCTTACAAACAGCCATAATCTGATCCACTCATACAAAATATGTGAAACCATACTATCGGATCATAATTACATTCAGGTGAAAACAACATGCACTGACTTACATAAAGAACACCTACACAGTAGAGAAACAGCAGCAGATGACCACTTAGGCAACCTGAACTTCTACAACCCTAGCATAAATTGGGACCAAGTTAGAGCAGAGTTGAGGGATACAAACTGGGAGGACATTCTACCAGACACCAACGTAGACAACCTTCTCAAGAAATTTGTGGCGAGATGTAGGGAAATTTGTTCCAAACACATACCCCAAAAAACCAGAAGGAGAATCAAAAATATAATCCCCAGAGACCGTAAAGTCCTCATGAGAAGAAGACACTCACTTCGTACCAAACTTAGAAAGACAAATTACACACCCCTTCAAGGAAGAATACGGTCCCAGATTGAAGAGGTTGAAACAAAACTAAGACAGTCGCATGAGGAACAACAACGCAGGGAAGAAAGAGAAGCAATAACCCGAATTAAGGAAAACCCAAAGTACTTCTTCTCATATGCAAAGAAGAAACTGAAAACCAAATCACCAGTGGGACCTCTCTACGGACCGGATGGTGAACCGACAGCAGACCCCAAACAAATGGCTAACATACTGAAGAACCAGTATGAAGGTGTTTTCAGCAACCCAAGGGAAGAAGAGAGGATATTAGATGCAGGAACTTTTTTCACTGCTCGACCAAGTACTCCTCACACACTCTCATCAATCAACATTGGGGAGGACATAATAGAGGCAATTAAATCGATTGCCCCAGATGCAGCGGCTGGACCAGATGGCTTCCACTCTCAGCTGCTAAGAAACTGCAGTCAAGAACTAGCCAAACCCCTCCAGATGCTCTGGTCTCTCTCACTGCAGAATGGTACTGTACCAGTAGCCCTCAAGTCGGCTATCATTACGCCCATTCATAAAGGAGGCAGCAGAGGCCAAGCTAGCAAGTACAGGCCAGTAGCCCTGACATCCCATCTTGTCAAGATCTGTGAAAGAATAGTGAGAAAAAGGATGGTTGAATTTATAGAATCAAAGAGAGCCTTCAATGACGGACAACACGGCTTCAGACAGGGCCGCTCATGTTTGTCTCAACTACTCCAACACTATGAGAGAATTCTAGAAACCATACGGGATGGACAAAATGCCGATGTAATATATTTGGATTTTGCAAAGGCCTTCGACAAAGTGGATCACGGGATCCTATTACATAAATTACGAAGCCTTGGAATAGAAGGCTCACTTGGAAAATGGCTACACAGTTTCCTAACTGGGAGGACCCAGCAGGTATCTGTGCAAGGTGAACTGTCGTTACCTAGCAGTGTGCGGAGCGGTGTTCCGCAGGGCTCAGTGCTAGGTCCACTCCTGTTCATAATACATGTGGGAGATATAGACAACAACCTGGAGCATGTCGAAGCATCATCCTTTGCAGACGACACAAGGATAAAAAGGCAAATAACAAGCCCAGAAGATGCAGCTAAAGTACAAGAAGACCTGCAGAGAATACTGGACTGGGCATCAACCAACAACATGCTCCTAAATGGAGAAAAATTTGAATTAGTAAGATATGGGAGAAACAACATACTCAAGAGCTCCACCAACTACAAATATGATGAACAGCAGATAGAAGATAAGGAGCATGTCAAGGATCTGGGAGTCCACATGAGCAGTGATGCTACTTTTACCCACCACATAAATACTGTAGCTGAAGCAGGAAAGAGCATGAGTGGTTGGGTGTTAAGGACTTTTGCTTCCAGAGAAGGGCAGTGCCTTAAAACACTCTGGAAGTCTCTAGTTCTCCCAAGGCTAGAGTACTGTTGCCAGCTTTGGTCCCCCCATAAAATACAAGAAATAACTACCCTTGAAGGCATCCAAAGATCATACACGGCACGAATCCAAGAGGTACAGCACTTAAACTATTGGGACAGACTCAGAGAACTGAAACTGTACTCATTACAAAGGAGACGGGATCGGTACACAATAATCTACATGTGGAAGATATTGGAAGGCAGAGTGCCAAATGTGGCCATAGTCACCAACCAACACCCAAGGAAAGGGAGACTCAGTTACATCAAGGGAGTACAGGGCACGGTAAACATGTAGATTATCGGCTCGGCCTGAAAAAATTTTTTTAGGTAAATATTATCGTTCACCCGTGTTTGAATCTTCGTTCGCGTTATCGTTCACCCGTGTTTGAATATTCATGCGCGTTTGAGTTTTGTTCGAATGCTAGGTGCCATTTTTTTTTTTAAATCTCGAAATTAAATCCACCGAAAATTATTTTAGAGCATCTGAACTCGAAGTTAGGGGTCACCTCTAATGCCCGGCTACAGATTTCGCATTCACTTTTAGTTCGCACTAAATTATGCACTTCCAAAAAGTTGTTTAATTGATCTCTAGCAGAAACTAGGCTTAACAATTCCGCAATAGACGACGGACAAACTTGCCAATTCGATTGCATTTTGAAACTGCGGAGAAGACGTGCGATTGAGAATTTTCAAACTGCGTAAAAGGGGAATGTTTGACACCCAAACTGCTAAAAAACAAGTAGTTCCTTGAAATGATCTAGCTAATTACATTTAATTGTATACAAGAAGGTAATAAAAATAGTAAAATGGGGAAAAATATATTGAAAAATAAAAGTGACTCCGAATGGGGATAATAAAAAGCTATTAAGTATGAAAAAAAAATTGAAATTAAGCATTTCTGACGTCATACCCCCCCACACCCCCTATTCTAATTTGCAAAACAATTAAAGACGCTGACATGATGTAGTTAAAGCATTCACCTCTGTAAACGTCAGAACATTATAACAATTAGGATTATATACTGGGGGGCTGTGCCCCCCAGACCCCCCCCAATTTAATGAAACTCAGGATCATCGTAGTGTGGTCCCCCCCTTGTGCTTACCCCCACACGAGCCGTCCCCTTAAATGTACTCCAAAAACGTGAAACATTTTGGAACACGGACGAAAAAACTACGGTTTATCGGCCGGGATCGGCCGGGCCGATAATCTACATATTTACCCAGGGCACCGTACAGCGAGTAAGAAACCTGGCCCACAACTCCTTCACGTACAATGGGCCCCGCTTATTCAACTGTCTCCCGCAAGAACTAAGAGACCTGAGTGGAATTAGCCCTGAAGCCTTCAAAAATAATCTGGATAAGTGGCTTCAAGGACTAGAAGACAATCCACCAACACCAGGATACCCCAGCCGTCACCACAACACCTTGCCAGAAGTAATTCAAACTCTGGAAAGGGAGGAGAATGTGGGATCAAGCGGGTTAGGCGGAAGCCGACTTCAGCCTTGCCATTAACAGGCAGAATTCACCGAAAGTATACCGAAAGTAAGTAACAGTATTCACACGTGGTATGAATTTACAGACCTGAACTGTCGAACACTTTGAATGAATGAACCTTTGTGGATGGAATCGAGAGCATTAGTAACTAAGTTTGGACACAAGCATTTCCAAGATTATTAATATGCATGTAAGAGAGTTTATATTGCAATTTTATTAGATTATAAGATGTCAGAGCCGACAAAGACCGTGTGGTCCACTTCTGGGTCAGCTCTCCTTCAAACCCGCCGATGCAATTAAAGTGTGCATCTAAGCGGTTCTTAAACATTTTTATGGTTGTTGATTTAACAACGATCTCCGGCAACTCTTTCCACGAGGAAACCACCTTGTTTGAGAAAAAAAATCTTTGCTATATTTGTTTCAAATCTTTGTTTCTTAAGTTTGTTTCCGTGTCTTCGGGTTCTTGAGGAAGTGTCGAACTCGAAAAGGGTTTCAATTTTTACTTTATCAAAATTGTTTAGGATCTTAAAAACTTGTATGAGTTCTCCTCTTAAACTTCTCGTCTCAAGTGATTGCAGGTTGAGTGGTTTAAGTCTGTTTTCGTAGGACTTTAGACGTAGTCTGGGAATCAGTGTGTAGCATGATGTTGCACTCTCTAAAACATTTCTATATCTTTACTCAAGTATGGATACCAAAACTGAACTGCGTACTCCAAATGAGGTCGAACCAAAGATTTGAACAGGGGAATTACTATATTTTCCGATTTGTAGGCAAAATTTCTATATATGAAACAGAGCACGCTGTTTGCTTTCTTGCATGCCTCCGCGCAGTGTCTTCCAACTTTCAAATCGTTGCATACTAGAACACCAAGATCTTTTTCTTCTGATACCTTTTTCAGTGGCAGCCCTTTTATTGTATAGTTAAATTTTTCATTTCTTGCTCCAATGTGTAGTACCTTGCATTTATCAATGTTGAGTTTCATCTGCCAATTTTCTGACCATTCCACAATGCTGTTTAAGTCTCTCTGGATTTTATGTTGATCGGCAGGTGTTATTGATTTACCACCCAGCTTTGTATCGTCAGCAAAATTTGAGAATAGGCTCGCTATGCCTTCATCTAAGTCGTTTACATATATTAGAAAAAGCAATGGACCCAGCACGGACCCCTGGGGCACTCCGCTTCTTACGTCTCGCCATCTCGATTGGTGACCATTTATGATTATACGTTGTTTCCTTCCGTTGAGCTAGTCTTCGATCCACTTCAATACGTTTCCACCGATTCCATGAACGGCAATCTTCATAAGTAGATTCTTGTGGGGGGCCTTATCGCAAGCTTTTTAAAAATTTAAGTAGATTACATCTGCTGCTCCATTCGTGTCATACTCTTCGATGATGGTTTGAAAAAATCTAGCAGATTTGTTAAACATGATTTGTTTTTCGTAAAACCGTGCTGTGATTCGTGGATGATACCCAATTTGTCCAAATGTTCGACTATTTTCTCTTTTATAATAGATTCGAGCAATTTTCCGATTAGAGATGTCAGGCTTATTTGCTTGTAGTTGCTTGAGCTTTGTCGCTCACCCCTTTTAAAGATCAGAGTAATGTTTTTACTTTTAAAGTATTCTGAAACGACACCTTCTTCGAGTGATTTGTTGAATATTGTGGTGAGTGGCTTGGCTATCGTTTCTTTCAACTCTATCAGGTGGCGAGGATGGATCAAATCCAGACCTGGTGATTTGATTAGCTTTAAATTTCCGATATGTTTGATTACGTCTTCTTCTGTTACTTGAATACTAGTCATAAATGATGATTCTTCGATAACTATCGGTGCATCAATGTCTAGAATGGTATCGATGTTTTCCGTTGTTAAAATTGACGCATAAAAATCGTTTAAAATCTCGTCAATGGCACCTAGGTCATATATTAAGTCTCCATTTTAGTTTTAAGTTGGCCAATTGAGTCCTTTGCCGTGTTTCTGTTGTTTACATACTGGTAGAACATCTTTTCATTTTCTTTTCCATTTATAGCTAGGAAGTGAAGTAGTTGTGATCCAACTCTGTTAGCAGTAGCATCCGCAAAGTTTACATTTGGAAAGTTGAGGTCACCGATTATTATTGTAACTGTGGATCCAATAAGTTCATGGAGCGAGAGGAACATAAGGTGATCTGACATTTCCGTCTGGGATGGAGCTCTATAGACAACGACAGTGTCGAATACTATGTTTCCAGCTAATGATTTCGCGCATACAATATCCGCATCGCTATGATTCTGCACGGCAACCTCGATGAGATTTAAATTTTCTTTGCAGTACAACATCACGCCGCCCCTCTTCTACCAACCCTATCCTTGAAAAAGAGATTGTAACCTGATATTTTGAATTCACCGACAAAGTCTCTATTAAAAATATCCACCCAACTCTCGGAAATTGCCATTAGATCGAAGTTTTCATTTCCTACAAGAAGCTTAAATTAGTCGATTTTATTTCGAATACTACGTGCGCTGGCATAATAAAAGTTTAAAGAGGGTGGCGTTTTCTTCGGGCGTCGAACGCTGTATTCCGCTACACCGGCTCCGCGTACTGAGACGGACCTGCAAGAAAAAACTGTACAGCATTATTTAATACTCTGCCAAGTCTTGCAGCTCCAACTTGATTCAGATGGAGTCCGTCTTGCTGGAACAAGTCTTCACGCTCGTAGAAGTCGTTCCAGGTTTCGCTAAAGTGCACTCCTTCCTCCGGGCAAAGACCTTTTACACAGTTATTGATGTAAGATGCCTTTCCGTAGAAAGCGTTCTGCGCCCTTATTTTTGGAAGAATGCCTGAAAAAGAAAGATTCCTACTCTTTTCTTTCAGTTTCCACATCAGCTGCCGGTACTTGGCCAGAAAGTCTTCAGATCTGGTAAAAAAAATATTGTTAGTCCCAACGTGGATCACAAAAGCCGTCTCCTGCGTGGATCCACTCGTTTGATCATCGAGCGAATCTATCATGTTTTCGACTCTTCCCCCTGGGTAGCAATATCTCCTCCTCTTCCACAAAATTCTTCCAGTTATTGCATGACGATGGAGTCTCCCACCAGGCGAATCTCAATTTACCTATCCTGTGAGTCGTCTAAAACAGATAATATATTTGCCATTATTGTCGGTAGCCTCCGCTTCAGGGGGTTCGGTGCAACTCCTCGAGGAACGGGCACGAACGGTTCGTCTCCGTTTGCACGCGTCTCGATTCCTGTGCGTCCGTGAGGCACGGGAGGTGCTTCACGCGATTCCCGTGTTGTCTAACTTCCGTGGGGCGGTCCAGCTACTACAGGTGTCTCCGACCCTCGTTTTCCGCGGGGAACAGACGTTGCGCTAGGCGCCGCTGCGTGCTCGGACACTCTCTGGTCGCTCCCGGCCACCTATGAGTAACTAGGCTGCCCATCATTTCGCGTCTTCAGCTCCCTAACCCTGGCACGTACCGCTGCTACAGTAACTCTCGGTTTAGGCGACGGAGCTCAGCTTCCAACTGGTCACGAGACACACAACCTCTACAACTTTTTCGTTGGCCTTCAAAGTGGGCCAGCAAAAACCGTCCTTCGCATGTCGCCCAGACACGTTTTTGCGGAGTCATCTTAAAAACAAGCCTGTTTAACCTAGTAATAAAAAGAGAATTCTTATTTTACCTGAAATATAAATAGATGTTATATTCCTGAAAGAAATAGAGAAGTGTTAAGCCGTCTGAAAAAAGTAAGCGATGATTATTGTACTTGGAAGAGGAAAAACAAACAAAAAGAACCAACCTGTTAATTTTCATGAAATACGAATGAGCGTTGTATTCCTGAATGAAATGGAGTGTTATGACAAACAGGAAAAAGGAAACTATGTTATTTTACCTGGAGGAGCAAGGAAAAAACAACAAAAAACTTATTTTACCTGAAATAGAAATAAACATTATATTCCTGAAAGAAATGGAAAAGTGAAAGGTTGCCTGAAAAAAAAGAGCAATGTTAGATTGCCTGGAACTAAAGCGCAAGGTCAGTTTAATCGGCTATCAGCTGTTCAAGCGGCGCAAACCGAACCGCTGCCTGTATTACTCTGCCAACAAGGAGAAAGAATATATACAGTATTATGTAACAGAGACCTAGTTATTACTCGTATATTGACTAGAATTAAGCGTAAAAATTTATACCGCCTGAAAAGAATAAATAAGCCAAAATAAATTAACTTGTGCAGACGACTATACCGTGACACAACCTTGTGCTTACAAGATGGCCGTATTACTCCGCCAACAAAGGGAAAGAATATATAGGGTATTACGTAACGGAGACCTAATTATTATATTGACCGAAGTTAAGCGTAAAGATTTATCCGCCTGAAAAGAATAAATAAGTTAAAATAAGTTCACTTATGCAGACGACAATTTCGTGACGCAACCTTGTGCTGAGAAGATCGCCGTATTACTCCGCCAACAAGGAGTAGAGTATATACGGTGTTACGTAACAGAGACCTAGTTATGGTATTAGCTGGAGTTAAGCGTAAAAATTTATACCTCCTGAAAAGAATAAATAAGTTAAAATAAATACAGATATGCAGACGACTATTTCGTGACGCAACCTTGTGCTAATAAGATGGCCGCCCCTGCTTGCTTACCAAAGAAGAAGAATGGGACTTTTATAACTCCGCCCACAAGGAGAAAGGAATGTGTATTTTAATACAAATGCATACATACACTCTCTACATGCACTTTTTCGAAACTAGAGAAAAAAAAAATAATCGGACACTAAACACACATATTCTTTGAATGGCAGTTATCGGAGCAAACGAAAAACGAAAAAGCGTGCACACTCAGCCACAGTTACGTTTGGATATACACACGCACGCACACACACACACACACACACACACACATATATATATATATATATATATATATATATATATATATATATATATATACCAAAATTAACCGGTTTTATTTTTATATTAAATGTTTTTAACTCTTACAGTGTTTACAAAATTAAAAACAAAGTTTAAATTTTATTATTTTTAACTATTGCCAGGTCAATTTCTCTTATAGTTTTTAATTAATTTTTTCAATAAACTTTAAATTTATTAACTAATTTTTTGAGTCAGTTTTAAAGCAAATTTAACTGTTGCCAAGTCATATTTAAAATTTTAACTTATAGTACATTTTACTAATATTTTATAATTGGTCACCTTTTAAAATAATGTCTTGTTAGCCTTTTCAAGTTTTCTTAATACGTATTAACTTTGTAAACTTATTCTAGCCTGAAGATGAAAACTTGTCGTTTTCGAAACGTTGTGAAAAATTAAAAGATGTTGCATCCGTTTCTCGTGGCTCTGGGATTTATCCTCAATATTATATATATATATATATATATATATATATATATATATATATATATATATATATATATATATATATATATATATATATATATATATATATATATATATATATATATATATATGAATTTTTCTGCTTCTAGCAAGCCGGATCTTCAGCAGGAAAAGGAGAGCAAGCACTGAATATAAAATACATACAGTAGTGTGCAAATTAGTTTGGACAGTACCAAATTTTTGGACTCTTTCATAATGTCTTAATTTTTGGCAACACTAATGAAGTTTTATTTGTTTTCCGTGCATAATAGTGTACTGGTAACATCTAGCAACTGTTTTGTTGTGCCCTAGCTAAGCTAAGCCCGCCAGTACTACACCAGAGCTTGTCGTGGAGAATTATTGCTTCGTGGTGCACTTGGCTCTGCCAGAATATTCACTTTCCAATCATTATTAGAATATAAATTTATTATGGATATCACACCCAAGAAGCGTGCAAGTATTATAGATTTTAGAAAACATACTGGTTTTAGCATCAGACGGATTTATGAGGAAATGAAGGTATCAGAGTCAACTGTTAGCGACATTGGGAAAAGAGCTGAAGACACTGGTGAACATTCAACACTGTGACAAGGAAAATGTTGAAGAAAACGAAAGGCAACACTTCTCGATGACAAGGTTCTCATAAGAAATAGTATGAAGGATCCAAAGAAAACCAGTAAAGACCTCCAGAGAGATTTGTCTTTAGCTGGTGTAAATGGTTCTTCTTAAACCGTCCGAGGAAGGCTGATTGAAGTGGGTAGATTTGCTAGAAAGCCGGTACGTAAACAGTTATTGACTTCTGCTATGAAGACAAAACGTCTTCGCTGGGCACGCAAGTATGCTGGATGGAAGGCAGCTGATTGGAAGAAAGTTATGTTTTCAGACGAATCGCATTTTGACGTACATAGGCATTGGTCAGTGAAGCAGTTTCTAAAAGCAAAGGGCGGTCATATATCATATTAATATACCATTTATCTTATCATTGGCGTATTCTTTTCAAATATAAACAACAATTATTAAATAATAGTATTATTTCACCACATTTCGAACTAATTTGCACACTATTGTACATATAGTGGCCAACAATTAGGGCTCTGTACCCATTTTCTGGCCTAGAACAATAAAAATATATATGAAAAAGAATTATTTTTCCAATAAAGAGAACAAATGGAAAAGGTGATCTTGTTGACGTTTCGTCAACAGCGTGGACTTGTCTTCAAGTATGTACAGAAAATTAACTTCTGATCACTCCCTTTTTCACAAAATAAACTTAAGCTATACAAAATTGAGCCAATCAGGATTAAGCAGATTTTTAAGAAATTTATGTTTAATTTATTCGCTCACACATAACATTGACTTTTTCTTTTTTTTTAGGGGGAGAAAAGGTACGGCTCACGGTTACTCCTCCCCTCTGTACCCCTCCCACGATCGGGGGGGCACATAGAAGGAAGAGGTCCGCGTCCGACTTGCTCCTGGAGAAACTCCCCACACTTATGACCCTCAGTTCAACTGAACCGATAGTGAAGTGCTTAATGGGAAGTCCGGAACAAGCTTTAGAAGAGACGGAAAGTTTTGAGTTAAAAGAGTACAGATTGGTGAGGAGGAAGATTGAGCAACCTCTGTAGTCAAAGGTAGAAACGGTGGAATATCCTTGCCCGAAGGACAAGGGGGACCTGCTGCTTAACGTGGATTCCGAATCATCGTCATGCATTTACTCATCATTCTTACTTTCTTTGTCACACTTTTACACCTATCACCTATGTTCCTCATACAGAAGCGGGAGGACCGCCTAATCTTGGTTCCCTTATTCTCTTTATCTTGCATTCATCTGTTTATTGTGGCATTCATGCTGTTTTGAGTTATCTTAGCTCTGAGCTTTATTTATGTATTATTATGTTACTTGTTTTTACTTTCCTTCACTTTCTCTTGTTGTTATCACTTTTTTCACTATTTCACTTTAGTTTTATGGGGGGGAGGGCTTTCTTTTATTATTTATCTTTCTTTATTTATCTATAATTATACTTCATCTTGTGATTTTTCTATATGCAAATCTCTCTTTATTTATTGCTTGACTGAAGTTGCCCCTTGAAACTTTACCGCCTAATCTTGGTTCCCTTATTCTCTTTATCTTGCATTCATCTGTTTATTGTGGCATTCATGCTGTTTTGAGTTATCTTAGCTCTGAGCTTTATTTATGTATTGTTATGTTACTTGTTTTTACTTTCCTTCACTTTCTCTTGTTGTTATCACTTTTTTCGCTATTATTTATCTTTCTTTATTTATCTATATTATACTTCATCTTGTGATTTTTCTATATGCGAATCTCTCTTTATTTATTACTTAACTGAAGTTGCCCCTTGAAACTTTATCTTCCATTTATCTGACTATTAGTATTCTTGACGTATTATCTTGATGTGATGATTCCTTCCAAATTCTTGATGACGTGATGATTCTTGAGAGTTGAGACGTTTTTGATGGGATGAGATGAGTTAGCCCTTGAAGTCGTTTTCTTTCCGTTTTCCTTGACAGCGGTTTATCTTGATTCGATTTCTTGAGTTGTCCTTAAAGCGTTTCTCGTGTCCTCCGTTTTCTTCGAGAATTTTCTTTGTAAAAATTGTGGACTTTTTGGGGTCTTTCGTATCCCGAGGCAAGTACTCTACTAATACGCCACATGCGTAGTCCGTACTGACTTGGTAATTTAATGGGCTATTTATATTCTCGCGTTGGAAGGAATTTTTCTCTCTCTCTCTGATACATCTTCGCACCCCTACAGTTTCACTTTGTTCACTTGTTTTACTATCAACTTTCACTTCCCTATCATTTTTGTCAAACTTTTTTAAATAGTTCGCTTATTACACTTTTAGTTCATTTTGTTCGTATTATTTCTGTTTACACTTTTGAGCTGTGTTGTCTTCTTAGTCGGTTGTTTCTTCTTATTTTAGTTGTTTAAATTCAGTTGTCTTATTATGGTATCAATCTGGTGTATTGGTTGGTTATTTCGTTGGTTGGGTTTGTATATTGTCGGGTAAATATCTTTATCTTTATGCTTGTTCATTCTCTCTTTTTGAATTTCTACTTATGTAAACATGGGTACCTCGTCGATTCTCAGCTGTTGTCTGCCGCTGGGAAATCGAGTGTTAAAGGAGACTCCAGCTCTGGTGTTCATGTGCTCTGCAAATATCGAGGGTAGATCGTTTATCTTCCTCCATATTTTATCCGCTCTGTTCCTGATGTTGATGTTGAGCGTTTCTAATTCTGCTTCTTGGTGCAGATCCTGTAGTTTTCTCCTCTCTCTCCTACGGGTCTTGGTGATTAGGTAGAGAGCTTTATTTTGTATTCTCTGGAGTTCGAATTTTTTAGTCCTTGTTTCACCGTTGATAGGGGTTGGCGGGTATAGTAGTACCTCTCTTCCTAGTGCAAGATAGATTTTTGTTTTATTTTTCATGCCTAACCCTCTTAGATTGTACAGTAGGTTAAGCATCGGGATCGCCTTGTTCTTCCTCTGCGTTATATGTTGCTTGTAGCCTCCTTTTGTTATTCTGAGTCCTAGCACTTTGCCCTCACTATGATATCTGTAGTTCTGATCTTCAACTACAAATTCTGCTGTTTTGTTTCTGGAGATTGGGATTATTATAAATTTCGTCCTGTTCGTCCTTATATTCCAATCTCTTTCGTAGGATGTTTCTGATTTCTAAAGTTGTTGTCTTTGCCTAAAAGCGTACGTTCCTGTACGGAGTAACGACGAGTTGGCTTATGTCGTCCGTCAACTGTATGTTTAGGCAACCAGGCATTATTGGTGGTGGCAGGTATGCTGTGTATATTGAATACAGTGTGGGGCTGAGACAGCCCCCCTGCGGGAGTCCAGCTTCCATTTGGAATTCTGGTCCTGATTAACTACTGATCTTCACATATGCTCTTCTCTCTGTGACATAATGGCAGAGAATTCTCTCCAGATTGCTATTCATCTGGAGATTTAGGATCTTATATTGCTTTCCTCTGACCCAGACTTTGTCGAATGCTTTTTTTACATCTCTCAGGCCCAGATCGATGTAGTTATTCTCTGCTTTGGCCTTTCTATTTTCTCTGTTATTATGCCAAGTGCCATTGTAGTGTCTCTGCCTCTTCTGAAACCGAATTGATGATCATTATAAAGGTCATTTTCTTCAAGATATTCTTTTAGTCTTCTGTTAAGGATTTTCTCGAAAACTTTGCCCATGAAGTTCAATTGCGATATTGGTCGGTAACTGCTGAGGTCGTTTGGTGGTTTTCCTGGCTTTGGGACGAATATCATTTCAGCCAGTTTATAGCTATCAGGGAAGTAACCGGTGTTTAAGCACGCGTTAAAAATATTCTTTAATGTTCTGATGATTATGTTAGGTGCCTTAGTAAGATTAATTCTTTTTATTCTTGAGGGGCCTGGCGCTTTCTGCTTGAATGACTATATTACGCCTTTGATCTCTTCCGTTGTTATGTAAGCCCCTGTATACATAATTTCCTCCCTTTCTCGCTCTACAATTAGTGCTGGAGTGACCTTGTCTATGTTTTCTCGCAAGAATGTGTGAACCATTTCGTCTATCTCTGGATTGAAATCTTCGTCCTCCTCTGGTGTTATGGAGAACACTGATTTCCAGTGATTACGAAAAAGTTCTTCTGTGATCCTCTCTTCTTGGATCTTTTCTCCCCGTTTATTCTTAATTGTTATTTTTTTCTCTATTTATTAGTCTCCAGTTCTCTTTTGGTCTTCTTTCTTCGTCTATTTTCTTTATTAGGCTATCCCATATGTGACTTTGCTGTTCCTCTATGAGATGCCTCAGTTCTATTCTCGGGCTTCTGATTTCTTCGTATCGCTCTCTATTTGGACGGGGATAATTATTTGGTCTAGTAATCCTCTTAGTTGCCTATTCTTTCTCTTCATTTCCTCTGTCCATCGAGTATGTGGAAGAGTACGGTATCTTGTCTTTGGTATATATCTTTCGTCCGCCTCAATGATCGTTCTTGTTAATCTTGAGTTCTCTTCATCAATATCTTCCAGGTTGGCGTCAGTGAGATCCTTTGGGACGAAGTTACTAAGATCTTGCGTCTAACCTGCCCAGTTTGCTCTCTTGTAATCCTTCCTCGCCGGTACCGGTACCTGTATCGGGTATTGATTCATGAGAAAATGTGTTTCGACATTGTCGCTACATGCAAAGGTAACTGGTTGAATGTGGATGTTGTATGGCATATTGAAGCTACTTAGCTCGGCATCTGGCTTTGTAGTTGCATTGTCTGTGACATATGTTGGAAAGTCTGGCCGATTCTCATGAAAATGTTTCTTTCCAACATTATTTCTAAGTTGGTTCTTCTGTTGTTTCTGGAGCAATATCCATTTGCACTGCACCTGGCATTGAGGTCTCGCATAAAGATGGTTGGGAAACCTGTGCCAAAGATTTAAAATAGGTAGTGCAGGGGCAGGTAATTTTTTCTTGGTGCTTGGTATCCCTTGGCTACTATTATTGGTGTTAATTCCGTTTCAATTTTTAGGGTCAGGTATGCCTCATCCAAATTATTAATTTCTTTGAACTTCAGCCCTCTTCTTATTGCTATGGCCGCCCCGTCATGACGTTCGCCTGAAGGGTTCGCATTTATGACGGTTTAATCGAACAATTTCATTGTTTTTTCTTATGGATTCACTTCGTCTTCTGATATTAATATTATGTCTGTATTGATCTCTCTGAAGTTATTTCCTAATGTCGATGTTTTATCGATCCATCCCTGAGTGTTGTGCAGAATGCTGAGCTTTCTTCTCCTTTCTGGTTCCATTGCTTACTAAGTTTGGTCGTCTAGAGATCTTTGAAATTCTGGTGGGTCGATCTCTTGTTGGGTTCTGCTTTATTGCCTTTAAACCTACCATTCTTCATACTTTGAAATGTAGAATGGCAGAGAGTAACGCAGTCGTCAGGGTAGATTCGAATTTTATCTTCCATTAAGAGTTTTGTACTTCTTCCTTGTCTTCTTCTGTCTTTCCTTTGAATGCCCATTTGCATTTTCCTTCTTTAATTGTCTTAATGATGTCTTCCTGTTTCTTGCCCCTCGCGGAGGATGGGGGGGGGGCATTCATCGCTGTAATCTTTGAGTTTTATTTCCTGTGCTTCCATGCGTACAATTTTGTTTCTTTCATTGCTTTGCACTAACATGTTTGAAATTGCGTTCTCTTCAGTAGTACGTTACTCGTTGCTTGTTCGTGCCGACGCTGAAGCGACGTTGATTTTAAGGATTTCAGATGAGGGGAGGTGGCAGGGAACCACATCTTCTTCATTCCATTTTTTTCTAGCATTGTATTGAGTATCGTAGCGAAAGTGCCTGGTTTTCCAATATTCATCACAGTTGCTTAACCACTCCTAAGTGTGTTGCATTTCTTGTAGTTTTTTCTTCGTTTCTCCCTTCTCTTTCCTTTCGATTATATTATCACCTTTCTTTGGCGGCATGTCATTGCCATAGTTCTATGTGGCCCATGGCAGATCACGCATTTCTTAGTACTTTTCTCCATTCGTGGTTCTTCTGTCCGCACTCAGAATATACTGTATCTTTCTCAGCGCAGTCATGCATCAAGTGGTCCTCTATCTTATAGCAACGGAAGCACATTTGAATATTAATATGTTTCTCGTGCTCCATGTTCTCTGGTGGAATTCCCATGTTAAACATGAGCAGTCCTCGTTGGAATATCTTTGCTGCCATATCTGTTGTTGCACACACAATTTTGAAGACATGTGTGCGGTGGCCAAATTTAATTATTTCATTTCTTTTAATGCCTTCATGATTTTTTTTCTATTTCTTCTTTCATTTCCTCTTTGTCATGGGAACCCACTCAAACGTAGACTTTCCTGCATATGATACTTTGTTTGCAGTTATCTGGGCGGGATTTTGGCCGTTAGTCCTATTCCCTTTAGTGTCTCTTCCTTCCTGGGACACTATTTTTTCTACTTCTTTTTCCTTACTTGCAATTATCACGTAGCCATTTGGGATGTCGATAATTTTGACAAGGGTTACTTTTATCTGTCCCAATAATGTCTCGCAGAGTTTTCCTTTGTCCGGCTTGATCTCCTGGTTATTTTTCAGTAGAGGTACTCGTAGGAATTCCAGGCTGCCTCCTTTCCATAGAGGGGGATTATCTCCCATCCTTTTGCTAGTCGAGCGCCTAGGCGCTCTTTTCTTCTTTCCTTCCTCCGAAGCCTATGTTTCTTTTCTTCCTTCCTCTCTAAATCTGTAAAAAAAAGATAGTGAAAACGTTCCTTATCACCTAGCAGCCTATGGTTCCCTATTTACCTACTTATTTTAACGCTTCACGACCACCCTACCTATATAGGCCTAAGCTAAGAGGCGCTTCCACAGAATTTCGGGCTCGTTGTCTTAAGGACCCACCTTATTCGCGCCCCCTATTAGGGCTTCCTTCTGGAGTTCAATATACCCTACTTTAAGTGGCTCTGGGCGCAGCGGTGGTCGCGTTATGTCGCTTTTAGTCGGTGTAGTAATTGGAAGTCAAAGCGTGGAATAAGGAGGAATTCAGGATGAATTACCCCTTTAGGGTAAGAACCGCATCCACTGAAAACAGGAGGAATCTCCAATCAGTCCAGAGGGCGCATATATTTCTTCTTTCTTGAAGTTAATGTTAACTCTAATGGAAAGTAAACTTATCCTTAAGCGCGCCCACAGCTCTCTGTTGTAAAAAGGAATCCAAATTCAGTCCGTCCTAGCGTTAACAAAAATGGTTAATCAGCATTTAAGACAAATTTTAAGTTTTAAACATAAACGCTGCAAAAATTAACCAATCAGCGTCAACGTCAAGATAGATTTCAAGGAACAATTTACATTCACTGATTTTCAATTATTAGCGTTACTGAAATTCAATCAATATTTCGCTGGAACGACTTGAGCTGCATTGGTAAAGGGGGAAAAGCTACAATAATGGGTGAAAAGGAGACCCAGAATTCCTCATCTACGCTTGGATCCAGCTACTATCGACTGGACTATCCTCATGGATCGTTAATCACGTGCGCGCGTGAGCCCAAGAGAGGAATCGAAGACGTAGAACTCGACCAGAAAACTTCTATTCTTACAGCAGCACATCCCTGGTTCAAATAACCTTTCTGCCATTAGAAGGTCTTTAGATCCACCAGTTTATGGCGTGTCCGAACCCCGGAAGGAAGACCTACAGGGGTGTGAAGAAGGTCGCTCCGCTCTGGGGCGGAGTGGTCAGGACAGGAAGGAGGACCCTGACAGACAAATTATTTAGGTAAGGCAGATAAGGGTGAACCAGGGAAGATTTAGGAATACGCCACCGCAATAAAGGCCTGCTAGGTACTTTAAAAAGAGTCATCGCGGTTGGGGCCGTCATGGACGACCACAACGGCGAAAAACGTGTCCCGCTCCGGGGGAAGGAGCATTGCCAAAAGCTGGCGCGAGAGAGGGTCTTTGAAATATTTCTACTCCAAATTGGAAATTGCGATCTGTAGGCTGAAGGAACCTGCATATGGCTACCTGGCATTCTGTGACACCAATCAAGATATGGACAACACATTGAGCGAACAATCCAGAAAAAAACTGGAGGAAATTGGTCTTATCCCGAAAATACCACCGCATGTTGCTTCTAAGAGATTGATCATATGTCGACGAATCGATCCCTACGTTGAATTACACCCAACGGAGGAAATCAAAAGGGAAATCGAAATCAAGCAGAAATGGGCAAAAATAGATGAGACACATAAATTCAAAAACCGCGGAGGTGAAGAATATACACACGTCTTTAAAGTGACCTTTCAGACAACAGAAATGGCTGCGAAAGCAACTGAAAAAGGATTTGTCATGTTTAACACTAAAGTGTCTGCTAGTTGTATCGAACGTGAGGTATTCGCCCCACTGCAAGTCTGTTTCTCATGTTATGCTCTTGACTAACATTCCACCAAATAATGTAAACTAGAGGGCAAAGTTTGCTCGGAGTGTGCTAATCCTGGTCACAAATGTAGGGAGTGCACCAACCCTAATAAAAAATGTCTTAATTGCGGCAATCAGCACCGAACATTATCAATGGCCTCCCCAATAAAAAAGACACTGATTACTGACAAGAAAAAGCACATGATTGAGGAGAGAAACAAAAGGGCCAATACCATGTATGCACAGGCAGCGAGAAAATCCGATCAGGAAAAGACGATTATTCAACTTGACCAGAACATGAGGCCAGATTTAATAATGTACATTCTCCATGCCCACTTCGCTAACGTTATAAGGCCGGGTAGCTATGCAACCAAACTCAACAAAATGCTAGTCCACAACGGCCTTAAACTGATGTGGTTCCCGGTAAACCCGCCCTTTGGCGAGTTGTTCCAGGCGCAAATTAAGAAAATGTCAGAAGCCGTACCAAGGAAGCGCTCTGCCTTTCAAGACCCACGATTAAACAAACCAAAAACGGCAGAACAAACTCAGTCTCAAATGGACGTAAGTCACACCCCTGCAAGCAGCAAGCCTGTATCAGTGCAACCGTCAACGTCATATACACCAAGCTTCACAACCAAAAAACTATGTATGAAGATATACGGATCTCCATCAGCACCAATTTCGAAATTATCTAAAAAGGATTATATCAACGACAGGATAATCAAAGGGAAATATAAATGGGATTTTGACGCTGATATTAAAGAAGAGGAATTAGTCCAGGCAATTAGGCAAGGGCTAGTTGGGATTTACCCAAAATCATGCCACAACCTAAGTCAGGATCAATTCAAAAATAAAAGATCGGGAGTGGTGAGATCTCCAGCAAGAGAAAAGGGAGGAAAAAGTAAACAACTTAATAAGAACTAAACATGGAGACCGACGTCAGATACATTAAAAACCTGAAAATATTCTCCCTCAACGTTAATGGATGGAGGAACAAAGGCGGTATATACCACGAGATTATAAGATCAGTATCCCCAGACATCCTACTAATATCTGAACATGATTTGGACGGAGAGAGTGAACAGATAAAAATCTATAACTATGTGATGCCAATGACAAGCCACTCAAGGGAAAGATATAACGGAGTTGCCATTTCAATTATGGAAGGTATCAGATTCAAAGAAATCCAAGATCTCGAGGAATCCTACTAAGCCATTAAGATTAAAATGACCTACGATAATATAATTGTGACAGTGGGATACCAGCCACCAAGACGTCCATACTTACCAATCTCTAACTTTATCTGACTGTTTAGAAGAGAGGAATCAACCATTTTAATAGGAGATCTAAACACACGATGCAGATAAGCTGGATACACCACCGCGTTCACCGGTGCTGGGACTTCGCTATGACTATTAATTAGCAGGGATATCGTACAAAGAGAAGGCCCCAATTTTGCTACATTTCACACAGGAAGGTCTTCAACTACACCTGATATAGTACTGACGGATCCGAACTTCTCTCTCGATCAAGTTAACATGATAACAACCTTCTCAACATCTCCAATACAGGTAAAAATCCTAAGACGCAGATGTCTGGCCAAAGCAAACTGGGCCGCATACTGGGAATATCTCACGAACATACAGATAGATCAGATGGAAGGAGCCACACCCTAATATATCGAAAGAGAGTTGAATCACATAATAACAAAGCTCGTGGAAGCCGATCGCTTAGCTGTCCCCTGGACAGAATGCAAAGTACTACCAGCTCCAAGGTGGGAAGAAAATATATTAAACAAAATGCACCAAATGGACGCCCTTATCAACCAGATAAATACTTATGGTAACACTACACATCATTATAGAGAGCTAAGAGATACAGGAATTGAAATCAAGCAACTCATCAGGGAGAAATTGGGGGAAAAGTGAAATAAGATCATAGCTAAAATTGATGCAGAAAGGTCCCCAAGAAATTTTGGAGCCAATGAAAAGACTAAGAGGCACCCCCCCTAAAAATAGAATAGCAAATAAAGTTAACAGTAATTAAATCTCAGAAGATGGAGAAACCGTTTTATAATAAATGGGGAAGAAAACAGGAACTTCGATGAAAGACATGAGGGAACCGTTCTCGAAAAGATTAGTGAAATAGGTTAGTAGCTCAGCCCGCACTATAGCGTTGATGGTACTCGTTTTGCACAGGAGGAGGGGAGGCCCTTCACCCATGAGAAATATGAGGCTGCCCTTAAGGGCTTTAAATAAAAAGCTCCAGGAATAACCGGCATCACAAAGAAACATCTAATAAACGCTCATCGAAACATAAACGAGGCCCTATTGGAGATATTTAATACCTGCCTTAATATCGATTATTTCCCAACCCAATTCAAAAGGCCAAAATAATATTCTTGCTCATACCAGGAAAATCCAAAAAGGATATAGGCAGCTATAGGCCTGTTTCGATCTTGGATTTCTCCGGCAAACTCCTGGAAAAACTCCTAAATAACAGACTGAGAAACTACCTGGATGCCACAGGTCTATATAATAATCAACAACATGGGTTCAGAAGAAAACTTGGCACCGAAACAGCACTTGCATTGATTACTGAACGAATTGCTATCGCCAAGGCCAAAGACCACAACGTAGACCTGGTGCTTCGCGACGTGTCATCAGCGTTTGATAAGGTATGGCTTCCGGCCCTTAAATTAAAAATAAAAGATCTCGGAATGGAACAAAATATAGCACGTATAGCACGAACAGGAAACAGGGTTGCCACAAGGAGGATGCTTCAGTCCTACCCTGCATGCAATTTACACGGGCGACCTGCCCCACCCTAATCAAGAATCAGCACAATATATACAACTGGCAGACTATATAACACAGGTCGTCACCAGCAACTATCGCAACCCGAGAGATACAGCAAATAGGACAAGGGGAGAAATTGAGAACATCAATAGATACGAGAGAGAGAACAAAATAAAAACAAACATCAAGTTTAGAATGATCCCGATGGGGCGACGTAAAACTGCAGATGTTCGAATACAAGGCGAACTCTACCCATACTCCGGGTATGTTGCGCACTTTAAAGAAAATATTAATTCGACCAAGGTATGCGAGAATCACTGTTTCGTTTCCGAATGCTATCATCGAGAAACAAAAGGAAACTATATATGTTACTAGTGAGACCATTACTGCTATATCCCGCTATTCTTCTTCATGTCTCTAGCGAGACAATGATGGGGAAAGCTCAAGAGGTGCAAAATAAGTCCACGGAATTTATGATTAACGTTACACTTCAAAACCGGATCCCATCGACTATACTTTACGAAATTGTAGACATCGAACCAATAAATATGACTTTGCACAAACGCGCAAAAGATATTTGGCAAAAGATTAACCAATACCTACCAGAAGAAGTGACCCGACAAATAAAACTCGAAGATGAAGAATTACCGAATCTACGTTTCAAACAAACCTGTAAAATTAGCCAGCTGCAGACGCGACAGGTAATTTACCCGATTTATAGATAACAATGATGCTAATGAAGAAAAATAAAGAAATTAATCCATAAAAACAATCATAAAAAATATCAATAGTGGATAATTAATTAATAAGTATAAAGTTAAAAAAAAATTATATTAAAAATATCCGAAGTGGACAAAAAACAAAACAATAAAAGTTATGCAGCGACAAGCTCGTTGAATTCACAAAAGATAATTTTCCTTGAATAAAAAGGCTTGAAATCTTGACTCAGTTTCTGAGAATCAATGTACCCTTTCACTCTATAAACACATTTTTCTCTTCTTACTTCTACTTCATACACAATTTCATCCCTTAGATCGTCATTGATCAAGATTTTGGTGGTCAGTAATCATTTTTACTCCAATCGTAAATAGGTTAGTTATTTCTCTCTCGTATACGGTTTTCGATAAAGGCTGAACAGAAAAGGGAATTTAAAGCGGCAAAGTTAATGGGAAGTGAGGCAAACACTTGATCCTTTTGTGTTACTACCAGTAAGTTTCATACTCTTCGACATTTATTCGTTCTTTACGCGCTTCGATAAATCACTGTGCGATAAAGGCGGCAAGGCCAAGTGTAAATTATATTGCCAAACGTGAAAAGTTCGAGGCAAAATTCAATGTATTCCTAAGGTACAATAGGGAAGAGTTTGTTTAAGAAATTATCGAAGTGAAGAATACCAGTGCCTTAAGTATATATAGTGAAGTGCCAAAGACCAGCAGGATTACAAGGAAGAACACAATTAAAGTAGTGTGAAGGTTCTAACTTTTATTTTTGACCCCTTTATCTACTTCACCCAACACTTTAACATGTTTAATTGAGAAATCAGGTTGGATAGGGAAAGGTGAATAAAGATGCCCATACGGGTTGTAAGTGGTGGGACTAAGCTCCAAGAGAGAGAGAGAGAGAGAGAGAGAGAGAGAGAGAGAGAGAGAGAGAGAGAGAGAGAGAGAGAGAGAGAGAGAGAGAGAGAGAGAGAGAGAGAGAGAGAGAGAGAGAGAGAGAGAGAGAGAGAGAGAGAGAGAGAGAGAGAGAGAGAGAGAGAGAGAGAGAGAGAGAGAGAGAGAGATACTGAGATAATATATGGTAAATTAAATGTTGCCCTGATAAGATTGATAGACTCGTACTCCGGATACGTGGCAATGTGCCACCAAGACGAGGATAGAGAGGGACTAACAGGGGAAGAAGCTAAGAAGGCGATGTGAAAGATTGACCTGGAGCCAGTGATCCCAGCTGAGATCATAGCACCACAGTCATCTGCAGACGGATTGACCAACAAATAGGGGAAAATACAGCGGAGGAGATCAAACGCGAAGTGGAGGATAAACAATCGTGGGCTAAGGTGTCAGAAGTGGTAAAGTTAGGGAAATTTAACAACCTATTAAAAATAACGTTCGAAGATGTAGAGACTGCTAGAAAGGCAAAACAACAAGGCTTACTAGTATTGAATCTGCGGATCACTTCCCCGCAGATAGATACATAGGAATTTGTAAAGGTCATGATATCCTCTAACTGCCTGGCAATCGAGGATCATGAAACAAAGGATTGCAAGTCCGAAAAGAAATGCTTGAAATGCAATCAAATTGGTCACGGGTTTAAAGAATGTAGGAGCGAGATAAAGAAATGTCCAAATTGCCAGGGTTCTCACGGAGCAATGACCATGAGCTGCCCGGCAAAAAGACAAATTATTTTAAAGAAGAAAGAGATGGTAAGGACAGAGAATTTGTCATATGCAGGAGCAACTAAAGAGGGACCACAGGTAATCGCAAGCCAACAGGTAGCCGCAGCACCGACGGTGAATCAGGTGCCTTACATCATGATCGAGAACCAATCTATGGATATATGGGGGGGATGGGGCTTTGGAGGTTTTGGATGATGAAAGGGATCTCTCCGTTGGTCACCAGATATATTTATATTTCACCTCGTTTTGTGATCCTCTTTGCTATTGCGCTCCTCATAAGATTGTTGCGAAACGTTGATCGTTAAACCGGATATGGGTGATACGATAACGTTCCGAGAGGGACAGGTGTACTCAGAGTTGCCCCTAGCCACTTAATTCCTTCCCCCTGCTCTCTGGCTACCTGCTTCTCCGAACTTTTATCACCAGGATCCAACCTGCCTATACGTGTATAGCTTCGTTCGTAATTTTGTTAATACGAGGAATGGTCAATAAGTTTTGCAATTCGGATATAAGGAAACGAGATATGAGGAAAAGTGTTTTATTATTTTTCAATATAACTACCCTCGACTTCAATGCACTTGCGCCACTTGTCCCTGAGGCTTCGAATTCCCGACAACCAGAAATTTACCGACTGCTGTTCAATCCACTCCTGGACGGCGAGTTGGACATCTTCATTGTCCCCAAACCGGTGTCTACGCAGTGCAGCCTTGAGCTGGCGGAATAAAAAGTAGTCGCTAGGGGCCCGATCTGGACTGTAGGTGGGATGGTTGAGGTTCTCCAATCCGCACTCGCGCTGGGCAGCTTGTGCAACTCTACCCTTGTGGACAGGGGCATTGTCGTGGAGGAACAAGACACCGCGTGTCAACTTGCCGCGCCGCTTCTGACGGATGCACTCCTTCAACCCAGCCAGTTCCTCGGCGTAATATTGGCCTGTGATGGTCCTTCCATGAGGGGCATAGTCCACCATCAACACTCCCTCAGAATCCCAGAAGATGGTGGCCATGATCTTCCCGGCTAAGGATTGGGTCCAGAGAGCCCCTGTGCTTCCAGGCCATGCTTTCGAGCTTGGTCTCGGGATCCCAGTGATGGACCCATGTTTCATCACCTGTCACTATGCGTGACTCGAATCCCGCCGGGTCTTTGTTGTACAGGAGAAGCAGCTCCTCCGAACTTTGATGACGTTGAAGTTGATCATGGGGCGTGAGGTTTCGTGAGGTTTCTAGGGACCCAACGGGCAGAGACCTTGGTCATGGCCAAATTGTCGTGGATGATGTTGATAACACTTCGATGTGATATTCCAAGTTCTCGCTCGATTTCTTCGACCTTCACCCGTTGATTTTTGAGGATCATCCTCTCCACACGGGCCACATTATCCTCGTTGGTCACGTCTGACGGGCGTCCTGGACCGGGCTCATCTTCAAGGGACTCACGACCATGGCAGAACTCTCTATTTCAGCGAGCAATGGTTGCATAGGAAGGGGCGGTGTCGGTGTACACTGCAACCATGCGTTCATGGATCTCTTTTGCATTCTTGCCTTCCTTGGTAAAAAATTTGATCACTGCGCGGTGCTCAACCTTCTACATTGTTGAAAAAATTGTGACTGATGATCTGCGATCAGCTACTGCTTCTTAAATAGACGAGGCAGGAGCGTGCGGCCGCAGGTCCTGACTTGTCATAACTTGTCCTAGCACTCCCACAAACAGCCATCCCCCTTCCTCTGTTTTGCCCTACCGATTCGCAAAACTTATTGACCGCCTCTCGTATATTTTGTAACATATATATACTGAATACTTTGTAATAATTCCCCATTTTAACTCTGAAGATGATTGTCGATGTATCGAAACACGTCAGTTAAATTAAAGAAAGTGCTAAATTACATTAATTTACTTCTACCTTTGGCAAAGTAAACATCAGTCCCCGTTGAACTTCGGTACTCTTGTCCACAGGTTAAACAATGAAGAAAAGGCGAATATAAGACAAATCGAGAAGATTGAAAAAAGAATTATTAATTCGAAACTAGCGGTCGCTTATAATAAAACATGCTACTCGTATAATGAAAATATACTACCCAAATTCACACACACAAACATATATATATATATATATATATATATATATATATATATATATTGGTGCCATTAAAATAGGTTTTTTGAACATTCTGTGTTTCACTCTTTTCCTCCAAAAACCATGATCAGGGTGCGTATTGTAATC
>CAXAKS010000057.1:0-49634 GCA_963969495.1 Ceratothoa steindachneri | reverse complement strand
TTCTCTTTTGGGCACTTTGGTTAGTTAATTCAACTCTTATTTCGTTCTGTCTTTTCTATGACTTTCCTTGCCCTTTTTGCAATTATTCTGCTAAGTGACTTTATCTTTGCCTCCCTGGGCAGGTCTCGTTGTCTTCTTCTTTTTCCTTTTCTAGTGTTTGTTATTAAGTATATGGCTTTGTTTTGGACTTTTTGGAGTCATAGTAGGTTACCTCTCGAGATCGTATACATTGCTATGGTTGGATAAATAATCGCGGACTGTACTATGGACTGGTAAATTTTCCTCTTGTTTTTCATGCTTAGGTTTATTAAGTTGTATAGTAATTCCAGGCCGATTCCCCCATCCCCCCGATTTCCTCTCTCAGTTACGTGCTTTTTATAACCTGATTTCGTAACCTAATTTGTTACCATATGTTTATGCTACTATACGTAGCATACTGAATGGGCTTTCAGGGGTTACTATTGTTTGATCCAATTATCTGTGTGGCTGAAACAGCTGCTGCATTCTGTTAATGCCGTTCTTGCATAGGAGTTTTGTGGTTTGGGTGAAAGTTTTATGCCCAAATCGCGAGGTCTCAAGTCGACCGATGTCCATAGATTCTCCGGAAAGTCTTTCTAGAAGACCTTATCAAAGTCTAATTATTGGCTAATGACTAGCGACGACTAATCATTTAATTTGAATTAATTTAGTTTTTATTCATAACAACTCATGCATGATTAACAAACATCGAATTTTCTAAATTACAACACTAACGTAATGGTTTTCCTTAATTTTAATTACTTATCGATGACATTGTTCAATAAAGACTTGCAAAATCACCCAAAATTGTAAAAAATATCATGCGGCAGAATATGTACGATGTACAAACACTTGTAATATGTACAATGCACCCGCCTTCCTCAGAAACATGTTGCTTACCTCCTAATAACAGGAAAAATATTCCATTTGCTAAGCATTTCATGATACACAACTAAATGACAATTACACTGCGTTACACACGATAAGTTACAACTACGGACTCCAAACGAAAAATGCAATGAGCTAGAGAAACACAAACCTAAACCGGATATTTATGACGGCTATGTAATAATATAGTCATATGATTAATATAGATTTTTATGATAAGTTTCCACGTTGTATTATTATTGTATTTTATGGTAAAATGTTCACTAAGAACTTCAACTTCAAGATATATTAAAGTAGTCGAGAGTGAACGCAAATATTTGTAGTTAAGTTTGTTAGGTCAGTGTTTTTTTTACTTATTTTTGCTTAATTGGGTACGAGGGGTTTTCATTTGTTTGGTAAAATTATCCTTGCTTCTGATCACGTAGATGAATTTGTGTTTGTAAGTATTGTTTGACGTTTTGGAAGTGTCACTAGTATCCTGATCATTTTCCAGTATTTCATGCTATTTTTCTCTAATTTAGTATGTCCGTGGCTGCCCGCATTCCTCGGTTCTCGAATTAAAAAAAAATTCTCCAGAGTTTATTTATATTTCTTGATTTTTGGATGTTCTTTAGTAGCATTGATAGAATTTAAGCTTGTGTATTGAACAAAACCACCATTCGTTGTTTTTTTTAGTTTGATTTACACACCGCGTGTTTTGTGAGCTTGGAATGTGTTTGTTTTTGTTATAGTTTTTTGCGGTTTGTTGCCATTACATCCTATAGTGCTCTAGTGGTGCTTGCAGTATTGTTTAAGCCTTGTGTTTTTTTTAGGTAATGAATGTACTTGTTATGTTTCTGTAAAGGAGATCTTTGACTGTTTTGTTTTTTTTAAATATTCGCCCTGATTCTTCTCATTGACTTCATCGTGTACCAGCTGCATTGCTTCTGATACGTGAGTATTAATTGATTTGTTTTGCTTATATTATATACCACGGAGTATCCTTAGTTAAATCAGGTTTCTTATCGCACTTGTTCTGAGCGGCTTCCTGCCCAGATCTAATTACCAGACTCCAAACCCTCGCTTCCGGTTTCTCTCTCCCACTCACTCGAGTCCTGCATCTTTGGCCTCGCGTCCTCTCAGTTACTAGAGCGAGTTTTAAAAACTTTACGTTATCTTCGAATATTTCATCATGCAGACTCATCCCATCAACTTACCATAAAATAAAGTATCTAGATATACTGAAACCATCCTCCAAGGTACTTCAAGTTTTTTTCTCTTGACAAATCTCTGGGCTCTC
Source organism: Ceratothoa steindachneri (assembly GCA_963969495.1). Taxonomy (NCBI): domain Eukaryota; kingdom Metazoa; phylum Arthropoda; class Malacostraca; order Isopoda; family Cymothoidae; genus Ceratothoa; species Ceratothoa steindachneri. The sequence continues at coordinate 47,449 of CAXAKS010000057.1, read as the reverse complement.
TCTTTCGAAAGGAACAGATTACAATCACGTTTTCAAACACACTTTAACTCACTTCTCAAAACACAGGCCCCCATCCCCACCTACGATGTTTTTTTTTTAATTGTCTTAGTTTGATTTTGAAAAAGGCTTATTTCACCTGTGGGTATTCATTCATCCGCACTGCTAAAAACCTAGGCGTGCGTGTGTGTGAGGGGGAGGGGGGTAAATACTGCGTCATATCTCCCTCCCTCTCTCGAATCTCTCAAAACGGATGAAACTCTGCTTGCAACCTAGTCTCTAAAAGATCACCAACAATACACCTTCTTGTTTGCGAGTTTTAAGATGCATTAACTTTCTCTCTACCTCCCTCTCTCGGTGGGTGGGTGATTCTATGCTCCGTAGGAAACTCTTCGAATTCTGCCTGTGATTGGTCACCTGTGACACGCAAACACTATTTTATCCCGGGTGGTCGAGTGGAATGCGCTGATCCCGCCGTAAACGAAGTATCTCAATTAGCCGAGACAAACAGGACATACGTAATTCACGTCAAAACAAATGATGTTCAGCGAGCACGCTATAAAGACCAGCCCTTCAAATACAAGCAGATGATTAGGGAATGCAAGGTAAAATAGAGCAAAATTCTAACTTCAGGAATTATCCCACGTATTAATGCCGAGACACGTTTCTACAACATGGCCACCGGCATCAACCGCCACCTTGCAAGTCTCTGCGTGGAAGAGAATGTAGTTTTTTATCAATACCTGTGACGTGACAATTTATACTTTGACCCTTCACTGTTTTCCACAGATGGTGTCCATCTTAACTAAGTTGATTGCAGTTCGTTTTGGACGTCTATTGAACGAAGCCGTCAAAGATTTCCGTTTATAAACGGGCTCAGTCGCGGCAGCCAGGCATTTCAGTGTAAATCACCTTAAAACCAGAAAATAAACTGATGTGTAGTCATCTGAATCTAATAATTTGATAAAGGTTTATATGTGATTGTCCGTAGTACGCAATAAATTCTCAGACTCGGAAGAAATTGTGTTTTTAGAATACTATGATGTCATTGGCATTGCATAATCCTGGACAGATTTTCTAGCCGAATAAAAACTTCCTGGTTTGATTTGAAAATAGCATAATTAATAAAAATGGACTAGGTGTACTATGTTTAATCAAAGAAAGTCTTATCCCTAATTTATTGTCAAAACTTCCAATTATAAACATCGATATAGCTTACATTCTCTTAAAAAACAATCAAGGAACAAAAATGACCCTTGCAAAAGATTTACGAACACATTGAAGAAATAAGTAACACTCGAGATACCGAAATTTTAGGTAATATCAACTTACTCGTATCTAAATGGAGCAACACGATGTCTTCACATTCTAGCCATGAATTTGATACTAGCTTGCAAGAAACTTCGCTCTTTCAACTTGTTCAATCTCCAACTGGTGGAAATAATGTACTTGACCTTGTATTTGCAACAAAAGAAGACCTGGTAGAAGATGTGAAAGTTGATGATTTCAGTAATAGCAAATATTACCAAATAATTTTCTGTATTAATTTTAATAACAGTAAATGAAACCCAAGTTATGAAAAAGTTCCTAATTTTAAAGAGGCAAAGTTTCGCAAACTTAGAACAATATTTAATGAAACGGACCGGATCTTTCTGACTAACATTCGGTGTTGGGGCACTTGCAGGCAACTTTTTGCGGCCGCATTTGCGATCGCAACTAATTTTGGTTGCGATTGCGCCGCAATTATGTTGAATGAATTGCTAATTGGCTTGCGACGCAATTATTTTAAGCAATATAAACCGCAAGTCGCAAACGCAACTGCCTCTTCATTCCACTTGAGCTCCCTAGCCTTGGGTTGCAGGCGTATAAGCTCGGTCAACGGGGCTGCAATTGCTGCAAAATTGGGGATCTTTCTACGGGAATATCCCAACATGCCCAAATAACAGCGGGCAACTGAGTGCGGCGATGGCGGTGATGGCTGGGCGGGAGAGGGGCCTTAAAGAGCCCCACATTCCTCCAGAATAGCCCTGCGTGGGGGGGGGGAGGTACGTTCTGAAAGTCATTTATAATCAGGGCTATCGCAGGTTCCCAAGATAATTTCACACTTGACGCATGTGTTGGTCCACTTGTACGCCGCGCGTGCAATACACAAGCAGGTTGAAATTCCTTAGGAAATCAATCCCTAATAGCCGAGAGGTGGTATCCGCAACTATAAATGACACCTAAATGAACGACGAAGACTCGGGATCGTTATGTTCGTGTGAACCTTCCTGTGCACTTTGATTTTTCTTCCATTCGCTGTGGATATATTAACGTCGTTGGATTCACGCAATTCATTCGACCTTGCTAATTCCGCCGGGATTATTAAGACACTTGCCTCGGTGTCTATTAAAAATTTGCACTTTTTAGCATATTTTTTCTCGGCGACGGTGAAAACTAATGGCATGCTCGCGGCCGCGCTTGCTAAGGCATGCCTGCCTAGTTTTCCTGTGGGACTGGCGAAGATGGCCTGGAGGAAGGTTGCATTTGCAAGGGTTTTCCTTCTTTTGGCCACCTGCACCAGGGCTTACAAAACTTGGCCTCCTTGCTAAAGTACAGGTGCGAGCGGCAAACCACAGGTTTCTGTTTTCTCCGGAATGGTCACAGTCCCCACGGTATATTATGCGCACTGTAATTATCATTAGGCACCGATCGTGCAAAACCCGACGAATTATTTATGCACTTATCACGCGCTTTGTTACAAAATGCACCGGACGCGGATACAGCACTGCATTTTTCGGAATTTACACTATGAAACCGCTCTTTATCGAACGCGTAAGCTCATCCGCCAGTTTACTCAATTAGGCCAGGGTTAGTTCTTTTTGTGAAGCAATTATAGGCGTGGCGCAATGTTCGCCGTAAGGATTGTATATATTTGTGACGAACGAGGTCCTCGCTTAGTCCTACCTGAAGGGCAGTTTTTCAAGATTGATGTTAATGGCGTTCACGAAGTCCCGTTCGCCTAAACCTGTTTGATGGTTGCTTGCAGAGTCCATTTCTTCGATGCCTTCACTGTCCGCAACGTAAGGTCACTAGTTTATAGCAAATCTATACCAGGCAACTATCGCCCAATTAGCTTAACCTCAGTTGTGTGCAAAATTCTTGAAACACTCATGAAGAAGAGAATCGTGAACTCTTTGGAGGCAAACAACATTGTTGAGGATAGCCAGCATGGCTTCCGTAACAAACGTTCCTGCCTCACAAATTTTTAGTTCTCCCACGCACATTCCCCTCACATTTTTTTTAGTTCTCATCTATACGATGAGAGTAAAGCATTTGGCATCATATACCTTGATTTCCAGAAGGCCTTCGACAAAGTTCCTCACAGAAGTATAATGATAAAACTAAAATTGCATGGAATACAGGGTGACATATCAAGATGGATCGAGAATTGGCTCAACAAAAGTAGGCAGAGAGTAATCATAAATGGTAAGGCATCTAAATGACTGTAACTAGCGAGGCTACTCAGAGTTCAGTTTTAGCCTGTCCTCCTTTTAATATACATTAACGATGTCGTGGTATGACATTACATTATATCAATACCATATTATATATATGGGGGGAGGGACCGATAACTTCAAGGCGAACCGACAAAAGGGACGGAACGCCACGCGTTTCGACGGGCGAAACAACTAGATAAGAGTGCAACGAGGTCAGGTATATTATGGGCAATGGCAAAGCTCAAGGTTATTTAAAGAGGGATGTACAAAAATATAATTTTATTTACATAAAAATAATGAGAGAAATGATGGGCAAAAATTACATCAGAGAATAAAAGGAAAAAATTAAATCAGATGAACAAAGGAGGGGGGAATTGTAGTTATGAATCAGACTATGAAGTTAAAACTTAAGGTGTTGCAGGAGGAGACTATTCAAATGGGGGGAATTAACGTAAATGGGTTACTGGAGGGCGAGAGTGGTTGGTTTACAGAAGATTCCACGGGAGACATCAGGGTAAGGCTTCACGGATGTCTTCTGCACGTGAGGCGAGGCTGCTCGAAGCTTCTGAGCGGGATGTCAAAGTAATGATGGTTCCCCCCAAAAGGGGGGAGGGGTAACGTCCGGTCCAGGGAAGAGTATTTCGGCCACCCGAAAACGAGGGGCGAACGAGGAGGGCTTCGACAGGGGTTGACGAGAGAAGTCGGAAAAATCACTTGGTAGCGATCGTTAAATGGAATAACCTCACTGGCTGGGGCTAATTCCAATACACAAAAATAGTTCAGCTGTCACTTTGCTTTGTTGTTAACACCTGACTTGGAACTAGGGGAATTTTTGGGGGGGTCCAGGTGAGACTTCTCAACTCTGTGTCGGTTTCATGGAAAACGAGCAATATATATGTCTGAGGCTCTCCCCGCGTGGGGGGGGAGGGTTAGTGGGAAACAGCTCTACTCTCGAATGGCCTCGAATCTTCTTGCCGAGGCTATTCTAGCCCGTATAAAGGTGAATCGTGGTGGATGCAGTTCGAGGCTACCGCTTGTGGAAGAGGAGGGATGGGGGGTAGGCTTACCAATTTAAGCCTAAAAGAACCTTCTACAGCGCAAGGAAGTTCCGTGCCTGACAAGAAATTCCACGTGGAATTCCCTCACAAACCACATTGATGAAGTTTTTACATGCACAATCTCAAAGTATGCGGGTGGTACAAAAATCGCCAATACTCTAAATTAACATACAAAAGTACAAAATATGCGATATAGTTTAGACAAGTAATCACGTTGGGCCCAAACTTAGCAATTGTGCTCCACATAGGGAATCAAAATAAAAAAGAATCTTATTCAACAACTGGAACACGATTAAAAAGCGTAGAAAAGAAAAGAGTAACAGTATCGAATAACCGAAAATATAGTCAACAATGTACAGAAGTTACCAAGAAGGTAAATAAAATAATTGGCTTTATAGAAAGGTCATTTGAACTTTAATCGAAAGAAGTTATACTTATCCATTAAAATTTTTAGTCTGGCCTCTTCTATAACGCTGTTTAAACCTGGTGCCCTTACTACCAAAAAGATATAAGCAAGCTTAGAACGGATTTAACATATAGTTACCAAATTGATACCTAGTCTAAAAAATAAGCCATATGAGGATCGTCTTAAGGAATTAAATCTCTTCACATTAACCCAGCGTCGACCAAGAGGAGACCTAATTAAGGTATTTAAAATCACCGAAGGCATAGTTAATATGAACTGTAACAAGTCTTTTATAATCAGACAATCTAATTACACACGGGGAAATGACTGCACTACAGTTAACACGTTAAAACTCAAACTAGACAAACAATTTGTCTCAAACTTAAGACTGACTACATTTATAAGGGAGTAATATTTTCTTTTTTTGCCCTCCATCAGATAAGCGAACATCCATGATCAAGGCGGCGAAGTTTGGTAAACTAATTTAGCTACGCGTCTGCATGTAGCTTTTTAAGGATCAAATGGTCTGATCTTTCATGCGTTTTTCTTCGTATTCCTTTGCTCACATCTCTTTCTGCCAATCTCTCTCTGCTCACCTCACACTCTGCTCATATTTCGCTCTCTCTCTCTCTCTGCTTATCTCACTCTGTTAATCTCTCGCTCTGCTCATCTCCCTCTGATCATCTATCTCTGCCCATACTCCTCTGTTTATCTCACTCTCTGATCATCTATCTCTCTACTTATCTCTCTACAGTAATCTGAGAAATCAGTCAACTGCTGAGGGAGAAGAGAAGGGCGTTTTAACTTGAAAATTAAGAAGGGTAAAATAACCGAGAATGCTGTAAAAGTTACAAATTTTCATAAGGGAGATTATGTAAAACTTCGAAGCTTGCTAAATTTGGTAGACTGGGATGTAGAACTCAGAGGTAAAAATGCTTATGGGATGTGGGATACTTTCAAGCGTATAATAAATGTAGTCTAAGAGCAATGTATCCCAATGAAGGCTATTAGGAACAAAAGTAGGAAACCATTATGGTGGAATCAGAAGATAGCTAGAAAAATTTCAGAGAAGAAAAGGGCATATAAAAAATTACACCAATAGAGTGGTAGACTTCTGGAACAAATTGCCGCAGAGGGTAGTAGGTAGTCCAAATTTAAATGTATTTAAGAGTAGGTTGGATGAGTCTATGGGGAGGGAAGGTTGTGATGGTTCCTAAGTTTTGTATATATTAATATTGTTTGTATATATCTATAGCTGCATGATTTATTTCTTGACAAACCTTGATTGGTGATACCCTTGTTTCTGGACGCAATCCTCTGGATGTAGTTTTTTGGGGAGTTTGGATGCCTTAAAAAAGAGGCCGTTTGACTCGGATGACCTATGATGGGCCCTTGTGGCTTTTGTCATCTGTTATATTATATTGTGGGGGACTTTGATTTTGTCTTCCCCTGGCGATGGTGCTTTTTGTGGGTGGGTTTTGACGGATGCGGATGACCTTTGATAGGCCCTTGTGGCTTCTGTCATCCGTGAAGTTATGTTATGTTATGTTATGTTATGTTAGTCAAAGATTCCTGAAGACTTTAAGGAGTACCGTAGGCTAGCTAAGAGGAGCTCCGAGTGGCGACAATATGCAAGGAGAATCCAAAGGAGTTCTTTGGTTATGTAAATATCCGTAAACCAATCCATCGCACGATTGACCCTTTAGTGAATGAGGAGGGGGCATTAAAGCACTCAGAGGCAGAAAATGCTAACCTCCTCAACGACTACTTCTCTTCAGTGTCTACTGAAGAATGTGGTCCCATCCCCCAGCCCACAGATTCCTACTTAAGGGAAAAGCCGGAGGAAATGGACTTCACCCAAGGAGAAATAGAAAAAAAGATCAATGATCTAAAGACAAATAAGTCCCCTGGTCTGGACAGGTTTCTACTTAAAGTGTTGAAAGAAGTGCGCGATGAAGTGTCACGACATCTGAGCACGATCTTCAACATGTCAATCCGGACCGAATGCGTTCCTAGAGAGTGGCGTGAAGCAGAGGTGACCCCGATCTTCAATAAATAAGGCCCTAGCCAGCCATCGAACTACCGACCTATTAGTTTAACCACAATAGTCGGTAAGCTCATGGAAAGTATCATGGTGGACAAAATGACGTCATATTTAGAGGCCAACTTACGATTGAGGAGTTCCCAACATGGGTTCCAAAAGCACCGGTCATGCTTAATGAATCTTGTGGAATTCTTCCACTTCGTTTTTACTGAGCACGACCGGGATAAGGCGGTGGATGTTATCTACTTAGACTTTCAAAAAGCCTTCGATAAGGTACCACACCACCGCCTCCTTCGGAAAGTGCGTGCGCTGGGCGTAGACGGAAATGTAGCAAGTTGGATAGAGAACTGGCTAAATGGCAGACGGCAACGGGCAGTGTTGAATGGGCAGCCTTCTGAGTGGGTGCCCGTTACTAGCGGTGTTCATCAAGGTTCTGTCCTGGGACCATTTACTATTCATCATCTACGTCAATGACATGGACGGTGACATGGTTGCGAAGATTTCTAAATTTGCCGACGATACCAAACAGGATATGAACGTTGTAAAGGAAGGAAATACTGCCCGGCAGCAGGAAGATCTTCGGAAAATTGGGGAGTGGTCGTACACGTGGCAAATGCCTTTTAACGTGAACAAAGTTATGCAAAGTGATGCATATCGGCCACCGAAACCCCCAATCTCATTATATCCTTAAGCGCACTGCTCTTGAATCCAGCGACACTGAGAAGGACTTGGGTGTAACAATCACTAGTGACCTCAAGTTCTCGAAACAGTGCATTGAGAGGAGGAAAAAGGCCCAAAAGATGCTAAGTTATATAAAGCGACAGTTTGGATATCGGAACAAGGAAATAGTACTATGTTTGTACAATTCACTTGTCCGACTGCACCTAGAGTATGCCGTACAATTTTGGAGTCCTTCATTTTAAAGAACATCGCGAGATTGGAACGCGTGCTAGCTAGGGCAACCAAACTGATTCCCTCTATCAGACATAAAAGTTATGAAGATAGATTAAGGGAATTAGATCTGTTCTCGTTAGAACCCTGTAGACTGCGTGGTTAACTCATCGAGGTTTGCAAAATACTTCGAGGGTTTGACAATGTTGACTACAGGGATATTTTCACACTTGCTGAGAGCAGAACAAGAAATCACAGCTTTAAACTTGAGCTGAAGCGTTACAACCGCGATCTGTGTGGGAAATTTTCACGTATAGTATCTGCGGTAGCTGGAACGCACTTCCGGTGGAGTTTGTCAACAGCAATTCAGTTGACCAGTTCAAGTCAAGACTAGACAAAGTCTTGAAAAGTAGCCGTTTAGGGAGGACGTAAGGCAATTGAGCGGGGATGTGCCCGCTCGACAGCTAGTCCAAAGTTACCATCATTGAATGGACCGTAAGGTCTTCTAGGGTACTTATTTTACTTGTAGCTCCTTGTAGCTCTCTACTAATATGTCTCTGCTCATCTCACTCCCTCTGCGATCATCTCACTCTACTCAGCTCTTTCTGATCAACTCTTTCTGCTCGCTTCACTCTATTCTCGTCTACATCTGCTCATTTCTATCTGTTCATATCTCTCTGCTAATATCTCTCTCAGCTCGGATCACTCTCTTTCTCTGCACACCTCCAACTGATCACCTCTATCTACTCATCTCTCTCTATGATCAACTCTATTAACTGATCTTATTCTTTGTTCATCTATCTCTCTGTGTGTGAGTGTGCGTTCTCATCTCCTTCATCTCACTCTCTGCTTATCTATCCCTGTGCTCATCTCTCTGACCATCTCCCTCTGTTCATCTACCGTTCATCACATATATCTAGTCACCTCTATCTGTTAATCTCCCTCTGCTCATCTCACTCTCTGTTAAACTATCTATCTGCTCATCTCACTCTGTGTTCACCTCTCTATCTGTTCATCTCTGCTTATCTTTCATGCACTCATGGAATTGCACTTGACTTAGTCGCCTTCTGTCCTCCTATCACATACTCACTGAATGTCTCTCAGGCATTTTTATGAAACTCAACCATTTTCACACATATGTATTACTGGTGGGTATCTTTGCAAATATGGTGGGTATCCTTGCGGATGTGGCTCACGGCAAAACTATCGCTCACTACCTTAAACTTGGCACTTTCCATAACCCTTTATCCGGTACACTAAAAACATTGGGCGTCACCTTTGGTGGTGTTATCTCTCAAAAATGATCTAAATAACCTCTGTAAACTCTTTCTGTCCTTTCTCCGTAATCTTAGCCGTATCCGCTCCCACTTTGGACATTTTTTTTAAGAGCCCATCTGGCGACTGCCTACTGGGGCAAAAGTCGCCGTACTCACGCTACAACCTAGTACTAGGCTAGATTCAAAAAACAAGTAAATAACAAAGATAAAAATAAACAAAAGCTAACACACAAGTCAAAAAAACAACAATAAATGAAACAAAAAAGAAGATAAGCAAAAAGGCAACAAGAAGGAAGTGCGCCCCAGCATTGGGGGAAGGCCCGCCTCCCCCTGGCGCAGGAACATGCGACATATAACAAAGAGTCAAATAAAGTGGAGGAGACCAGCCTCCTCCAAAAAGTCATATAGTCCGCGAGTCTAGGTGCACGGACCAGTCCCGAGTACAAGGGACAAGCAGCAGCGACCCCGCTCGTCCCGGTACGGGACAGGTAACGTGCATGAAGATCACCCAGACTGGGACATTCACTCACTTTGACCAGAACAACCTTGGGATTGCTATTAATGCCTTTGACTCTTCCCGCCTTCACTACTGCCACTCCCTTCTCGCTGAATCGCAGGCTTCAACTCTTTGACTTCTCCAACGGATTCAAAATTTGCAGCCCGTGGGACTCTTCTCTCCCGGCACGCTTCTCTCCGTCAACTACCTTGCTTTATTAACCGCAGTGGCTTCCCATTCGATACATCATCACCTTCAAATCCTTTCTTCTTACATCTAAGATCTTAAATGTCGCACTTCATTCCCCCTCCCCTTCCTCACTACGTTTTAGCCCCTGATAACTAACTCTAATCTCTAGTTCTGCCCCACCCCCTAATGATGTTTATTCGTAGTCGTCTGTACCGCGTGAGCGATCAAGTTTTCTTTATATTTACCGCGAAAATCTGGAATCTATTACCTACTGCCACAGCCTCATCCTCCTCCCTTGGTGCCTTCAAGCGTGCATGGAAGGCCCACGTCTTTTATCAAGCTTTAGCTTAATTCACAAACAAGCGCTACGCGAAGACCAATGACGTTGAAGTGTAGAATTCTTTCGCCACTAAACTTCGAGACACGAATAAGTAGCCTTTGGTCTTTTTCCCTGTTAAAGAGGCGAGTTATGTCTATTGCAGTTTGAGTCGATAGTGGTTAGGATCCTCGGAGGCGATCTATATGATATTAGGTGCCTAGGTTTAGTGAACAGAAGGAAATGTATGAGAGGTGTCTTGGGTATTGGTGTTAAATGGCTTGAGGATTGTGTTCTGTGATTTAGCATGCCCGACTCTGCCTCTTGGGACTCAAGTCTGACTGGGTCGTACGTATTGGAATTTCGCATGAGAACGGTATTTTCTTGTATTGGGAATGTTTTAGCTTAAGCTCGTAATTTTGTAGTCAGGATGTGTGGTAGTGGTATATAAAGGTTGCTGAAGGTTTATTCTGTTTTGTGGATGCGTATGCGAAAAGTCTGGATTTCTATTGGCTCGTGTTGTACGATTTTTCCTTTCAAGATATCACCCGGGTTTCGCCAACGAGGGTAAGGCTGCCCTTAAAACATTGGACATATAATGAAGATAAACTATTCAAACCGATAACAGAAAGAAATAACATAAGTATAAAAAACAATAGAGTAACAAAAAATTTATTAATGGTATACCAAGGTGCCTTATGAGAAGCTTGCCTCTCCTAGAAACCCAAGCCCATTATCAACAATTTAAAATTTAAAGAGAATTAAAACGGTTTCTCCATCTAAAAATTTGATTAAACTACAATCAGAGGCACAATAGCTCAACCCGAGCACGGGAGACAAGTGGTAGCGACCCCGCTTATCTCGATACTGGCACTAGTGCAGCGCACGAAGCTCCATCAGGCTAGCACATTCAACCTAAAAGTGTCAGACAGTCCTGGAAATCAAGCGATCTTCACAGTAATTCTTAGGGGGCGGTAAACCCTTTGAGTATTTACAATTAAGAGATGACAGATAACAACCTGATACCGTAGAGGTATTTAATGATAGGTTCACAAAGAAGGCGTTGCTCAATGGCGCGCACCTTTAAATTCCTGTCCAGTGATTCACAACGTTTTTATCATGTAGCCTGTAAGCTGATCTGATTACAGAATGTGATAGGAGAGATTAAAATGCTAATTCTGGTAAGTAGGATCGTTCACTATACCTACATTTCCAGGAACCTAGCCAAAGAAAACCTGGAAATTTTCCCGACTCGCAGTAGCCCGGACGTTATGGATAATGCGAACCAGAGAATATCGAGATACTAATGGCTAAATGGCACATAACGCTCTCTATGATTCACTATGAATAAGAAAATAAAGTTCAGGCTTGGCACAACGAAAAAGGTTGCGCACTTGTGAAATTGAAGATTCTGAGCGGAACGTAGGTCACTAGTAATATTTGTGGAATACTTAAACAGGGCGAGACAACCAAATGTCTTTAAGTTATACCGATTTTTCCTAGGGCGTCAATGACATCGGAAAACTAGTTCCTCAAGTCGTTCGTATAGATCGTAAGGTTGTAAGCACTTTGCTGCTCTTTTTCAGTACAAAAGGGGTTTTTACGTTTGAATAAACACGAGTAATTTTTCTTAGTCTGCACAAACTCCATACAACTTGTCAAGCTCTAAACAATTTATCTTTATCAACCAATGTCCATTAAATTTAATACTAAGTGAGATCTTTTTCGAAACAGGCCCAGTACCGAATTAGGCGTTCAAGGCTATCACGAGGTCTAGGTTAGACTATGGTTAGGTCAGATCATGTTAAGTCTGTTAGGTAGTCTTAGGTGAGGTTCGGACTATGCAAAAATGGACATATTATGAAATTTTCATTAGCATCTTTGCGTTGCCGTTGGGGCTGTAATAAGTGTGAATAGAACTTCAGTGTTGGTTTGCTAAAAGACACTTGGTTAGAAGAATCAAAATTATCTTTTGAGATAATCGTATATTTCATTAACGCATGGTGCAACGGCTTGACAACTACAGTTTTTTTTTGTGTTTATACGGTTTAAAATGTCAACACAAGTCATAACTGATTGGAAAAACCTTCTGCGAGAAGTTTGCGCGAGTTCCTTCCTCCAAAACTTAACCTAACCTAAACATATCATACCTAACCTAACCTAACTTACAGTCTGCACTCACACTACGAGCCTCGAACGCCTAACTCACTGCAGAGACTGTTTCCGAAAAGACCCACTAACTCCGCTAGTGTCTAAAATAAATTTTTAGCGCCTGCGTAGAAGAGAATGTACAAATTTAAGCGTGAAGAGGAGAAAATGTATAGGTAGAGTGCGATGTATCCGAAAAAAAAAATTAAACATAACATAATGGATGATAAAGACTATCAAAGGATATCCGAGTCAATCCACCCCAAGATTCTTTCATAAACTACATCCAAAGGATAGTGTAAAATAACATCGCCTTGAAGTTATCACCTTAAAAAGTTAGTCAAAAGCTCTGCCACGCAACTACAATATACAATAATATTATTATTAACATATGCGCAATTTATACTCTGAGACAAATACCACAATAACCTTTCTTCTTCATATACTGTGTGGTGCTGGAACCACAGTATGGAATCGCATCTGACTCAAAACCACCTCCTCAAAGACGATCATTTCGAAGTCTTATGGAGTTCTATAATTGGTTCACAGTAAATCAGTCATAGTTCTTTACTGAGCGAAGGCATTTTTGGAATCACCTTAGCCATTACCTCCTTTACCCGGTAGCGACATGACAATAGCAAATTTATTTAGTCCAAGAATTCAAAGCCCCCCCCCCAAAAAAAAAAAAAAAATCTTTATTAAGTTCAAGTTCAAGTTAATGAAACGGATGAAATGGGTGGTAGGTTTTCATAGGTGTGAAATTGTTTACTAGTTTGCCCTGGTGTTGGGGGCATCACTAGGATACTTTCTTCTTCTTGTTTGTTAAAAAATTATTTTTCCTCTGTCAATAATGTTGCTGACCGTCGATGACGGTCAAGTTCTTCCATTGCGTTATATATATATATATATATATATATATATATATATATATATATATATATATATATATATATATATATATATATATATATATATATATATATATATATATATATATTCTATTAATAGGTTCCTCCATGGTGGCTTTCAAACCTTTCAATTAGTTTTTATTTTGCTAACTATTCTATAGTTTCATATGGGCATTTTTGCCTCTTTTATTTGTATTTATTATTTATTGATTCGTTGTTTCTTTCTACTTAAATTTTAACTAAATTTTAGTCTATTAATCTTACTCTTGTTATTTTCGTTTACTTTGTTATTTAATTATTCATTTCTTATTTTCAATTCGAATTTTAGTTTGGGCACTTCGCCTCTTTTCGTTTACGTTTTGTTATCTGTTAATCATTCTTCCATTTCTTATAATTATTACTTTGGTTAATTTTGTTGAGTATTTATTCTTCTTCTCATCCTTTTATTTTAATTTGTTTTAGCTTGGGCACTTTTCCTCTTTTCTTTATATCTTTTAATTTTCTTTATCTTCCTTTTGTTTTATTTAAATTTTAATTTGGGCACTTCGCCTGTTTTTAGGAAAGTTTATTGCCTTTGGTTTATTTTTAGGTGTAGATGGGTCTTATATTTTTTCTTGCACAGTTTCTTCCGCTAGGGAAAAGAGATGTCCGTTCTACTGTGCGTTGTCTGTATTGCGGTATTTCTAGATTGTTGTTGATCGTTGGGAGTATTTCTTGTTCTACTTTTTCCCATGTCTTTCTCCTTAGCCTCTGGATCTCCATATTGATCGGTTTTAGTCCGGTTTTATCATGTAGAACCGATTGTCGAATACGGTCGATCCTTTTAGTGCCAATTATAAGCAATGTGGCTTGTTTCTGTACCCTCTGCATCGTCCTGTGAGAGGTACAACTTGCCATCTGCGTGATCACGGATGGGTACACCAGGACGGAGCGTACCAAGGCCGTGTAGAGTTTTCTCTTATTTGGCACGTTGAGGCTTCGGAAACGGTGCAGTTTCTTTAGCTCTGTTTTGGCTAGGGATACTCTGTTGTTTACGCGGGCCTTGTATCCTGTTTTGTGAAGACGTAAGCCCAGGACCTTTCCCTCGTTAGAATACGGATAAATTTCATTCTCAATGAGGACGTCGTCTAATTTCCGGCGGTTCATTGGAATTATCAGGAACTTCTGACGGTTAGTGGTTATTTTCCACCTTTATCAATCTCGGCAGCTGTCGCCCTTGTTTGAACTCCAGCGTTCCTGATTGGAGTTGGAATGATTTGTGTGATGTAATCTGTGTATTGCAGATACATCAAATCGTCCCTCACTGGAGAAGGGAGGTCTATTCTGTACACGAGGTACAGCAACGGACTCAGACAGCTGCCTTGTGGAACTCCCGCCTCGAGTTCGAATTCGGGTCTTTTGTAGCCCTCGATCGTGATTTGGGCTCTCCTCTTCATGATATATTCACAAAAGACCCTTTCCAGGATTGGGTTTAGCTGGAGGTTGAGAATCTTGAATTGTAGCCCCCTCGGCCAGACCTTATCGAAGGCCTTCTTTACATCCCGCAGCACCATGTCTACGTATTCTATCTCAGCTTTGCTGCACGCGAGTTTTTTCGTTAGGAGGGCGATGGCGGTTTCCGTTCCTCGCCTCCTGCTGAACCCGTGCTGCTGAGGATTGTGAGCTCCTAGCTCAGCTAGTTGTTCTTGAAGCCTGCCAGCCAAGAGCTTCTCATAGAATTTCGCAACGAATTTCAGCAGGGTGATTGGCCTGTAATTGACCAGTTGATCAAGAGGTTCACGTCCTTTAGGTATGAAGATTATTTTAGCAATCTTAAAACCACTAGGAAAGTAACCCGTGTTTAGGAAAGCGTTTTAAATGTTTGTGATTCCCCGAATGATCTGCTGTGGGGCATTTACCAAGTTGTTTTGATGATGCCCGTCCAACCTGGTGCCCTTTGTTGGAAGGTTCTCACAGTGACCATGACCTCCTCTGGTGTTATGGGACGGCCATGGCCCGCCATGTCCCTGCATTCGACTATTTGATGTCGTGGATGCACGCGATGTATAATCTGATTCAAATCTTTGATCAGTTGGCCTTTGAATTCCTGATCGAACTCTTCATTGTCTTCTGAGGTGATACTGAAGACGTTTTCCAATAATTCCTAAATCTGTCTTCCAGAACCGCCGGGTCCTCTATATATTACCTGTTCTCTTTTATTCGAGCCTTACTTCTTCCGGTTAGTCCTTTTAGATTCTTGACTTAACGCCAGAATTTAGCCGGGTTCAGCTCGCTATCGATTTTGGCTATCAGGCTGTTCCATATTTCCTCTTGTTGGAGGTTGATTGCCTCTTTTAGCTCGGTGCTTAGGCACCGAAGAAGCGAGCTTCTTTCCCGGTTAGGACCTTCCCGTATTGTCTCTTCGTACACTTCCCTGTGATCACGAGCCTTATCCCTCATCTCCTCTGTCCATCTTGGCTTAGGAGGTGTTTTGTACCCAGTCTTGGGTATGCACTTGCGGTCCGCTTCTAGTATGGACGTAGTTATCCTCTCCAGTTCTTCGTCTATCTTCTCCAAGGTTGAGTCGCTTAGGTCAGCTAGAGCGTATTGACTGAGTCGTCTCTTGTAACGTTCCTAGTTGGCTAAGGCGTAGTTTTTGCGGAGAGAGCCTGGAAGCTGGATCGGAGCGAGATTTATTTTGGTGAGGATTGATTGCATGTGATCACTTGGGACTGCTGGACCAGGCTCACTATGGTAGTTGAAGGGAAAGCCTTCACTTGTTAAGATTATGTCAGGTTTGGTGGCTGTTGTGAAAGTGATATAAGTCGGAAAATCCGGCCCTATTCTTTGGATGTTTTTTTATTTCCATAATCAACTCCAAGTTTCGGCCTCTTTCTTTGGTTCTACCATAGCCAACCGCACGTTATCTAGCATCGAGGTCGTCCCCTAAGATTGCTATTCTGCGGTGCCCAAACAGTGTGTAGAAGTTATTTATCAGGAGATAGGCACTACGAGGGGGTTGTTAGGCTGCCGCTGTCACGAGGTTTCCTACCAATGTGTGGAGTTCGACCGCCACAAAAGATTCATCCAGTTCTGATAGATATTTGAACGAGATTTTCCCCTTGATAGCTATTGCAGCACCATCAAACCTTTCCTGAAAATGATTCTTCATGACAACTCTGTAGCCCTTTATTTTAATTTGACCAGATGTAGTGTCAATGCCGTGCTTTGTTATAAGAATGATGTCGGGGTCAAGCACCAGGAATATGTTTCCATATACCGTTGTTTTCTCCTCCCATCCGTCTACGTTGACTGTCAGAATCCTCATTCTGTTACTTACTCTTTCCATTCTGTCTCTTTAGTGTTTCTGGGTTGTGTTCTTCTTCCTCTCCTTTCTCTTCTTCCTGAACTCGGCGTGAGGAATTTGCTGACGAGTGTTTTGATGTAAGGCCACGTTTTGGCAGAGTAGTGCTTGTTTTACCGTTTCAGCGTCGATTTCAAAGTCGCATTCCCATTTAAAATCTTTTGTTTTAATTCTATGGAATATTTCCCCTGGCTCCATCTCTTCGGGAAAGGGAAACTGATCGCATGCGTATATTTTGAGATTGATGTTATCTGCACGCAACCTTTTGTTCTTCCGTTTCTTCCCCTTGGCCTTCTTTGTTTGTGGAGCTTCTAAGTCCGATGAGTCTGAGGACTCCGAGGAACCAGTAATAGCAGACCTAGCATTTTCCCTCTCTTCGTTATCTTCTTGTCTCTGTTTAGGAGCAGGAGTTTTCACTTCGACTGCTTCTTTTTTCTCTTTCTTATTTTTATTTCCAATTTTGGGGTTTTCTTTTTGGCTGTGATCTTGTACATATGTCTGTTGGTTTGGGACCATCTGCAATTGCATGACATCCCAAGATGGGATGGGGGGTGCCCGAGAACCACATTTTGTCCATACCGTTTTAGGAGAGCATTTGATTGAGCTCTTTAGTGAACGTTCCAGTGCGCGTGAGATTCATGACGTTCGTGTGAAGAATGCACGTTATAATCTTGGTTGAGTTTTCGTTCTGCAGCTTGAGGCAGGCTTTTTTAGTGTCAACTTCTGAAAGGGCCACCTTTGCTGCTTGAGCGTCGGTTGTATTCGCTCTACGCGTTTCCTCTTGTTTCTTCAATTCGTATTTCTTTTTTATTTCCTCTTTTTTGACAGGGCAGGCCAAGGCCATTGATCTGTATCCCTGCCCACAGTTGACGCACTTTTCGAAGTTGTTATTACATGTCCTCCAGTTGTGGCCCTTTTCGCTGCATTTGGAGCATGTTCCCAGTGGCTCCTTTCAGTCCTTAGTCGCGTGTTCCTCCATTCTGTAGCATCTAAAGCAGAATTGAACTGGAGTGAACTCTCCTTTCTCAATTTGGTCTCCACTTACCTAGGCATTAACATCAGTAGACCATGTTATTTTGCCTTTTTGGCCATAGTGGCTTCTGTAAATACTACCTTAAACACGTGAGTGTAGTCACTGTTGTCCTTCTTGTTCTTAAATTTAACCACTTCGTCTACCTTGGCCCAGGTTTGTCGAAGATGGATTTCCTCCTTGATATCCTCTTTTGAGTTTTGCCCGATCCATGGGTTGAATCGCTGGCATACCACGCTCCTGTGGGCCAGGATCTGAGGTGGTACTGCGAATTGAAGCCCAATTCCCCGTAGGACCTCAACTGCCTTTTCTTTGGTGAGGGCCCTGATGTCCTTCTCTTTCTCGCAAATAGAAACATAACCCGAGGCCACCTCCAGCAGTCTTACCATGGCAATGCTTAATTTGCCATATACAATAGAAGACTTTTTCTCTGCTGGGCTTGGGTTATCCATCTATTGCCCGCAGAGGTATTCTGGTCGTGTTATCTTGGGCCATCTCTTAGAGAGAGTGGCCCCTCTTGGCTATAATCTTCTTATGCTCTCTAATCTTTTGGTTGTGGTAACTCGATTCGATAGTACTCTGTGCTCGTTTGGGGTGACCCCCTCTTCTTAGTAACTCAGCTTCCATGAACGTGAACTGCCAAATGGGGGATAAATGATGATGGGTGAACCCGGAGGGGGGGGGGGCGGCTCACGAGGTTGGTTAGCACGTAATCAACCCTCGCTAACCGGGGGGCGCCGCCCTCGTGAGTTTGAGTATCAGAACTGCATCCGGCATACCATAGAGGCGGGTGTACTTCCCTCTATGGTCCTGGCAAGTCTCCCGGGATGGAGGAGTGGGGGCGAGTTGCAGTTGCAAAAATCTTTATCCTATCCAATTTCAGCGCCTCTGATGTTTGTTTGTGTTTGAACGTATTGTTCCGAAAAATCTATTTGATGCTGTTTGGTCAATTAAACTCAAGATTTTCATTAAAAATCTGCTTAATCCTGATTGGCTAAATTTTTTATAGCTTATGTTACGTATAATAACTATATATAGAGCAACATTTTGGTAAAGATATAGTTAGTATTAGCCGTCATTATTCAAGAAGCAATAAGTTATCCTTATCGTTCGCCTTTTCGAGACCTATTCCCGCAATTTACGACGGAATAAAGAATCCAGCTGAATATTTTCCTTTATCCTAAGGAAGCTTGTTTGATCACTTATCCCAGCCAGCTACACGAGAAGAGCTCCCCTTTTCGTACTTTACATAAAAGTGGCATATAGTGTAGGAATAGTAATCTCTATAACTGTTCCACCCTGGGCTTGAAAACATCTATATATCTACTCTTTATTACCCATTGTTGTAAATCATTTCAAAAATCTACCATTCTATTAGTGAAAAAATATTTTTGTACATCCAACCTACATCCACGTTTTCTAAGTTTTAAGTGGTGAGCTCTAGTCATATTACTACCCTCACATTCGAAGTACTTTCCAAAATTAGCCTCAACTTCATTTACTCCAGTTGCCAATTTAGTGTCATTAACAAAGATTGATACTTTGCTATTAACTGCTCCCCCAAAGTAATCTATATAGATTACAAGTCAATACTTTCCCACATATACCAAGCCTTTTTAATTTATTAACCATTCTCCTAAGATGAATCTTGTCAAAGGCGTTGGTAAAATCCAAGTAAATTTAATCTACATACTCTCCTTTATCCATTTGTTTTGTTACATAATCAATAAATTCTAGTAAGTTTGATAAACATGTATTTTCCCTGTTCTAAATCCATGCTGAGAATCGCTGATTAATTAACCCACTACTCTCAAGATGCTCAGAAATACGACTTTTAACTATTTTATCAATAATTTTACAAACTTTACAAGTCAAACTTACTGCAATGGTTTCTACTCCATTAATTAACTTAGAATGAATCTCATCCGGATATAAGTACCTCAACTATTTATTTCCTCATCAGATTTCATGATAACTCCTTTATATTTAATAGGCTCTATTTTATCTGCTAGATTTTCTATTGATTTTGTAATAGGTAAAAGATTTCCTAAGTTCTTATTGTTATTCTGAGCTATGTATTAATTTCTGATATCCTTTTGCTTTTCTTAATAATCGTATTTAGCTCATTCCTAGTCGACCTATAATGGTTTAGATTCACACCAGTATCTTCCACTTGCAATATCTGGTATGCCATATTTTTCCGGTAAGTTCGGAATACACAGCCACCGTTTTCAAGGAAATTTTATGACTTTATTTCTAGCTCCGCCCATTCGGGGCGGAGCACTGAAAAAAACAAAACAATGAACATTGGAGCGCCTAAAAATGTCTGGCAACCCTAAGGTGATTATTTCGAAATGGAGGCTTCAACTCCATACCCCCTCTAATGGTGGGGGTTGCACCCTTACCCCCCCCCCCGCTATTTTTAATTAGCTAATAGTATACACAATTTTCGAAAAGCTTAACATTAGGTTCGAATTCAAAGGCGATTGTCAGACATCGTTAGGCGTTCTAATGTTCATTGTTTTATGCCGTGCGTCTTGACTTCAGACATATAAACAACGCCCCAGAATGCTATTTAAATCAATCATATTTTCTTTAGAATATTATGTAATATGAAATGTCCACATAATATTTTAGTTGAAAAAAAAATTATAGCAGTAACACAATTAATTATAGCCTTTTAACCGCATGGTGAATTGCATTACTGTAATATATATTTTTTAATTTATAAGGCGTGGCAAAAATAGGGAATAATAAATTTTCTATTCTCTTCGATAAGCAGGGGTGACACTTGAAAAGGCCAATCGAAAGAGAGTTTTTTTGGCTATCTGAGAGAACGCTTATTTTAAGTGTTACCTTCTCGTGTATGTGAGAAGAGCTCCTTACGAGGGCTTTAAGGAAGACTGTGTTTGCCCAAAATAGCCTTTAAACTGCATATATATATATATATATATATATATATATATATATATATATATATATATATATATATATATATATATATATATATATATATATATATATATATATATATATATATATGAAAAAAGCTCTCAAAGTGCACGTGAGTCAAAGTTATGCAGATACACCCATAAAGGAAAAGTGAAAAACGATTCCGAGTGCTTTCATTTTTATTCTTAAAGACCTTTTCAAGGAATAAGGAATAAACATGAGGCTGGACATGCATTGCCTTAAATAGTGGAAGGCGGGATTAGACTAACCACCACTGAACTTTAATTAGGGGGTACAAAATTCTGAAAGACCTTTATTTGAGATTTTATATATGTAGTGATAATGGTCTAAGGTTGAAATTTGGGAACGCGTTGATGGAGATACATTCTAATATATTTCTCGAAATATAATTATTGCATTTTATGACTGGTTTGTTCCTGTTCCAATTAATGCCATAGTTAAGATTGTACATATGTAGAAATCTGCCGCCGTTGTCCTAATTGACAAATCTCTATATTTAGATAGGATGAATATCTTACTTTCGGATACCTCCACCTATGAGACCCTTAGAAGGAATCCTAATGCCTAGGTAAACAGAGAATTTCACTCAACTCTTCGCTCTCTACTTAAAGGATCCCCTGACCTCATTAGCACATTTAAATCTTCAAATGCTCCCCTTCCCTACCTTTATGGTGTTATTAAAAACCATAAACCTGATTGCCAATGCGCCCTATCATTAGTTATGTTGGGTGTGTTTCCTATGCCCTATCAAAATAGTTAGCCTCTCTCCTAAGCCCTTTGGTGGGACCATTTCCTATTCACATATTATCAATAATATGCACCTCATTAGTAAACTTAATGAGCTCCCTTACGCCGATAATTTTAGCCTGGTTAGTTATGATGTTTGTTCACTCTTTCCTTAAGTTGCCGTACCCGATCTCTTGAATTTCCTTGAAGAACACCTCGACACAGTTGTTCTCCCTATACCCGCTTCTACCCTCATTAAACTCATTGCTCTTTGCATCAACAATTGCAAATTGACCTTTACTAAAAAAATTTATCGCCAAATCTTTGTAATGGCCATGGGGATTTGTTTGTGCCCTGTACTCGCAAACCTATACATGGAATTCTTCAAATCTAGAATACTTCCCCAAATTAATGAAACCCCTATAGCCTGGATACGATATGTTGATGACATCCTTTGCCATTGGCCTAATAATTTAAATATTAATACATTTCTTACTAAAATTAATACCTTAGTGCCCTCGATTGAAAAATATCGCACACTCCATTTCCTAGATATTTTAATTCATCGGACAAACCATTGTTTTAAATATGAAATATAGAGAAAACCCACAGCCATAGATTCTTATAGACATTTTTATTCTAACCCCTATAATAGCATCAAACAAAGTGTTTTTTCCTCTATGTTTTTTGCTTGCCCTTAGAATTGTCTCACCAAAATACCTAGACATAGAAGTCGATAGAATATATAAAATAGGGATAAATTTGTGCTACCCTCTGTATTTTCTTGACAATTGTTATAAGTCCGCCAAGCGTTTCTATTATCAAAATAATGTTAATATCCCTAAGTTTCAGGCCAAAAACTTATTAGTTTTACCCTATAACCATATTTTCATTAAATTACCTCGTTTACTTCGGCTTCTGAACATAAATGCTATTTTTAAGTACGAGACTACAATTTATCGCATCCGTGTCAAAAATCTCCCCCACCCCACCGACCTGGCATTGTTTATTCGATATGCTGCAACAATTGCCAAAATGTTATTATGGACAAACCGGGAAAGAACTAGATGTCCGGGTTAAAGCACTATCAAGCCATTGTACGTAATCACAGTGAACAATCTGCGCTTTTTCTACATGTGTACAATCTTTACCATAGCATTAACTGGATGGAACAGTGCCAAACCAGTCATAAAATGCAGTAATTATATTTCGAGAAATATATATTAGAATGTATCTCCATTACCGCGTTCCCAGATTTCAACCTTAGCCCTGGTTTGTCGATGCTAGACCCCATTATTACTACATACATAAAATCTCAAATAAAGTTATTTCAGGATTTTGTATCCCCTAATTAAAGTTCAGTGGTGGGTAGTCTAATCTCCCCTTCCACTATTTAAGCCAATGTATGTCCAGCTTCCTGTTCATTCCTTGAAAAGGTCTTTAAGAATATAGACGAAAAAGCTCAGAATCGTTTTTCACTTTTCCTTTGTGGGTGTATCTGCATATATATATATATATATATATATATATATATATATATATATATATATATATATATATATATATATATATATATATATATATATATATATATATATATATATATGTGAGTACTCTACTTATATAATTTTCATTCATTACAGACCCCAATTTACGTGTTACCATTTGTGATCCTGTTAATATCCTATTCTATTAAATACCTTTTACACCTATTTAATATCTTGTTAATATCCTTTTTATTACATTCATTTAATTACCAATTAATATCTCGTGAGTTACCTTTTAATTCCTTTTACTTATCCATTAAATATTCTTAAATACACATTTAATATTTCATATATATCTCGTTATATTCCTCTTTGTATAACTCATTGTATACCAATTTACATCTAGTATTATATTAATCAATGATCTCTTTGTGTTTTGATTTGTTAATTCTTAAATACAATTTATTTTCGTACGATCTTGTATTCAAATCCCTCGTATGCTTGCTGCATTCCATCCACGTGTTCCCTTCTATCGAACGCCCATTTCATTCACGTGTTTCCTTTTTTGTATCAAGTTTTATCCAAAGGATCCTTTTTCCAATCGTTACAAGTCCTATCAATTTAAATTAAATAATATCCCTTAAATACTAATTTTTTTCCCGTTTCTGTCGCGTGACTAATTTGCGCGCGCACATACACAAACGCTGAATTTTACTCCCATTCTTCCACGCACATCAATTCTAAAATTCATCCATTCTACCAAATCCGATAATTCTCCTTAGCAAACGTCCAATATCACATCAAAGGATCACAATTGTAATCCAATCATCAGCTAAAACTTTGGTGAATGACCATACATCATCAACAATGCAATCTTCAACCGAAACACAGCAAGATTCAGTCAGAGTCCCGTATGCATTTCTCACACTACCGATTTGATGAATCAAACCCAATCGCTTGGCTGGACCTTTGTGACGTGATTCTCCGCCCTTAATCCATTACAGAAGAAAAGAAGTTACCTGCCATAATCCCCCCAAGTTCCCATAAGTATTTTCACCAAGTTTAGGGATTTTTTATTTAATGGTGAAAAAGTGAGAGCATATAACAAATGGAAGGAGGCCTTCCGATAAAAATTTGGGAAGTCACAGGTTGGAGACTTAAGGGAGCTTCTTAATACTAAAGATGGGAGAAAAGTGTCCCACTAGCTTCTTTAATGATTTGAAAGACCTTATCAGGGCAAAAGGCACGCAATGGGATCTTTTCGACCAACTCCTCACCGAAATTTCCATGCGTAGAGTCTCAGAGTATATTAGGCACCTCTTTCTTATGTCATCACCAACCGATGTTGATCAGCTGGCAAAAGAAGCCGACCAACTGTAAAAAAATCCTTATGTAAATTGGGGTACCGTACAAAATCACAGCCCTGAGCCTAATTCTTCCATTTCATAGTTTCGGGTAACAGCGAGTTCTGTTTGTGAACGACCGGAGCGTGGCGATATTCCATTCTTCCTAACGAGGGATTTAGCTGCCAAGTTATCAAGGATTGAGAGTGACCTGAGCCGGTTGAAACTGTAGCAAGGGGCGCAGAGCGAGCGACAGCACGGGTATGGTGAGCAGAAAGATAGGACCCATTCAAGTTCCCGTAAAAGAAACCAACGAGGTGACCTCAACACAAAAGGTGAGATGCAGCAATTTTCACAATCTTCTTCCGCCTATTCTCACCATAATCTTTCACAACAAAAGGTTCTCTACTGGTACCATCAAAGGTATGGTAACCACGCTGTACGCTGTACACAGCCTTGCAACTACCGTAATTTTTTTTTCCATACTGCGCTAGTAGTCTCCCAAAGCATGATGTATCTTTCACTCAATCAACTCAATGGTGCTGGTGCCATAACAAATATAGCGCACAAGCTGTAAAATGCTTACAACCGTGCCCATATTTACAACCGGTACCTCCTCCTTCACCTAATCTGAACTCTAGAAAGGCATGGGACAAAAGGGTCTACATCCCTTGCTCTCACACCCCTTACTCAGGTAGGTCGTCCCTTTTGCATTTTTTACCTACTTTCTGGTTTCTCCTTCTTGGTGGACACTGGTGCAGAATGCATATTAGGACCTATGGAAGGCGTAACCTTCAAGTCTCAGTCGAGTTTTTCGAGGGACCTTCATCATGGCCGAGGTAGATTGTCCAATATTGGGCCTCTATTTTCTTTCGGCTCACGACCTCTTGGCTGATTCTCGTCACCGCTAGCTTGTCGATCGCAGAATTTAGTCACCGTTTCAAGTTTGTACTCACCTTCACAGAGTTCCCTCCTTTTTATTCGTATCCCACCCACCGAGCCCCCATTCCAGCACCTCCTGCAGGAGCTTCCCGACCTTACTCTTCTACCTTCGAAGGATACGCCCATTTAGCATGTTGCGGTGCATCGGATTAAGATGACAGGAGGACCTGGATTCTCCCGACTTCCTCGTCTAGCCCCAGATAGACTTTTTGGTTTCTGAATTCCAATTCCAATTCATGATGGATGCTGGAATTTGGAGGCCTTCCTCTTCATCTTGGGCCTCCCCACTCCATATCGTTCCCAAATCCACGCCGGGAAAATTCAGGGTAGTTGGGATTACAGAGCCTTAAACGCGATAACAACCTCTGACCGTTATTCATTGCCGTACATATCAGCATTACGTCACGTAGACAGAATCTTAAAATTCAACCTTCATTATATCAAACAAGTTTATGTGTAGGGGATATTATATTTATATGCTATCTAGGTGAACGATATAATAACCAGTACACATAACCAATCTCTACTATGGACAAAATAGAACTGAACCAAATCTACAATTAATTCCTTATTTTTATCGTGATTTTATTTTATGTTCCCAAGATCTACAAACGTACTTAAGTATCTGATTAAAAAAAAAGTTAAATTCATCTTTTGCATTGAACATCTAATCTAACTAAACTAAATATTTTGTTATTACCTTCCGCAAATAGATAATTATCGTATCGCGTTAGTTATCGATCGTCTTTTCTTTGTTTTTATTCAATTTCTATTCATTTGAATTTAATTGTTAAGTTTGTTGAACGAAACAAATTATCTAGAGATTCTTCTACTTAGAGTAGTAAACCAGAGAGAAATCTCCAGGGAATCTTATCTATCAGCAGGAAAATGACATTTTCCTTTTCCTACCGAAAATGAGCTACATATACATGATTTTACTAATGACAAAAACCACAGGGCCTATCTTAAAGATCATTAGAGGAAATCAACTCCAAAGTGTACCTACTCCCCTCCCCCTAATATCATTCTCTTTTTTTTTTTACTCAAGTTTCACCATAGGCCATCTGCCTCGCCCATCTCCGACAAGAGGACGGGGTCTTCCCAAAGATCCCGCACTCCGTTTATCTCTAGTTTTTTTCTGTTTGCTTGTGTTGGGCACATTGTGAATATGTTTTGCACTGTGGCCGGAGCTTGATAGGGAAAGTTAGGATTACACGGTTCTCTGTTAATCAATTTGATGAAACTTTTCTCAGCTAGTCCGCACAATATGGCAACACCAATATTTTATTTTCATTATGCTGTGTTACGTCTTCCAATTTTGATTCCAGATTCGTCGTTTTTAGCGGTGAACCAAGCTAGGAGCATTTGAATGAAAGTAGCCCATCCAGACATATTTTGGAAAAAATTAAGGATAATTATACACATTAAGTATACCTCGCGTAAGCTACAGAGAAAAGTGGAAGATATAAAAACCAGTGATAAAGGGAGAAAGCACAGGAATTTCAAAGCTTCGCTGATCAGAATCACTTAAGAGCCTTCTTTAGAGCCACCAAAGAAATTTATTGTCCATCCACTCCAGGCGAGGTACCACTGAAGAGCAAAGATGCCAACACTGTTCTTAAATTCAACAAGGAAATAAATGATGATGGAGGGAACATTTTGAGGATCTCCTGAATCAAGAAACAACCTATGACAATGATATCACCAAAATCATCCCCCAGCACCTTGTTGATGAATCAATGAGTAGAATACAAACCCTGGAAGAAGTCAACAGAACCATCAGTAAGATGAAGAGTAACAAGGCAGCTGGCCATGATGGTATACCAATTGAAATATACAAGCATGGTGGTAACCAGCTGCAATCTCAACTACATTTGTTCATTGTAAAAATCTGGGTAAATGAAGAAATCCCATCCAAACTCAAGAATGTAAACATAGTTAAAATCTACAAAAGGAATGGTAACAAGGGATAATGTGGAAATTAAAGAGGAATATCACTACTGAGCACACCGACAAATTACTGCCAGGTATCTTAAATGAACGCTTTAAACCACTCGCTGAAAAATATCCTACTAGAGACTCAGTGTAGCTTCAGGTCCAACAGAGGAACCACAGACATGATTTTTGATATGAGGTAGCTGCAATAGAAAAGCAGGGAGCAGAACAAACCCCTGAATTTAGCCTTGAGAGACCTGACTAAGGCCTTCAACGCAGTATGAAGGGAGCTGCTTAGGGATATCCTTGCCAAGTATCGCTGCCCACCAAAATTTGTAAGAATGATTAAATTGATGCATGGTCAATGGTGGGGATTCAGATCCGTTTGAGGTGAAAACTGGAGTAAAACAAGGATGCCTCAAGGCTCTCACACTGTCTTTCATCTTCATAGCAATTGTAATTCTCATGTCCAACCAAGAATATCTAGAAAAGTTTTAGTGACCGACAGGATGGATGGGAAGCTGTTCAATCTGGCAAGGCTGAAAGTAAAAAGCAAAAGTACATGAACAGCTGTGTGTGAGTTCCAGTATGCAAACGATAATGTTGTTGCTGCACAAACAGCGTTGGATCTGAAAACTATCCTCAATGCATTCTGTTATGCCTACTCCAAACTGGGCCCCAAGATCAATGCAAAGAAGACCCAGGTGGTGTACCAGCCAGAAATCCACCGGCAATCAGAATCCAAGATAATACACTGGACATTATAGATGACTTCCCTTACCCGGGGAGTTTTATCTCATCAAATGCAGATATAGATGCAGAGGTAAACCACAGAATCCAACAAGTAGCTGTTGCTTTTGGCAAGTTGAAGGGGTGAGTCTTCCGAGATTCTGACATCAGTATGAACACTAAGATCGTCTAAAAAGCCACAATAATCAATACTCTGTTGTATTCCTCAGAGACCTATACCACCTACCGCAGATACATAGAATCACTTGAAAACTTTCATCAACGATGTCTGTGCACCATAATAAACATCAAATGGCGCGACACGAGAACCAATTTGAGTGTTCTAGACCAGGCATGGATCTCCTGTATTGAAGTACTCATTGTTCAGAACCAGCTGAGATAAACAAGACACATTGTGAGGATGGAGGACACAGGACTGCCCAAGCAAATTTTCCATTCAGAACTTACAGAGGCAAAGATTTTGGAGGACAGAAAAAAGCTCCACATACAATCTGAAGGCTAACCTAAAGAAGTGCAGGATTAACATCAACAACTAGGAAGAGCTTGCAGAAGACAGAAGAGCCCCGAGAGCTGAGATCAAGAAAGGGGTAGTCAATTTTGAGGAAGACAGAAAAACAATAATAGAAACTAAAAGACAGAGGAGACTGAACAGTAGGAACCAACCAATGATAGAGTTGCCACCAGTGTTGGACTGCCCAGTTTGCCATAGAATCTCTAGGGAACGGCTGGGCCTCTACTACACTACAGAACACTACATTAAACACATCGGTCATCACTGACGTACGTCGGAACCCAATCCTATGGAAAGAAGTGAAACCAACGATGACGGCGTAGGTATTTAACATAAAACCATAATTATAATACACGATTGATGGACAATGAATTATTGCTCGCATGAGCGCCATTTAGACGGGTGACTTCAAAAAACCTATCACTGCATGGAATGTCAATATCTTAACAGTAACAAGTTGGACTGCCTCTGCTGCAGCTTTGATGGTCGTCCATAGCGGGTTTTTCAAAAGTTCTGTTACACTCGGGTATTTTTTATCTTTCGAGAGGTTTATCTGCGTGATAGAAAAAGTTCCATTAAACAAACCTAAAGTCCTACTTTTCCAGCACATGCCATTAAAACGTCATTTCCATTGTGTGCAGATGTACCGAGAAGGAAGTGAAAATAATCGAGATCTCTGTTCTCCTGCGTGCGGACCACAATAAATCCGATATCGCCAAGCGACTCAACGTCAGCCGAATGACCGTACATAGAGTCGCGTAGAGGCTTAAGAACGGGGAAGACCTAAAAGATAGACCTCGTTGAAGCAGACATCAAATTGGCCACCGTTTGGCTGTGAAAAAGGCCTTCAAAAGTGCTCTGCTCACCGACCCGATGCGAGAACAACTTCGGGAGCGCTGTGGTCGCCTTTTCAACGACTTGAAGAGTCATGAAAATCGATTCTAATTTTTTTTCTAACGGAAAAACCTTTACGGCCAATCCTGTTATAAACCAGCAAAACGACTGCAGGACGTCTCCGAGGTTCTCTACGTGACCACGACCAATCACCCTGCCTGCCTGATGATGCTCGACTTCGTGGCTTTGAATGGTGAGAAGATGCCGCCTGTGCAGTTCGCGGTTGGTTATAGGCTCATTGTGGCCAATTACAAGGATATATTGGCCACAAAAGTCCTGCCCTGGGTGAAAAAGATCACGAATAAGACTAAGTCTTTCAGATGGACGGTGCCCCGGCCATGACCGTGAAATAGTGGTTGGGGTGGAACATGTAGTTCTGGTCAAATGACCTTTGGCTGCCGCAGTCTCCCGACCTCAATTCCCTGGACTACATCGTGTAGGCGCATGTCGAGGGCAAGGCCTGCAAGGTCCGCCACAGCAACACGTGTGAGCAGCATGAGGAAGGACTTCGTCCGCCACGTGTGCACAGTTTTAATGCCTTACCTGGAACGCGTGATAACTGCATCAATACTATCATTGTGCCCTTTGTTGAGAGCATCCGGCCACACCAGAAACTTGTCACTATTAACTTGTCACCTTGTATGCCGTAAGAGCCTAGGAACGCTTGGGTGGCCCTGGCAGATTGGGATGGTACCTTGTCATGCATGAAAACTAGTCCTTAGAAGTAACGACGGGTGTGATCTAGCTAGGGATCTAAGACCCCCTTCAAGAGATTACAGTAGGTGGCTGCGTCTGCGGCCACTTTAACTTCATCAGGCCCCCTGACCGATCCAAAAAGTCTGTCTCCAATTATACCTGACCATATCATGACTCCTCATCCCTGCTGTTTACGTCACCAACGTTGGTGACGCTCAAATCCGAAATAGATACCAACTATTTGGCCAACCGTCAAGTTCGTAAAGGGTCGCCCCGTTCTCGTCAGTGAAGAGAACGCTGAAGAGAACGCAACACATGTCCAACGTTATGTACTTCCGAGCCCATTGAATCCTCAAAGTCTTGTGACGGGGCGGGGCGTTAAAGGAGGTAGTTTCAGGGGAGAACACACGGAAGTCATGATCCCTAGAATACGGTTCCTGGTGGTCTTTGGTATATGAGGACAACCAGCGGGGTTAGAAAATTACTTTGCTTGATTGTCCGGGTTTCCCACGTAACTGGCGGTCAATATTCTTCAAATCCCTAGCTGCCGCAATCTTGGAGGTCCCTATATCGGATCGCTTCTTCCTTAGCGAAGGGTCCTTCAGAAATCGTCTAACGGTGTCCACATGGCGAACTAACTTCGTAATAACATGAACAGAGGTGCCTTGAGAACTTTCCTCGATGATGAAGGACTTTTGTTCATCGTTGAGGCCTCTGCGATGTCCCACTATTCTTAAAGAGGATAAATGCTATTAGCGTAGTTCACCCCAAAAACGATTAATCTGAAATAAAAATTGAAGGGCGTATCACAACATAACGAAAATATAACATTAGTGTTGCCATATTGTGCAAACCAGCTGGGAAAAGTTCCATCAAAATTGATTCGCAGAAAACCGAGAAATCCTAACTTTCCCTACCAAGCTATTTGCGTGGTTCAGGGTTTATGTGTCACTCAGGCCGTTGTGGTATTTGCATTTAATTTTGGGTGCTGTTAGCACCAGAGCCTTGCCAAGGCGACTCGCGTGTGAGTTAGGAAGGATGTTTATTCTTAGTCGATATCTGGTGGATTCACTTTGATGAGGTGATTTGGACGAATACATTGAATGTTATGTTGTGTTATCTGTATGGTTTGTTTAGCGGGTAATGATAACCATTACAAAGATTCCTTCTAGTACCTTTGTTCTTGGAGAATGGTAGGAGTAGGGTGTTTGCATGCACTTGTAGGGGTGGTTTGAGTACCGTGTTGAGGTGAGTGGATGCGAGGTTGTGTGCCCATGCTGTAGTGCAGGCGTCAACAAACCATGGCATGCGTGCCAAACTTTGCACGCGAGGCATCTATCCTTGGCACGTGAAAAGATTTTTCCTATCCTTTAAATAAGGACATGATCACATTGAAAAGTATATATATTAAAATTACATAATTTCTAATGATAAAATTTAATATATTTCTTTTAACGCAATATTTATCGTATTTAGGGGGCATATAGACTTAGGTCTGTTGGCTATGTTAGATTATGTATATTGAGGCTTATAAATATAAGCCCCAATATACAAGACCAGAATTTTTTCTAATGGAATTGGCACGCAAATCCAAATGTTTGTCGACTCCTGCTGTAGTAGATGTAAGGGCGAGTAGTTTCCTTGGATTGACCGAATGCGGACCAAATGATTGCTCGATGCACGTTCCTTTTCCGTGTTCACTTCGTTGTGTCGCTTCTGTGTGGTTGAAAAGTTCCGCGTCTTGGATGTGACACCAAACAGTGTACATATTTGTTCTATTTAAAGGGAGTGGGGTGTTAATTGTACATAGCCCAAAGGATTGAATTGTGAATAACACGAGTAGATTTCTAAATTTAATTAAATTATATCAAAATAAAGCTTCATTTCGGTGCAATGGATTTTCTAAAGATGAGGCACCCCAAAGTTTTTTCGACCTAATATAAACTAACCTAACCTATTCTAGATTAGGCTGGTTAGGTTAGGTTAGGTTAGGGTGGAAAAAACCTTGGGATGGCTCATCTTTACAAGATCCGGTGCAATATTGAGATTAATGCGTTTTCCATAACTTCAAAATAATCTAAAATTAAAAGCAATTACATGGAATTTATATTTTTTATGTAATTATTTGCCGGAGTTCTTTAGTCTTTAATAGTTTCCATCCTTGGATTTATTTTTGGGAATTTTTTGCAGGAGTTCTTAGGTCTTTAAGAATTTAC
The DNA here is from genome assembly GCA_963969495.1 of Ceratothoa steindachneri. Lineage (NCBI taxonomy): Eukaryota > Metazoa > Arthropoda > Malacostraca > Isopoda > Cymothoidae > Ceratothoa > Ceratothoa steindachneri. The sequence continues at coordinate 15,394 of CAXAKS010000057.1, read as the reverse complement.
CCGCTTTGGGGATTTATTTTTGCGCAATTTTTGCCGGGGTTCTTTAGTCTTTAAGAGTTTTTCTCCTTTTGGGATTTATCTTCGTGCAATGTTGCCGAAGTTATTAGGTCTTTAATAGTTTCCCTCCTCTTTAGATTTATTTTTGTGCAATTTTTGCCGAAGTTCTTAGGTCTTTGATAGTTTCCCCACGTTTTGGATTTATTTTTGTGCAATTTTTGCCGAAGTTCTTAGGTCTTTGATAGTTTCCCCACGTTTTGGATTTATTTTTGTGCAATTTTTGCCGAAGTTCTTAGGTCTTTGATAGTTTCCCCACGTTTTGGATTTATTTTTGTGCAATTTTTGCCGAAGTTCTTAGGTCTTTGATAGTTTCCCCACGTTTTGGATTTATTTTTGTGCAATTTTTGTCGAAGTTCTTAGGTCTTTGATAGTTTCCCCACGTTTTGGATTTATTTTTGTGCATTTTTTGCCAGAGTTCTTTAGTCTTTAAGAGTTTCCCTCGTTTTCAGATTTATTTGAAAAAAAAGGGGAAGCGAAGCGAAACCGAATTTCGGCATCGGTGCCAGGAAGATTTAAAAACAAGTAATGAAGTGAAATTAAGGAAGGTAATAGCTGAAGTGAATTATTTAAGGGTGCTAGAGACGATGATGTCACACAGCGCTCCCACACATGTGTGATTCAGAATGCCTCAAGATTTATCTAGTGCACTTCAGAGCGGATTAATTTAATGGCAGTGAAGTGGTGATCTCTTGGCCAAGAGGGATCGAAGAATTTAGTGGTGCACACTCGCTTGTGGGGGGCAATTCATAGTTCTGAAAAGAAAAGAAGGTAGACTGTATGTAGTACATAAACTAATGGGGATGATTGTTATTTAGTTAAAATTAAGAAATAGCAACTAATGAGGGAATCTCTACATTATATATATATATATATATATATATATATATATATATATATATATATATATATATATATATATATATATATATATATATATATATTATATATATATATTCAATCAGTCAAAATCGTTTATAAAAGTAAACAATGGCTACTTTGACCAGACTCAAATAAATTCCTGACCTGTGTAGTGAAATACTCCGGCTTGTAGTAGTCATAGACCTTGACATAACTGGGTTTAGGATTTTCAACCTCGACTTCCCGCAGGATTCTGAAGCTAAGGCAGAACTCATCGCCGGAGAACTCGTCGGCGTAGATGGTCACGACGCTGCCATCGATTTCGTAGCGTTTAAGAATCCCATGACCAGAGCCAATCAGGGATTTGAGGTCAGATTTCTCCGGTATGTATCCCGATACCAGGTTTACCTCCACGATCGCCATATTGGACTTTCCATCTGGGAGGAGATATTTGACGCAGGCGGTGAGTCTCTTTGTCCTGCACTTCACGTCGCTCTCGGTCGACGTAACGACATCCAAACCGAAGGCTTCGCTTCTCTCCTCTTCGGGCACGTTGTATCGCATCACGGCCTGTCGGGAATTCAAACACCGGCTTTGATTTCAGAGGAGATGGGCAAGGTGGCATTCTTTTGTTAGGAAATAATTTATTTGGAAAAGAGGATGGGGGAATGGAAGACTCTCTGCTAGAGTGATTTTAAAAGCGGTTTAATGGGGAAAGGGGTGAAGTTAGAAGACATGAAACTGGGCGGGAAGGTACATATGTAGGTGCAGAGTAACCGAGAGAGGGGACTATTTGGTGCGACTGATAGACGACATCTCCCTAAAGTTCACATCTGTATGTCTCCAACTCAACCTCCAGGGTCAAGTTCCCTCTTGCTCCCTTCTTTAATTCCTCTGTTCATTCACGCAGTCATTGGATTACACATTTTCTGTACTTATTCGCCTCAAGACTGGATGTCGGTGTGCATCAATGCCACGGAATATAAAATGAAATAAATGGAGCTGCTTAAAGTACTGTCGCGGGCAGTAGTAAGGCTCGTAGAAATGATGGAACTCATGGTGTTATTACACTTGTAGCTTCCAATTACAGCTTTTTGTTTTGTCCGTTTAACGCTTGCGTTGTTAGATGTCTCATTTTACGACGCGCAACTGACATCAAAGGTATGGACAGAGATGAAATATTGAGTCTGCCAGGGAGGGGGGTCAGGCTCGGGGATCCCCGCAAAGAAATACAAATCTTATTATATTTTAGCCTTACCACTCAACCACACTATAATATGGTCAGTGCGCATCATTGCCAAAGTATTACTTTTTATATCATAGAAGCTCGGAACCTCATTTGCATTTTACCTAACACAGTATTTACCAATTACTGTTCTATATTTATCCTTCTCAGACTCACCATCTCTCTCTATTTGTCCATTATTTTCACTCATTGGTTACTTTTATTTTATTAAATACAAGAAATGTACTCATAGTGCTCAGTAATATCAAAATAAATTCAAGTAATCACACATGAAATTGGTGATTAGAATTCCTACATATGTAGTTAAAGTTTCGGTACTCCGAGTATTAGTTTGAACTGCTCATTACTAGAGCACTAAGTGATCATTGGGCTGCAAAAAGGAATTTACATCTCACGATGAGGCAACATAAGATACCGTAAATGTTGCGTAGTTGCATTCAGTCATTTTACTGGAGTATTGTATTGAACCCGTTGCGATGCGAATAAAGTCATTGGAGATCACCATTGTGATGGCGTCCGTTCTACATATCTTAGTAAGGCTGATAGTTTAACGTGGAAGCCGGAACACGAGTCGCTACCAATATCTGGCAGCAGCAGCCGCCGTCAACCAGTCCAATCTGCAACCCATCGTGTCTAGACATATCTAATGTTGCTTAACTTTGCTCATGATGGGCAACGGCATTGATGATTGTCTATATTTAAATGTGACCACGAAAGCCTTTGAGGCATGGGTGGTTGCACCAAGTTTACCTGAATCAAAACACATCCCGTTCCCAAGATGTTGAAGCCAATCGGGGTTGGAATAGTGACAAGGGATGCTCTCTGCTGCAGCAGCTTGTTGCGTTCGTGCACGCTGAAGGTAGTCGTCAAACCCTTCATCGTGAATGTGATGTTGGCATCTATAGGTCCTTGGGGAATCGTCTTCTCAAACTGCGCCAGTGCTTGTAGAGCGACGATGGTGTCCTGGGTGTGGCGCAAAAAGGGAGATAAGAGTGAATTGAGATAGTGAGAGGGTCTGTCATAAAATCATCCAGAGTCCGTGGATAAATGGCCCGCATTCGGGATGTCAGAGGAATCAAGGTGACGAATGATACCTGGGTTGAAACGAATCCTCCCTGCCCGTTCCGCTCATTGTTCATCCATTTAATGATCTTCTTAACATTTAGCAAATCATCTTCCCGCTTTGTATCCAGTGCCAGGAGGGCGAGGACTGCATAGCCTGCCGTTTCTACAGAAACTCCCTTGCTCCTGTCTGAAAAAAAGATTCCTGTATTTCTGACCACTGTAGGAAAGATATTTACTCTCCTGAGGGAAGGGAGAAATCACTCATAACTCCAGGAATGTGAGGGGAGAATCAACAGGTCCCTTTCTTACCGAATTGGTCCGGAAGAATCCAATGTAATGTAGATGTGGATTCTTCAGAGGTGGCGAGAGCGAGAAGGCTGTCTGTCGCATTTCGAGCATCGGGGCTTCCGGCGAGAGCGAGCGCATACGCCTTCACGGCGACGCTGTAAGGGTTGTCTGCCGCTTTGTCTGCAGAGAGGCAGAGAAGGGCTTCTTTCACCGAGGAGCTCGAGTCGCTTTCTCCGGCTTCAATCAAAGCGATCAATACAAATGCGGAGAGCAGCGTCGGTGTAGCTGATTTCTTAAGTCCACCCTAGTTATGGGTACAAATAAAGGACTGTGAATGAGTTCGTAAAATGTATAGAATATCCTTCAAAATGTAACATCAAATGTATACTTACCGTCATCCCTTTGTGCAGCACTCTTCCTACGGACTCAAAACATCCATTTTCAAGCTGGCGTCTCTTCAGCCAATTCCTGCTGATGTTCAGATCTTCGCTGTCGATGTCGATGTATTGTGTGGCTTGAGCGAAGCTCTTCAACACAAAGGCTGTTAGCCAGGTGGAGCCAGAGTCATCTCTCTCCCCAAAGGCACTGAAGGAGCCATCGCTATGGCGATAATTAAGTTCGCGTTGATATCCTAAAGAAACAGAAGCCCGTTAAAGGGTTTGGGACTTGAAAGATGGGTACACCTAGCGGATTTTTTTACTTATTGGTATAGAATTTAGACGACGGCCGACTGACGATAGTTGGTGCCTCCTATTCAGCCAGACGGGCGAAAGTGAAGTGGCAGGATGATGAAAATGAGAGTAAGAGACTAAGGGGAAAGGTCTAAGGAGATTCTGAAGAGGGTCTAAGGTCTCATAGAGGAAGGACTCAATAGATGTTTAGGGAGGGTTTACACGCTGTCCGCCCATAACAGTGCCTTGAACTAAATTGGCACCTAAATTGGCTGTTGTTTTTAGGTTGCTTTTGACGACCGGTTCTTTTCCTTTCTTGTTGCCGTAAAGCCAACATTACTCACATTTCAAATGGAGCATCGGCTTCAACTTTATCATCTGAATATCGTCCCATCTTAATCACACCTATCTTATCTAAGATCTTTGAGAGGCTCCTTGTTAAACGATTGACCCTTTATTGTAACAAAATCAGTGTGATACCTGATTCACAATTTGGGTTCCACAAGAGTTTAAGAACTTGTGATGCACTCCTAACACTGACCAATGACCTTCAGTCCTCTTTGGACCGTGAGCATGAGTCGCGTTTTGTAGCTATTGATTTCAGCTCAACCTTTGACATTGTTAATCATAAGGCTCTAATTTATAAACTGGAAATTTATGGTATTGGTGGAGGCCTTCTTAATATTTTTAAGATATTTTTGACAAATGGATCCCAGTGTGTTTCTGATGATGGGATCTACTCTGCTTCTGTGCCTGTGGTCTCAGGCGTTCCACAAGGGAGCGTTCTTGGTGCCTTATTTTTTCATAATTTTCACCTCTGACTTGGGCATTAACCTTAAAAATAAACTGATATCGTATGCCGATGACACAACTTTGTACTCTTCAATTCAGTCTCCATGTAATAGAGGAGAAGTTGCAGCATCTCTAAATAGAGATCTAGCCAAAATTACTTCTTGGTGTCAACTTTGGGGCCTGAAGCTTAATGCTAATTTGACGCATTCTATTACCATTAGTATATCCCGTACACTGGATCCAGTTCATCCCAGTTTGTATATATCAGTTGAACTTATTGAGGAAGTAGATGATTTACGTCTTCTTGGAGTAATTCTTGAATCCAAGCTAACTTTTGAGAAGCACATTCGTTTCTTGTCCTCCTCAATTTCACAAAAGACTGGATTACTTCGTAAGTGTTACAGAACTTTTGCTTGTGAATCTACAGTTATTAAGTCTTTTTATGCCTTCATTCTGCCTCATTTTGAGTATTGTGCTCCTGTTTGGATGTCTGCTGCTAATTGCCATCTCGAGTTGTTGAACAGAGCGTTGAACTCAATTAAGTTTATATCACCAGCTTTGGATCATCGGCGTCTCGTTAGTACCCTCAGCATTTTTTTCAAGGTATTTAATACTATTCAGCATCCGTTACACGCAGCTCTGCCTGATTCTTTTAATCCAGTTCGCGTGACAAGGTTTTCTCTTAATCTTAATGACTTGGCTATGAATTTTATGAATGTTCGTACGAGACAGTTTTCACGGTGTTTTATACCATCGTTAATTAAAACGTTGAATGCTTTATTCAGCGAGATATTTCTTCATTTAAGTCCCATGTGAATGCATTCTTGAAACAGTTGCTTTTTTTCATCTTCTAATATTTCTTATTCATCTAGGTTTACTATTAGCCCTTCACCCTTTTCATGGCTGCCTTTGCCTCTCTTCAGTACCATTTTGGTATTCTGTGTGGAATCAATTTAGCAGTTGTTTTTGCACCCTGGAGGAAGTTTTGGTAACTCTCAGAATAATAATAATAGACCAGTGGGCGTTACGAAAGGGTTCACTGGGTATTACGTGACTGTTCAATGGGTGTCACGATCCATATGAAACATGCCTGCGCTTTGCTACGTCGCTGTCGGGGGGCTCAATGAGTGATGGCTCAACGGGTGATCAGATAGGGCACATATGACACACACAGCGAATTATATGGGTATTTAGGAAGGTCTCAATAGGTAATCAGGGAGGGTATCTCCGCCAGAGAAAGTAGTCAAGATAGAGGAAGTAAAAATCCATGAAATATATATAGCCTAAGATTCACCTGCAAACGTTGAGGCCCGTAAGGCATGCAATCCTCAAGGTGTTAGCTATGGCAGGTTCACATTATAGAAGTTTATTTGGTTACATGCAAGCCTGTTATGCCTCCTCACTTCGAGAAGTTCGATGCTCATGCGCAGAGTCCTCGAGAAACTCCGCGACTGCCACTAAGCGCATAGGAGAAAGTCCGCGAACGAGGGGGGTGGGGATGTTAGAAAAGTCTGCTCTCTCCCTTAGGGAAACACTGAAACACCCTTCTTACTTACCCTTCTGCATGAAGAGGATGGCACGGAGAACGACCTCCACGTTCGCCTCTCCCGTTGAGTCCAAATACTGCATCACGAAGATATTGGGCGCGAAATTCAGCATATTTTGTTCACCGCATCCGAACGGCATCTTCACCAGTTTTCCCAGATTCTGAAAACAAAAAGGTGGATGCTATGGTGTTGGGGTGGTAGTGCTGTGTGTGTGTGTGTGTGTGTGTGTGTGCGTGTGTGTGTGTAGGGAGGGAAGGTATTTGGCATCCGGCATGAGATTGGCAATTTCACGACGAATCGTCAAAAAGCCGCCTCCGAAATCTGGTACTCTGCCTCAAGTTGCCTTAACCCATACACTTGCTCTTCATTAAGGAAACCGAACTAATGGTATATCAAAAGAGTGTAGATCGGTGGTAATATCCCTACAAATTTCTTTTTCCACCCAAGAAACAACATCGTGAAAAAGCGCGCGCGAATGGCAAAATTAACGCGCTTCCCGCTCATTAGGCCACCCAGCCAACGACGGAGGCATTGGCCTAATCAGATGCAGGTACATCAGTGAAAGCGCCTCTATTACAGGAGACAGGTGGAGCTAAAATCCTTCATCGTGATCCGTAATCATATAAACACTTCCGTGGTCTAATAAGTCCAGCTGGGTCTTAAGCATTTGCATGTAAGCCTCTATTTTGCTTTCCACTACACTTCACATCATTACAACATTCTACATGCTCTGTCCAATTCTGGCACAACCACATACGACCATTTACCCCCTTCTTAAATTTGTTCCATATTTGCTCTCTCACCATGCATTTATTTCCTCTTCTACTCTCAAGCATTCTCACATACCTCCTCTGATCCAATAACATTTCGCTTCTGATTCCTCTCTTCCTCACGTTTTCTCATCCATGCACCGACCAGTTTGACCTTACACAGCACAATGATGTGATCCGATTCTCTCAGACTCTTGACTCTTACATATTTCACTTCAAATGCACTCCGCAGCATATTCTAGATCAATCATACTCTTTAGTTCTCCCTCTCACCTATGCCCAACTCATGTGTATTTGTGCAGAATGTGTTTGCTACACATTTCTTTTTAACATATAACCATACCACTCTGTCCATTTTCGTGCTTCCAAGGTGCGTTAAAAGCTCCAGTTATCCCCTATATCAGCTTATTATTTCATACATTCATATCTTCTACCGCCATCAACCGATATCACTTCCCAATTACATCCACCACTCGTCCCCAGCTTATCTTTCTCAGCTTCATTTCTATCACTACCCGGTCCATACGGTACAGCTACTCACAGTTACACCCTTGCAAATTTAACTTCATTAACATAATTCCCGAGGTCACGCATTCATACCTAAACATTGCATCATGTCACTCACTCATAGTTACTGCTACACCCTCTTTACTTTTCCCACCCTGATCGTACTCTATTCACTCCATCCCACGCAACCTCCTTATTTCCTTAAATGGTTGTCTTACATAGATCAAGTATATCCCAATCTCCCTGTTTTAACCTTAACAAATCCTCTCTACATCACATATACCCCTCACATTCCACACACCCAATCGATTCACACTGACACCGACGGAATCCGCGACGCTGCTGCTCGCCACCGTTATTACGAATTGCGCTTGTGAGATAACACATTCGGGGGCGATGCTTCTCAGGACAGTTGCAGCCAATTAAGGTTCAGTCACCTTCTAAGATTCATGGGGGTGAACGGTATAGTTATTTTTCTTGCCCCACATACAGGCGCCGTTTCAGGCAAAAATTGTTTTAACCACTGCCGAACAAATCATGAGCAGTGTAAGCAATAATGAGTGAAAGTTTGTGCATTGGCAATGCACTCCAAGCAATCTTCAAACACTCAAATAGCTGAGATGCATTTGTTGACTGCGTTTTGCCCACATCTCTATCGATCTGGTCCCATGCAAGTTCCATTGGAGAGAGATCCGGGGATTGTGCTGGCCAAGTCATAATTCTCAGAACTTTTGTCTGTTATTTTTTGACAATATAAATTTGAAGTATTCTTTTGATCATTATCTTTTTGTAATATAAAATTTATCCGATCAATCTTAAGCTAGATGGAACCCTATACCTTTGAAAGATAGAGTAGTAGTTTTCCTTTTTCATTATGCATTTGACTTGAACCGCATCTGCAGCCTTGCCTCCACCAAAACAACCTCATACCATAACAGACCTTCTGCCATATTTCACACTGGCACTAAACAACCTTTATTTTCTCATTCTCCAAATTTGTGACTCATCAGTCCATAAAACGTTTTCCCATCGCTTATCCTCCAGTTTTGGTGATATTTAGCTCACTGTCTTCTCTCTTTGTTGACTGATCGTAGTCTTGACTTTACTGCAACTACACGACCAAACAGGCCAGATGCCCCTAGTCTCCTCTATACAGGTACTGATACTGGATTAGTTCTTGCACTGTTGATTTCTGTTGCCAACTGTGAAGCAGTTTTTTTTCTGTTTCTCTTATTTAAGATGACTATATTTCTATCATTTGTTGCACATGTTGCTTTTTTCCTGCCTACTCTTTGTGTGTCAGTATTACTTCCCTTCTATTTCTTCCTTTCAAGCGCATAGTGATCAATATGCCTTGCTATCTGCAGCTTCCTGGCAATTATTCGCTGGGGGTAATCTTACTTATCTAATATTTGTATTTGAGCTCGTATTTTAATTGATCATTCTCTGCTTCTCGCCATTTTTAGCAACTAAAGGGTAATTGAATACAAAATTTAAGTTAAAAATTAGCAAATAAAGACAATATCCCTTTCACCTTTCGGCCTCAGTGGAAGCATAGTTTAAATCACACACCAAGAGTGTTCTGCTACAGAGCAAAACAACGCTGCTCTTCAACAACCACGATTGGACTAAATTACTAAAAAAAAAAAGTTAAAGAAGCCACGAAATTTGTTCGGCAGCGATTAAGGCAAAAGGAAGGTATTTTTGATGAAGCCAAAGTTTAGGTTTATTTTGTAAAATTTGGTGATATCGTTACTAAATTTATATAATTAATAAATCTTATAAGTATTTATATAAATAGTTTTTATTCTTTCTTAACGTGCATGGAATGGAATAGAAAAATTAGCATATTTATTAAAAATTCTAGGGTAGCCCCAAACTTTTGACTATATATATATATATATATATATATACCACACTATGAACTGTTCAGTAGTACTTGGCAAGTCAAGATGGAAGGTTATAGCGTTGAACAGCGTGTGAAAATCATCAAATGATATTATCAAAATCATTGCTCCGTTCGACAAAAGTTCCGCGAATTACGTGATTTCTATCCTCGCCATAATCGTCCTGCCGAGTCCACTGTTCGACGCTTGGTAGCCAAATTCGAGGCAAAATGGTCGATCAACAATCAGCCAATACCCGTACGTCGCCGAAATGCAAGGTCTGCTAAAAACATCGCTGCCGTAAATGAGAATATACGGGAAAATCCGAGGCAGTCAATTTCTCGTCGTTGACACGAACTTGGCCTTTCTGCGACTTCAGTTTGGCGAATTGTGCGTAGGGACTTGGTTCTGCACCCGTACAAATCCAACTTACCCAAGAACTTAAGGTAAACGACCAGAGACAACGCCGTGTCTTCGCTGATTGGGCTCTAGAGCAGTTGGAAGTTGCCCCAAATTTCCCCCAAAAAATCATCTTCAGCGACGAGGCCCATTTTTGGATGAATGGATTTGTGAACAAGCAAAATTGTTGGATTTGGGACGAAAACAATCCACATGAGATACACCAGCACCAATTGCATCCCAACAAAGTCACTGTTTGGTGCGGATTTTCGTCTAACGGAATCATCGGTCCGTATTTTTTTGAGAACGAAGATGGGATTGCCATAACCGTCAACGGCGAGACCTACAGATCGATGATAAGCAACTTCTTGTGGCCCCAAGACAGACATTTTGCACCAGCGATTTCAGGGCAGGGTCATCTCGCGCGGCGACGACGTCAACTGGCCACCGATATCATGCAATTTAACGCCATTAGACTACTTTATTTGGGGCTACCTTAAATCGCAGGGCTATGCGAATAATCCGCAAACAGTTGATGTCCTCAAAGTCAACATAACGAACACCATCCAGCAAATTCCCCAGATTTATGCGACAAAGTCATCAAAAATTGGGCCTCTCGAATACGTTCCACCAAGTGAAGCCGCGGCGGACATTTGAACGATGTCATATTCCACACTTAATGCCATAAAATGTACTTTCAAATTTAAAATAAATTGAGTGCATATATCAGACACAACTTGCTTTTATTAACATTTCAAAAATCGAGCAACTTTATTGAAAGACCCTTTATATATATATGATAAATCAACAATAACCTTCTAATCAATGGGGTTAGGTAAGGGTGATAATAAGAATTCCTTAATCTGCTAGAAAAGTCTCTTGGAGTTCATCAACCATCTTCAGGAAGATTACATATACGACTATGCAATCATCCATTTCTCTAAAAAGAGAAATTTAAAAAGCCTTTGGTATAAGCTAACGCTTACTTTAACAAAAAACGGAGAATGTGAATTTCCCCGCGGATCTTCTCCCTCTCTAGTTTTTTTTGTCAGTCTGCCTTGGTTCCAACTGAACGACCATGTTGCGGACGCAGCTTTACGACAGCTCGCAGGTGAGGGAGCGAGAGAGAGAGAGGTGACAGATTTCTTAGGTATGTTACTTGAGAGACAGCTGGCAAGAGAATGACCTAAAGTATCTTTAGCTAGACTGAAATTAGTTGCTCTGCAAACAATGCCTGTTCTATCTACAAAAAAAAGTAAGCGTTCGGTTTATTTAGGACATTTAAATTTTTCTAGTAAATTGATTATCTGCGGATAACTTTGGTTTTATTCATCCAAATTCGAATAACCTTTACTTTGGACTTTTTCTAAGAAAAGTTATGTAAGATGTGATATAAATACATGGTTTCTGATCTTTTTGGACGATAACGTATAGATTTCATTGCATATCTTTGTAAATATCCTTGATAGTGCAGCCTTTTTTACAGTATTAGTTGCAATATATAATCTGGCCCACATCCTATTTGGATGAGTGTCATGCAATGATTAATGACTCTGGAGACTCAGGACAGAAGAGCAGGAAAGTAAGACACAGCCAACCGTCAACCTGATGACCCCACCCTCTCTCCCGTCGCTCGTCTGCTTCAGTTTGCAGTGTCGTTAACAAAAGCTTACGGTAAAATTTAAGAACATCCATACCAACTATTTCAGGAATTAAAATGTATTGAATGTTTAATAGTGCCACAATTCACTATTTTCTGGATAAAAGGTTTACTTTATTAATTAATTAAATTCAACCTGATTGACAAGAGCGTGCGTAGCCTTCTTTTGATAACCACATTGGAGCACTTGGCCACTTCTAGCAACCCCCTTCCACTTGTTTCGTTTGTAGGGTCTTAACCCAAAATACCTACCGATACCTTTTTTTATGGTTTCGTTGTTTTAGTTATATAATTAGCAAAAGCATTAACCTAGATGGTACCTATTGTCTGGCAAATTTCGAAAGAATTCTTAGCAAAGATTTTTATTCGGTTTTCGTTCAATTACAACAGAAAAGGGGTGGCTGGCTTTACAGGTATATCATTTTAATGAATACATAGATTCTATCATATTTTTCGTTCGTGCACGCAAAACTTATAGCCTGTAAAAAGGTCATTATCTGAGGTATATGAACAACATAGAATTAGATTCGATTCGTTCATATAATTTATTTGACGTCCATTTGAATTCGCGCAAAAAACACCATATTTTTGGACACTCTAAACATTTTTCGAGATAAAAGAGCGCTACTTTTCAGTCCGCAGATAGCTTAAAAATATACCCCCATCGATTTCTAACCTCACTTTCAAATGTATTTGTGTGAGGTATCCTTATTGCCTCAACTTAAGAAACGAATAAAAAGGAAATGTATAGGCTGTGCTTAGAATGTCCTGGACTTGGGACAGCAGTGCGAGTTTAACTAAACTTTTCGAACTCCTATTTGCCCACCGTTTAGTTTTGTAGGAAATAAAGTGCCACAAATGTTCCTCTCAGTGTGTTTTTTTGAAATACAGCGCAAGCCCCGCATACGTCGATTGGAGCAACTTTTGTATAAAATTTTGTATCAGTTGTGTTCAAATCTCAACGTAATACCTTCATTTATAATAAGAACCTAATGGTTGTCTTTCGAATTGTGTTTACTACTAGTTGATTACAATTAGCAGGGTATGTTTGGGTGTACCTCCACACGTATTTTAGGTTTTAGCTATATATCATCTTTGTTATCTCCGAAAACCGCTTATTTTCCCCTAAAAAAATTTCACGTAAATGTTCAGCTAATTTAGAAAAATAATTTTTATGTTAAAAAATCCTTGGTGGGGATGTTCTTAAAATTTACCAAGTTTATTAGCGTATTCGGTTTCCATATAAGAGCAATGCTAAATTATTATCACCAATGTCAGAGATCTGAGAGAGAGAGAGAGAGAGAGAGAGAGAGAGAGAGAGAGAGAGAGAGAGAGAGAGAGAGAGAGAGAGAGAGAGAGAGAGAGAGAGAGAGTAACAAGGAGTAACAAGGAGTAACAAGGAAAGTAAGTACCCTAGGAGACCTTACGGTCCATTCAAAGAGAGGGTACCTTTGGACTAGCAATTGAGCGGGCACATGGCTGCTCAATTGTTTTGCGTCCATAAACGGCCACTTTTCAAAACTTTGTCTAGTCTTGACTTGAACTGGTCAACAGATTCACTGTTGACAACTTCCACTGGAAGTGCGTTCCACTTACCGCAGATACTGTAGGTGAAAAAGTTTCCACACAGATTGCGGTTGTAACGCTTCAGTTCAAGTTTGAAGCCGTGATTGCGCGTTCTGTTCTCACTCAGTGTGAAAATATCCCGGTAGTCAACATTGTCGAACCCTCGAAGTATTTTGAAGACTTCGATGAGCTGACCACGCAGTCTACGGGTTTCCAGTGAGAACAGATCTAACTCCCTTAGTCTATCCTCATAACTTTTATGTCGGATAGAGGGAATCAGCTTGGTTGCCCTGGCTTGTACGCGTTCCAATCTCGCGATGTCCTTTCGCAATGAAGGACTCCAAAATTGTACGGCATACTCCAGGTGCGGTCGGACAAGTGAGTTGTACAGGCACAGTACAATCTCCTGGTTCCGATAACCAAACTGGCGCTTAATATAGCCTAGCATCCTTTGGGCCTTTTTCTCCGCCTCAATGCACTGTTTCGAGAACTTGAGGTCACTAGTGATTGTTACACCCAAGTCCTTCTCAGTGTCGGTGGATTGCATAGCAGTGCCCTTAAGGATATACTGAGATTGGGGGTTTCTGTGGCCGATATGCATCACTTTGCATTTGCCCACGTTAAAAGGCATTTGCCACGTGTCCGACCACTCCCCAATCTTCCCAAGATCTTCCTGCAGGCGGGCAGTATTTCCATCCTTTGCAACGTTCATACCAAGCTTGGTATCGTCGGCAAATTTGGAAATCTTCGCAACCATGTCACCGTCCATGTCGTTGACGTAGATGATGAATAGTAGTGGTCCCAGGACAGAACCTTGAGGCACCCCGCTAGTAACGGGCACCCACTCAGAAGACTGTCCATTTACCTCCACCCGTTGCCGTCTGCCACTTAGCCAGTTCTCGATCCAGCCGGCTACCTTTCCGTCTATGCCAAGCGCTCGCACTTTCCGGAGAAGGCGGCGGTGTGGTACCTTATCAAAGGCTTTCTGAAAGTCTAGGTAGACCACATCCACCGCCTTGTCCCGATCGTGCTCACTGAAAACGAAGTGGAAGAATTCCACAAGGTTCGTCAGGCATGACCGTTGCCTTCGGAAGCCGTGCTGGGAACTCCTCAGTAGCAGGTTTGACTCTAAATACGACGTCACTTTGTCCACCATGATGCTTTCCATGAGTTTACCGACTATCGAAGTCAGACTGATAGGTCGGTAGTTCGACGGTTGGTTACGGTCTCCTTTCTTGAAGATAGGAGTCACCTCCGCCTCACGCCAGTCTCTAGGAACGCATCCGGTCCGGATTGACATGTTAAAGATAGCGCACAGATGTCGTGATACTTCATCGCACACTTCCTTCAACACTTTAGGTAGAAACCCGTCCGGTCCAGGGGACTTATTCGTCTTTAGGTCAGCGATCTTTTTCTTTATTTCTCCTTCGGTGAAGTCCATTGCCTCCAGCTTTTCCCCCGAGTAGGAATCCGTCGGCTGGGGAATGGGACCACACTCTTCAGTAAACACTGAAGAGAAGTAGTCGTTGAGGAGGTTAGAGAGAGAGAGAGAGAGAGAGAGAGAGAGAGAGAAGAGAGAGAGAGAGAGAGAGAGTCACAAGGAGTCACAAGGAAAAGAAGTACCCTAGAAGACCTTACGGTCCATACGAGAGGGTACTTGTTACGAGTCAGGGACTCGTGAGCCTGTCAGCGAACCAGGACTTTATCCAGGCGCCTTTTGAACTGCTCCACAGAGTCGCTGTTCACGACTTCTGGCGGAAGCGCGTTCCACTCGTTGCAGATACTGTAACTGAAGAAGTTCCCGCATCTGTCCCGGTGATAACGCGGCAGCTCAATTTTGTAGCCGTGGTTTCTCGTTACGCCCTCGCTTAGTTGGAACATGTCCCCGTTGCCTACGTGGTCAATACCTCGGAGGATTTTGAAGACCTCGATTAATTGACCGCGCCGTCTTCGGGTTTCCAGTGAGAAGAGGTTTAGTTCTTCTAGGCGGGCTTCGTAACTTTTGTGCCTGATCGAGGGGATCAGTTTGGTCGCCCTGGCTTGTACTCGCTCCAGTCGGGCGATGTCCTTCCGAAGGGATGG
>CAXAKS010000056.1:0-30600 GCA_963969495.1 Ceratothoa steindachneri | reverse complement strand
AGGAAAACTCATGAACAAAGTGCGTACGCTAGGAATTAACGGTAATATATACGGATGGATTAGTAGCTGGTTAAAAAACAGGAAGCAGAGAGTGATAATAATGGCGTGGAATCGGGACTGGGTATCTGTTACCAGCGGTGTTCCCAGGGATCAGTCCTGGGGCCTATTTTATTTACTATATACATCAATGACATAGACGTTGGAATAAATAATATCATATCTAAATTTGCAGATGACACGAAAATAGGTAACTCAGTACTATGCGAAAGATGACAGGGCTAGCCTGCAGGCTGATATAAATAAAATTACCGAATGGTCTGAGAAATGGCAAATGCCATTTAATATCGACAAATGCCAAATCCTTCAGTGCGGAACAAAAACAAAAAATACACCTATACAATGCAAGGCGGCTTAATAAACACAACCCCGCAGGTTAAAGATTTAGGAGTAATAATTACAGAAAACTTAAAAACATCAAACCAATGCGCAGCTGCTGCAAACAAAGCTAACACAGCACTAGGATTTATAAAAAAGAAACTTTACTTATAAAAGCGAGGAGATAATTATGCCACTATATAAAAGTATTGTCAGGCCCCATCTCGAATACGCTGTACAGTTCTGGGCCCCTTACTTAATAAAAGACATAGATAAATTAGAAGGCTGTACAACACAGAGCGACAAAACTTATCCCGTCAGTACGTAACAAACCTTACCACGAGAGGCTATAAAAACTCAATCTATTTTCCGTCAGAAAACGAAGACTAAGGGGGCAGCTTATAGAGTGCTTCAAAATACTTAAAGGATTTAACAACGTTAATGCCAATAACTTGTTCACACTGACAGGGGAGTGTCCCACCCGTGGACATGATTCAAAACTTCAGGGTAAAAGAGCCACTATGGATGTAATAAAAAACTTCTTCACTTACTCGATTATTAATGATTGGAATAATTTTGCCAAACGCAGTAGTGGACAGCAGAACTATAGATTCAATTAAAATGAGATTAGACAAACACTTAACAAATATTGGAATTGTTTAGCATAAGCTACAAAATAAAATAATATTTTACAAAAATATAACTCTTTCAGGTTTAGGTAAGTGGTTTTCATATTCATTTCATTTAATTACTATTCAATGCAAATTTCCTTCAGGGTACTGTCTTCTTACACCTGCAAGGTACTTTCCCAAATTATTTCATGTACGGCTTTTGCGGAGGGCGTGGAGGGTGGGAGGAGCCTAACTTTCTATCCTTTACTACTTCTACTATTCTATGTGTAAGTGGCAGTGATTTAAGGCCAGATCACCTTAGTCTGGGCCGTAAGGCCCGTGTGTCTGTGTATCTATGTAACTCTATGTAACTCTCTCTCTCTCTCTCTCTCTCTCTCTCTCTCTTCTCTCTCTCTCTCTCTCTCTCTCTCTCTCTCCTCTCTCTCTCTCTCTCTCTCTCTCTCTCTCTCTCTCTCTCTCTCTCTCTCTCCTCTCTCTCTCCTTCTAAACTCTCTCTCTCTAAACTCTCTCTCTCTAAACTCTCTCTTCTAATCTCTCTCTCTCTCTCTCTCTCTCTCTCTCTCTCTCTCTCTCTCTCTCTCTCTCTCTCTCTCTCTCTCTCTCTCTCTCTCTCTCTCTCTCTCTCTCCTCTCTCTCTCTCTCTCTCTCTCTCTCTCTCTCTCTCTCTCTCTCTCTCTCTCTCTCTCTCTCTCTCTCTCTCTCTCTCTCTCTCTCTCTCTCTCTGTGTCTGGCCGTTCCTCGAATCGCATGTGTTTACTCTGCCTCTCAGTGAAATAATTACCAAGTGCCTAATTCTTACCCTTAACCGCCTTTATTGAATAAAAAGGCCATAAAGTTATATTGTGAATGTGAAATACCTAATTATTTAGTGCGGATAGTGAATTAATTATTTAATTGTGGAAAGTATACCATATTGCTATTTAATCTCCATCTTGAATTTGCAATTCAAGATCCAATCATCTTCAAATACGGTAAGTGACGTTTTACTTCTGGACCAATCAACGCGCATTCCTTTTTTGACGTCATCACAACATCTCTGACGTCATAATCTCCTCGCCCAATCAGCGTATATCATTGTTCACGTCACGCAACGTCACATAGAGCAACCAATTGGTGTATAGGTTATCCATTTTAAAACTATAGCGACAAGCGCCATCTTGATTCTTAAATTTTCCGTTACTCAGGTGAATTAAATCGTTTTCAGTAGTATAAATTCTAAAGCATTGCCATTAATCTTTGGAAAGAAATTCTTTTACGATTTAAACACTGTATCTGACCTACATAATTGTACATTATAATATTAGAATCTCATCATTATTTGTTGAAAAGTAGTGTTTGCACGAATCTACCCGTATCTCGCCTCCATATTTGTATAATATAATAATCAAGGATAAATACAATAATTAATTATGCCAGGAGCGGAGAAATTAAAAGCTTTGTGTTTCAAGTGCCAAGACTCTCAAGTGGTGCATAAATTTTCCGGAGCAAAACTTCAACAGCATCACCTCCATCAGCATTTGTTTATTCTGCAAAATAGAAGAAAAACATACCAGGGAAAAAAAGTGACTTTTTAAAAACTATCGGTGTCCTGGAAAACAAATTTATGGCACTGGAGTCTAAATATCTCGATGTTTCTACAAGGAGCCCCGCTTGTCAAAATTCCGAAGCTAAATTAAGGAATTAGAGAATAAAATACTTTACCTCGAGTCAGCAAATCAAAATATTTCCCAGCAGAATGTTAACTTAAGTGAGAAAATTGTTCGTCTTGAACAAGCAGTTGCAATACTGGAAAATAAAAGTAGAAAGTAAAGATAGTGCTTCTACAATAGTAAGGAGCAAAACAAACTGTAAATGCAAATACATCACAGAATATGCAACCTGGATCCTATAATAGTTTTTCAAAGTCCACTAGAACAAAACAAAGCTCTTTGGCTTCCAAAGAGGAAAAGCAGACGACCCTTATCGGAGATTCTCTCGTAAGAAATCAAAGTGACTATTTTGGCCTAAATGAAAAAGAAAACTAGGGTGACTTATTGTTATCCAGGTGCTACTATTAGGAAAATTGAAGAGAAATTTCGAAACTAAAATTGGACAGTAAAGACAGTACCGTAGTAGTTCATGTTGGTTCAAACGACACGTATGTAAAAGATGGAAAGACAAATACAGAGGAAGTAGTTTCAAAATTCGAATCATTAACGAACAAAATCAAAGACAAAACGAATAAAGGCATTATGATAGGTATATTGCCAAGACTGAATGCATCAAGAGAAGTAATGAGTAAAACCATTGGAATAAATATGAAGCTCAAAAGAATGTGTTGAGTCAAAAGGCATTAAATTCGTTAATCTCTGGCTAAGCTTTATCGATCGTGGTGAGTATTTCTTAAAGGGATGGGACTCACTTAAATAATAAAGGTAAAAAAAAATATGAGACTTCTGAACATCAATGTATATTATCTATATGAATGTACTCGTATAAGGAATATTTCACAAATAACAAACACTGCGACCAACCAGCCTTCGGGAAACGAATCGCCTCCAGAAATTGTAAGAAACCAATGGAAGCGGTTCTTCTAAATGCATGTTCTATTAGAAATAAGTTATTGAATTCAGAGCTTTGGTGGCTGCAGAGAATTACGACATAATTGCCATCACTGAATCATGGATAAATTTAAACCTCAGAGATTTTAAAGGTGAATTTGAGTTGAAAAATTATAAAATGTTCCACAAAGATAGAAAGGACCGAGTTGGTGGAGGAGTGTTATTATACGTACGAGAACATCTTTACCCAACTGAAATAATCCCTAGATACTACTCTCGAAATGATAGGAGTTAAGTTAAATTTAGATAAATAAATATATGCATATACTTAGTCTACAGAAAACCGCACCAGTCTTCAGAACTTGATGTAATGTAATACGGCCTGCTAACAAAACAAATCGACAAGAAGACAGCTGTAATTTTGGGTGACTTTAACTGCAGTAAAATAAATTGGACTACAAAGCAAGCTGACAGGGAAGGCCAGAGACTTCTGGACTTTATCGATGAAAATTTCTTGACTCAGTGGATTTAGTGAGCCAACAAGAGGTAAAAACATATTAGACCTCATATTGTCCACTGAAAGCGAATTGATTTCAAACACTTATGTTGGCGAAAAATTTGAAGGTAGTGACCACAATTTAATAGAATTTAATATCATATATCAGCCTTAGAAAGAATTAAAAAAATACAGAGACCCCAATTTAACGAGGAAACTACGACAGCCATCAAAGCAGGCTTAGAGGCTTCTGTGATATCAAATGAAGGTGTAAACAATAATTGGATAGAATTTAAGAATTTTGTCATGGAACAGCAAACAAAGAATATTCCAATTAAAACCCGAAGTTTAACCGTTAAACAAGATCCTACGTGGTTAACCAAAGAAATAAAAAGAATGATAAAAGACAGGCAAAAAATGTATAGGTTACTAAAAATAAAAGGTACTCAACAATTAAGGGAACAATATCATGTCTTAAGGAGAAAAATAAAAAGAGAGATAAAAATAGCAAAACGAGAAGAAGAAATACGAGTCGCTCAAAATTGTAGAATAAATCCAAAGGAGTTTTATGCCCTTGTAAACAATAGGAAGCCAATAAAGAACAATATTGGGCCATTGAGAGATTGTAATGGTACCTTAAGATACACTGACTACGATATAGCTTGTCTACTCAATAATTACTTCGCGAGTGTTTTTACTACTCAAATAACTTCTCCTATACCCGAGATAAATATTGTATACGACGGAGACGACCCATTCGAGAATGTTAGCTGTACAACCGAAGATGTTGTAAATTTAATAAATAAAATGAACGTCAACAAATCTCCTGGACCTGATATGTTTTATCCTAGAGTTTTGAAAGAAGCGAAGGAAGTTTTTAGTAAACACCTAGCCAAAATTTTTAATCAATCATTAAACAGTGGAATAGTTCCCATTGACTGGAAATATGCAAATGTTACGCCAATTTTTAAAAGTGGCTGTAGAGAGGTCGTGAAAAACTATCGACCGATCAGCTTGACGTCAGTGGTAGGGAAACTTTTAGAATCATTTATCTGCAAAAAAATTGTTTCGCATCTTGAATCAAAAGAGTTGCTTAGAGACTCACAACATGGATTCAGAAGAAACAGGTCCTGTCTAACGAACTTGCTGGACTTCTTTCAATATGTATATAAACAATATGATGAGGATAAGTCAATCGATATAATTTACTTGGATTTCCAGAAGGCGTTTGATAAAGTCCCTCACAATTTACTCATGGCCAAAGTTAGAGCAGTTGGAATTACGGGAAAAGTAGGAGATTGGATTGAGGACTGGCTTACCCATAGGTATCAGAGAGTGGTAATAAATGGATCTGCCTCAGAGTGGACAAAAGTTTCAAGTGGGGTGCCACAGGGCTCTGTGTTGGGCCCGCTGCTATTCATAATTTATATTAATGATTTGGAAACCAGTCTCGTATCGAAAGTTGTTAAATTTGCGGATGATGCGAAACTTGGAAGAGGAATATGCAACAAAGAAGACGCAACTGAGATTCAGAGAGATATAAATCTTATCGAAGAATGGTCAAAAAAATGGAAAATGCCTTTAAACTTTGATAAGAGTAAAGTAATGCATGTCGGAAGGAAAAATCCACAAGCAGTGTATACATTGTTCAATATGGAGTTAAAAGAAACAAAAGTCGAAAAAGACTTAGGGATTTATGTATCGAGTGATCTTAAGTTTAGTATGCAATGCAGTGAAGCGGAAAAAAAGGCATCCAAAATCCTAGGATACATAAAACGACAATTTAAATGCAGAAACGAGACCATAGTATTAAATTTATTTAATGCATTAGTTCGTCCCCATCTGGAATATTGTGCTCAATTGTGGTCACCTTATCTGAAGAAAGATATTGAAAGGCTTGAAAGAGTTCAAGAGAGAGCGACAAAATTAATACCATCCTTAAGAAAACATAACTATGAAACTAGATTGGAAAGACTCAAACTCTTCAGACTAGAAACGCGGAGAATGCGAGGCCAGCTCATAGAAACATTTAAAATACTAAATAGGATTGAAAATGTAGACCCTAATATATGGTTCAAAGTTAACGAATGTGATACGAGGAACAATGGAATGAAGCTGGTTCCGTTGCGGTATCAAAAAAGTATAACAGGAAACTTTTTCTCATATAAAATTGTCAACCTCTGGAATAAACTGCCAAATGATGTAATTGCGAGTAAGACTAAAGAGACATTTAAACAAAGACTCGACAAAATAATACATACACTAGATTATTAATTAACTTTAAAAATATAAGGGAAAACCCCATGTAAATAAAAGAGGACCAATACGACAGGATTCTGAAAAGAATGGAATTCAATACATTATGAATGCATATTGTAATCAAGAAAAGTGTATATAAATTAATTGACGGGATTTCCATTATTATACAAAGGTCCTAAGATAAGCATAAATATTGGAACGAAATCCAATAGTGGATTAAATTCAACGATGGTGTATATAGTTTAATGACGAGATACTTATATCATACCAGAAAAGAATATTGAGATTTTCAGCTGGTTAAGTTTCAAACTGTACTGTGAAATTCCTGGATCAGCACTATATTTCAACTGACCAGGTATCTTTTCAGTTTCCGTACCTGCGTTGCAGGTGGGAGAGGAGGGTGGGGAAAGCCTTCAACTTTACTGTCACTTTATCTCTAGCATTGTCTGTATTTTTTTGGTTTTTTTTTTTTTTTTTTTTTTTAAATGTAAATATCATAGGTAATTGACAAAGGCACCTTCTCGGCATGGATTGAAAGATCTCTAGGGTGCTGATTATCCTTGTAACTCCTTGTAACTCTCTCTCTCTCTCTCTCTCTCTCTCTCTCTCTCTCTCTCTCTCTCTCTCTCTCTCTCTCTCTCTCTCTCTCTTCAAAGAATGTAGAGGGAGAGGTGACGCCCCCTTGTCGCGGGAAGAGAGCTTGTGTGTACCTTTGACTTTTCGAGCTATGTCGGTGGGGGTACCTCTTCTGGGTACCCCTGGTAGGGCTTCCCTTGTCGATTTGGTCGAAAACGAGATTCCAGACTAAGTGCGTCATTCCTTCCTTTTTTTTTACTCTATCCTTCTCTTTTTTTACTTTTATTCTATCTCTCCCACTTATACAAAAAGAAAAAAAACAAAAAAAAGCCTACTCCTATCATGTCCCTGTTTCTCTTTTCTTCCTCTATCTACATATAAGGACCTGGCAGCTACCTCATGCGTCAGAAGAGAGGCTTTGGAACCTCTATAAACAACGCCAATCGACGCTCACTGGTTGCGAGAGACTAGGACTAGAGGTGTCCTAGGCGTTGGGGCACGATGAATGACATGAGGGTAGTGCCCCGTTAACCCCTTCCCTGGCGCGTAATTATTGACCGTTCCCAGTGCCCGTTGACGGGTGCCTCTGGTAGCATCGGTCCGAGGTGACGGCCCTTTGTTCCCAGGTTGGTTGCCAGGCCAATAAAAAGCCTTGGGTCGAGTCTCTTGGTGGGGCGGGATATCCATTGAACGCTGCTCCGAGATCCTGGCCGTTGTGAAGGGAACTAGTAGGAGTTTAGTAAGGGGCGTGCTTCGTTGTTGTTCACCTGGTGACAAATCGATGGCCCCTTCGGGGACCGTCTGTGCTGCTTGGTTGGGAGCCACGGCACGCCGAGGCTTGACGACTCGGTCGGACGAACAGCAGCACATGGAGCGTGCCTTCTGAAAGATCCGAAACGTCTCCGATCGATAGGCGGGAGCGACTCACGCGGGGAGAACTCACCAACCCCCTTTTTTCTATTGATTGGTCACAAAGTTTTGAAAGAGAGAAAGTGTTTAAAATGACAGGGAAAAAAGGTCCAGCTGCACTTAAATATACATGTGCGATATGCCAGAAGGATAAGTGGTGCGTGGACTTCCCGGAAGGATGTTTTTCGAAATGCCACCCGGGAAGTATATGCACCGATTGCATCCTTAAAGGAGAGATCCGAGAGGCAGTGGCATGCTGCAATGAACTCAAGGATCTCTTCACAGCCTCTGAAGAAAAATCTAGGGCGCTGGAAAATAAACTGCAGACCCTAGAAACGCAGCACGCGCTTCAGATTCGGCGTCTCGAGGAAAAGATCCTAGAGCTAGCTTCTAAACTAGAGGCCCAGTCGGCTCAAGCTCGAGACGAAAGTCCCACTGACTTGGGTGGTTCCGCCGATGTGACTCCAGCCCAAGGAGGTGAAACTGCATTGGCAGTCCCACTTCTGCCATGCGGAGCCAATGAGAAGAAGAAAAAGAAAAAGAAGAAAAAGGACCATAATGCAGCTCACCCCTGTGTAGAGGATTCGAGCGCTACTGGTGCGCATGGGAAAGTGGAAAGAGAAGAAGAGAAAAGAGAAACGGAAGAAGAGAAAACAAATAAAGAGAAGAAAAATAAGATGAGGAAGAAAAAAAAGAAAAATGCAGAGATACAAGAGGAAAGCGGCAAGTCGCTTCCGAGAGGAAAGAATAAGTCGCCTGCTGACAAATGTGCAAGAGTCACCCTTATTGGTGATTCTCAAGCACGGGGCTTGCAGTCCCTGCTAGCGGCCCGCCTTCGCACTAGTGTGAAGGTAAGCTGCCTGCCAGGATGTGGTAACCACCACATCAGAGTAGAGGCTGAGAAATCACAGATTTCTGAGAGCTCAGTCGTTGCTCTGATGGTCAGTGGAAACGACCTGTACCTGAGAGGAGGTAGGGTAGGCCCTACAGATAAAATCCTCCACACGGTCATGGGTGCCGTGGACGACTGTGGGCTGAAAACCCGCAAGCGTGTGGTAGTCGGGATGCTCCCGAGGAGAGGTCCAACACGGACCGCTCACTCGATGAATGTGTCTCTAAACCGGCGCCTGGCAGATTTGTGTACGGCAGAGGGGGTCTTTTTTGTGGACCCGTACCGCACCTTTTATGGTAGAAATGATCTATACCAAAGGGATGGGGTACATCTTTCCTTTAAAGGAAAGGCCTTTCTGTCGAACATGATCCAGAATGTCGTAGAGAGGACCGAAAGGAGTATCCGGCCCAGAGTGAGGGCGGACGTACGCCAGTACGCCTTTGTCACTCCAGGAACGACCTTCTCAGAGGTCACAAAAAGGGGTGCCTCGCCAACAAAGAAGCCGGGAAACGGAAGAGCATAGGGAGTCCTACAGTCGGGGACTCCCTGAAAGTTCTTCTGTTCAATGCGAGGTCAATCAGGAACAAGTTTCCTGAGCTCCGTGGCCTCGTAGCGACGGAAGAACCCGAAATGGTAGCCATAACAGAATCGTGGATAAAAACGTCAAACCGAGACTTTGAAGGCGAATTCACGGTTCCTGGCTACCAACTCTTCCACAAAGATAGGCCAGACAGAGAGGGTGGCGGTGTAATGTTGTATGTCAAGGATACAATCAAATCTACGAACTCCAACATTATATCCGATCACGAGCTCCTAGGCGTTGACCTAGAGATAGGTCCTGTCAGATACAGGACCCTGGTGCTTTACAGACCCCCTTCCCAACCCGTTGAGAAGGACAGGGAACTGTACCAGCTGCTGGGTGAGCTTGTTCAAGGCAGAGTGTGCATCGTTATGGGCGACTTCAACAGACAAGTTGACTGGGAAACCAGAGCAGCCTGTGGCGATAGCGCGCTACTCCTGGAGTTCGCCAACAACGAGTTCCTCACTCAATGGGTCAGAGAACCGACGAGAGGAGACAATATCCTCGACTTGGTCTTCACCTCTGAGGATGATATCGTTGAGGATGTCTCTGTAGGCGAAGAGCTCGGTGGCAGTGATCACCAGCTAGTTAGATTTACCGTCAAGATCCCGAAGGTAAGGTCTGTTGCCAGTCAATCAAGGAAACTTGACTTGAGAAGAGCAGACTTTGCACGCCTTCGTGCTGGGCTGACTGATGTAAGGCTAGCGGTATGCGAAGAGGTTGAGGATTCGTGGAACAATTTCAAAAATAAATTCATGAGTCTTCAATCAAGTTGCATCCCTCTAAAATGCCTCCGTCGGTCTTCTGTTCAACCAAAGTGGTTTAATCGAGAAATCGGCCAACTGCTTAGGGAGAAGAGAAATGCGTACCGGCGATCGAAGATCTCGGGTGCCTTTGACGACTACCGGAGGCTAGCCAGGAGAGTGAAGTCCAGCATAAGGGCGGCTAAGCGTACTGAGGAACTCCGAGTGGCGAGACTCTGCAAGGAGAATCCCAAGGAGTTCTTCGGCTATGTAAATAGCCGTAAACCAATCCATCGTAGGATTGGGACCCTAGTGGACGAGGAGGGTGCATTAACTCAGTCAGATGCAGAAAATGCTAACCTTCTCAATGACTACTTCTCCTCAGTGTTTACTAAAGAGTGTGGTCCCATCCCCCAGTCCACGGATTCCTACTCGGGGGAAAAGCTGGAGGCAATGGACTTCACCGAAGGAGAAATAAAGAAAAAGATCGCTGACCTAAAGACGAATAAGTCCCCTGGACCGGACGGGTTTCTACCCAAGGTGTTGAAGGAAGTGTGCGATGAAGTATCACGACATCTGTGCGCTATCTTTAACATGTCAATCCGGACCGGATGCGTTCCTAGAGACTGGCGTGAGGCGGAGGTGACTCCGATCTTCAAGAAAGGATCCTCCAGCCATCCGTCAAACTACCGACCTATCAGTCTGACTTCGATAGTCGGTAAACTCATGGAAAGCATGATGGTGGAGAAAATAACGTCGTATTTAGAGTCAAACCTGCTACTGAGGAGTTCCCAGCACGGCTTCCGAAGGCAACGGTCATGCCTGACGAACCTTGTGGAATTCTTCCACTTCGTGTTCAGTGAGCACGATCGGGACAAGGCGGTGGATGTGGTTTACTTAGACTTTCAGAAAGCCTTTGATAAGGTACCACACCGCCGCCTTCTCCGGAAAGTGCGAGCGCTGGGCATTGACGGAAAAGTAGCCGGCTGGATCGAGAACTGGCTAAGTGGCAGACGGCAACGGGTGGTGGTGAATGGACAGGCTTCTGAGTGGGTGCCCGTTACTAGCGGAGTGCCTCAAGGTTCTGTCCTGGGACCACTACTATTCATCATCTACGTCAACGACATGGACGGTGACATGGTTGCCAAGATTTCCAAATTTGCCGACGATACCAAGCTTGGTATGAACGTTGCAAAGGATGGAAATACTGCCCGCCTGCAGGAAGACCTTGGGAAGATTGGGGAGTGGTCGAACACGTGGCAAATGCCGTTCAACGTGAACAAGTGCAAAGTAATGCATATCGGCCACAGAAATCCCCAATCTCATTATATCCTTAAGGGCACTGCTCTCGAATCGAGTGACACTGAGAAGGACTTGGGTGTTACTGTCACTAGCGACCTCAAGTTCTCGAAACAGTGCATTGAGGCAGAGAAGAAAGCCCAAAGGATGTTAGGCTACATAAAGCGCCAGTTTGGATACCGTAACAGGGAGATAGTACTTTGTCTGTACAACTCCCTAGTTCGGCCGCACCTGGAGTATGCCGTACAATTTTGGAGTCCTTCGTTTCGAAAGGACATCGCAAGGTTGGAACGCGTACAAGCCAGGGCAACCAAACTGATTCCCTCTATCCGACATAAAAGTTATGAGGATAGACTAAGGGAATTAGATCTGTTCTCGTTGGAAACCCGTAGACTGCGTGGTCAGCTCATCGAAGTTTTCAAAATACTTCGAGGGTTCGACAATGTTGACTACCGGGATATTTTCACACTGAGTGGGAACAGAACGCGCAATCACGGCTTCAAACTTGAACTGAAGCGTTACAACCGCAATCTGTGTGGAAACTTTTTCACCTACAGTATCTGCGGTAAGTGGAACGCACTTCCAGTGGAAGTTGTCAACAGTGAATCTGTTGACCAGTTCAAGTCAAGACTAGACAAAGTCTTGAAAAGTGGCCGTTTAGGGACGCAAAACAATTGAGCAGCCATGTGCCCGCTCGATTGCTAGTCCCAAGGTACCCTCTTTGAATGGACCGTAAGGTCTCCTAGGGTACCTTCTTTCCTTGTAACTCCTTGTAACTCTCTCTCTCTCTCTCTCTCTCTCTCTCTCTCTCTCTCTCTCTCTCTCTCTCTCTCTCTCTCTCTCTCTCTCTCTCTCTCTCTCTCTCTCTCTCTCTGTCTCTCTCTCTCTCTCTCAATAACCTTATACGTGATAGCCAGCATGGTTTTAGGTCTAAGAGATCGTGCTTAACAAACCTAATTGACTTTTACCATAACCTTTTCAACCTATATAACGATACTAAATCATTAGATATAATTTACCTAGATTTCAAAAAGGCATTTGACAAAATTCCACATCAGAAACTCATGAACAAAGTGCGTACGCTAGGAATTAACGGTAATATATACGGATGGATTAGTAGCTGGTTAAAAAACAGGAAGCAGAGAGTGATAATAAATGGCGTGGAATCGGACTGGGTATCTGTTACCAGCGGTGTTCCCCAGGGATCAGTCCTGGGGCCTATTTTATTTACTATATACATCAATGACATAGACGTTGGAATAAATAATATCATATCTAAATTTGCAGATGACACGAAAATAGGTAACTCAGTACTATGCGAAGATGACAGGGCTAGCCTGCAGGCTGATATAAATAAAATTACCGAATGGTCTGAGAAATGGCAAATGCCATTTAATATCGACAAATGCCAAATCCTTCAGTGCGGAACAAAAAACAAAAAATACACCTATACAATGCAAGGCGGCTTAATAAACACAACCCCGCAGGTTAAAGATTTAGGAGTAATAATTACAGAAAACTTAAAAACATCAAACCAATGCGCAGCTGCTGCAAACAAAGCTAACACAGCACTAGGATTTATAAAAAGAAACTTTACTTATAAAAGCGAGGAGATAATTATGCCACTATATAAAAGTATTGTCAGGCCCCATTTCGAATACGCTGTACAGTTCTGGGCCCCTTACTTAATAAAAGACATAGATAAATTAGAAGCTGTACAACACAGAGCGACAAAACTTATCCCGTCAGTACGTAACAAACCTTACCACGAGAGGCTAAAAAAACTCAATCTATTTTCCGTCAGAAAACGAAGACTAAGGGGGCAGCTTATAGAGTGCTTCAAAATACTTAAAGGATTTAACAACGTTAATGCCAATAACTTGTTCACACTGACAGGGGAGTGTCCCACCCCTGGACATGATTCAAAACTTCAGGGTAAAAGAGCCACTATGGATGTAATAAAAAACTTCTTCACTTACTCGATTATTAATGATTGGAATAATTTGCCAAACGCAGTAGTGGACAGCAGAACTATAGATTCATTTAAAATGAGATTAGACAAACACTTAACAAATATTGGAATTGTTTAGCATAAGCTACAAAATAAAATAATATTACAAAAATATAACTCTTTCAGGTTTATGTAAGTGGTTTTCATATTCATTTCATTTAATTACTATTCAATGCAAATTTCCTTCAGGTACTGTCTTCTTACACCTGCAAGGTACTTTTCCCAAATTATTTCATGTACGGCTTTTGCCGGAGGGAGTGGAGGGTGGGGAGAGCCTAAAACTTTTCTATCCTTTACTTCTACTATTCTATGTGTAAGTGGCAGTAGATTTAAGGCCAGATCACCTTAGTCTGGGCCGTAAGGCCCGTGTGATCTGTGTATCTATATAACTCTATGTAACTCTCTCTCTCTCTCTCTCTCTCTCTCTCTCTCTCTCTCTCTCTCTCTCTCTCTCTCTCTCTCTCTTTCTCTCTCTCTCTCTCTTCAAAGAATGTAGAGGGAGAGGTGACGCCCCCTTGTCGCGGGAAGAGAGCTTGTGTGTACCTTTGACTTTTCGAGCTATGTCGGCGGGGGTACCTCTTCTGGGTACCCCTGGTAGGGCTTCCCTTGTCGATTTGGTCGAAAACGAGATTCCAGACTAAGTGCGTCATTCCTTCCTTTTTTTTTACTCTATCCTTCTCTTTTTTTACTTTTATTCTATCTCTCCCACTTATACAAAAAGAAAAAAAACAAAAAAAAGCCTACTCCTATCATGTCCCTGTTTCTCTTTTCTTCCTCTATCTACATATAAGGACCTGGCAGCTACCTCATGCGTCAGAAGAGAGGCTTTGGAACCTCTATAAACAACGCCAATCGACGCTCACTGGTTGCGAGAGACTAGGACTAGAGGTGTCCTAGGCGTTGGGGCACGATGAATGGGATGAGGGTAGTGCCCCGTTAACCCCTTCCCTGGCGCGTAATTATTGACCGTTCCCAGTGCCCGTTGACGGATGCCTCTGGTAGCATCGGTCCGAGGTGACGGCCCTTTGTTCCCAGGTTGGTTGCCAGGCCAATAAAAAGCCTTGGGTCGAGTCTCTTGGTGGGGCGGGATATCCATTGAACGCTGCTCCGAGATCCTGGCCGTTGTGAAGGGAACTAGTAGGAGTTTAGTAAGGGGCGTGCTTCGTTGTTGTTCACCTGTTGAGAAATCGATGGCCCCTTCGGGGACCGTCTGTGCTGCTTGGTTGGGAGCCACGGCACGCCGAGGCTTGACGACTCGGTCGGACGAACAGCAGCACATGGAGCGTGCCTTCTGAAAGATCCGAAACGTCTTCGATCGATAGGCGGGAGCGACTCACGCGGGGAGAACTCACCAACCCCCTTTTTTCTATTGATTGGTCACAAAGTTTTGGAGGAGAGAAAGTGTTTAAAATGACAGGGAAAAAAGGTCCAGCTGCACTTAAATATACATGTGCGATATGCCAGAAGGATAAGTGGTGCGTGGACTTCCCGGAAGGATGTTTTTCGAAATGCCACCCGGGAAGTATATGCACTGATTGCATCCTTAAAGGAGAGATCCGAGAGGCAGTGGCATGCTGCAATGAACTCAAGGATCTCTTCACAGCCTCTGAAGAAAAATCTAGGGCGCTGGAAAATAAACTGCAGACCCTAGAAACGCAGCACGCGCTTAAGGATTCGGCGTCTCGAGGAAAAGATCCTAGAGCTAGCCTCTAAACTAGAGGCCCAGTCGGCTCAAGCTCGAGACGAAAGTCCCACTGACTTGGGTGGTTCCGCCGATGAGACTCCAGCCCAAGGAGGTGAAACTGCATTGGCAGTCCCACTTCTGCCATGCGGAGCCAATGAGAAGAAGAAAAAGAAAAAGAAGAAAAAGGACCATAATGCAGCTCACCCCAGTGTAGAGGATTCGAGCGCTACTGGTGCGCATGGGAAAGTGGAAAGAGAAGAAGAGAAAAGAGAAACGGAAGAAGAGAAAAGAGAAACGGAAGAAGAGAAAACAAATGAAGAGAAGAAAAATAAGATGAGGAAGAAAAAAAAGAAAAATGCAGAGATACAAGAGGAAAGCGGCAAGTCGCTTCCGAGAGGAAAGAATAAGTCGCCTGCTGACAAATGTGCAAGAGTCACCCTTATTGGTGATTCTCAAGCACGGGGCTTGCAGTCCCTGCTAGCGGCCCGCCTTCGCACTAGTGTGAAGGTAAGCTGCCTGCCAGGATGTGGTAACCACCACATCAGAGTAGAGGCTGAGAAATCACAGATTTCTGAGAGCTCAGTCGTTGCTCTGATGGTCAGTGGAAACGACCTGTACCTGAGAGGAGGTAGGGTAGGCCCTACAGATAAAATCCTCCACACGGTCATGGGTGCCGTGGACGACTGTGGGCTGAAAACCCGCAAGCGTGTGGTAGTCGGGATGCTCCCGAGGAGAGGTCCAACACGGACCGCTCACTCGATGAATGTGTCTCTAAACCGGCGCCTGGCAGATTTGTGTACGGCAGAGGGGGTCTTTTTTGTGGACCCGTACCGCACCTTTTATGGTAGAAATGATCTCTACCAAAGGGATGGGATACATCTTTCCTTTAAAGGAAAGGCCTTTCTGTCGAACATGATCCAGAATATCGTAGAGAGGACCGAAAGGAATATCCGGCCCAGAGTGAGGGCGGACGTACGCCAGTACGCCCGTGTCACTCCAGGAACGACCTTCTCAGAGGTCGCAAAAAGGGGTGCCTCGCCAACAAAGAAGCCGGGAAACGGAAGAGCATAGGGAGTCCTACAGTCGGGGACTCCCTGAAAGTTCTTCTGTTCAATGCGAGGTCAATCAGGAACAAGTTTCCTGAGCTCCGTGGCCTCGTAGCGACGGAAGAACCCGAAATGGTAGCCATAACAGAATCGTGGATAAAAACGTCAAACCGAGACTTTGAAGGCGAATTCACGGTTCCTGGCTACCAACTCTTCCACAAAGATAGGCCAGACAGAGAGGGTGGCGGTGTAATGTAGTATGTCAAGGATACAATCAAATCTACGAACTCCAACATTATATCCGATCACGAGCTCCTAGGCGTTGACCTAGAGATAGGTCCTGTCAGATACAGGACCCTGGTGCTTTACAGACCCCCTTCCCAACCCGTTGAGAAGGACAGGGAACTGTACCAGCTGCTGGGTGAGCTTGTTCAAGGCAGAGTGTGCATCGTTATGGGCGACTTCAACAGACAAGTTGACTGGGAAACCAGAGCAGCCTGTGGCGATAGCGCGCTACTCCTGGAGTTCGCCAACAACGAGTTCCTCACTCAATGGGTCAGAGAACCGACGAGAGGAGACAATATCCTCGACTTGGTCTTCACCTCTGAGGATGATATCGTTGAGGATGTCTCTGTAGGCGAAGAGCTCGGTGGCAGTGATCACCAGCTAGTTAGATTTACCGTCAAGATCCCGAAGGTAAGGTCTGTTGCCAGTCAATCAAGGAAATTTGACTTGAGAAGAGCAGACTTTGCACGCCTTCGAGCTGGGCTGACTGATGTAAGGCTAGCGGTATGCGAAGAGGTTGAGGATTCGTGGAACAATTTCAAAAATAAATTCATGAGTCTTCAATCAAGTTGCATCCCTCTAAAATGCCTCCGTCGGTCTTCTGTTCAACCAAAGTGGTTTAATCGAGAAATCGGCCAACTGCTTAGGGAGAAGAGAAATGCGTACCGGCGATCGAAGATCTCGGGTGCCTTTGACGAGTACCGGAGGCTAGCCAGGAGAGTGAAGTCCAGCATAAGGGCGGCTAAGCGTACTGAGGAACTCCGAGTGGCGAGACTCTGCAAGGAGAATCCCAAGGAGTTCTTCGGCTATGTAAATAGCCGTAAACCAATCCATCGTAGGATTGGGCCCCTAGTGGACGAGGAGGGTGCATTAACTCAGTCAGATGCAGAAAATGCTAACCTTCTCAATGACTACTTCTCCTCAGTGTTTACTAAAGAGTGTGGTCCCATCCCCCAGCCCACGGATTCCTACTCGGGGGAAAAGCTGGAGGCAATGGACTTCACCGAAGGAGAAATAAAGAAAAAGATCGCTGACCTAAAGACGAATAAGTCCCCTGGACCGGACGGGTTTCTACCCAAGGTGTTGAAGGAAGTGTGCGATGAAATATCACGACATCTGTGCGCTATCTTTAACATGTCAATCCGGACCGGATGCGTTCCTAGAGACTGGCGTGAGGCGGAGGTGACTCCGATCTTCAAGAAAGGATCCTCCAGCCATCCGTCAAACTACCGACCTATCAGTCTGACTTCGATAGTCGGTAAACTCATGGAAAGCATGATGGTGGAGAAAATAACGTCGTATTTAGAGTCAAACCTGCTACTGAGGAGTTCCCAGCACGGCTTCCGAAGGCAACGGTCATGCCTGACGAACCTTGTGGAATTCTTCCACTTCGTGTTCAGTGAGCACGATCGGGACAAGGCGGTGGATGTGGTTTACTTAGACTTTCAGAAAGCCTTTGATAAGGTACCACACCGCCGCCTTCTCCGGAAAGGGCGAGCGCTGGGCATAGACGGAAAAGTAGCCGGCTGGATCGAGAACTGGCTAAGTGGCAGACGGCAACGGGTGGTGGTGAATGGACAGGCTTCTGAGTGGGTGCCCGTTACTAGCGGAGTGCCTCAAGGTTCTGTCCTGGGACCACTACTATTCATCATCTACGTCAACGACATGGACGGTGACATGGTTGCCAAGATTTCCAAATTTGCCGACGATACCAAGCTTGGTATGAACGTTGCAAAGGATGGAAATACTGCCCGCCTGCAGGAAGACCTTGGGAAGATTGGGGAGTGGTCGGACACGTGGCAAATGCCGTTCAACGTGAACAAGTGCAAAGTAATGCATATCGGCCACAGAAATCCCCAATCTCATTATATCCTTAAGGGCACTGCTCTCGAATCGAGTGACACTGAGAAGGACTTGGGTGTTACTGTCACTAGCGACCTCAAGTTCTCGAAACAGTGCATTGAGGCAGAGAAGAAAGCCCAAAGGATGTTAGGCTACATAAAGCGCCAGTTTGGATACCGT
This sequence comes from Ceratothoa steindachneri, assembly GCA_963969495.1. Classification (NCBI taxonomy): domain Eukaryota; kingdom Metazoa; phylum Arthropoda; class Malacostraca; order Isopoda; family Cymothoidae; genus Ceratothoa; species Ceratothoa steindachneri. The sequence continues at coordinate 12,251 of CAXAKS010000056.1, read as the reverse complement.
AACAGGGAGATAGTACTTTGTCTGTACAACTCCCTAGTTCGGCCGCACCTGGAGTATGCCGTACAATTTTGGAGTCCTTCGTTTCGAAAGGACATCGCAAGGTTGGAACGCGTACAAGCCAGGGCAACCAAACTGATTCCCTCTATCCGACATAAAAGTTATGAGGATAGACTAAGGGAATTAGATCTGTTCTTGTTGGAAACCCGTAGACTGCGTGGTCAGCTCATCGAAGTTTTCAAAATACTTCGAGGGTTCGACAATGTTGACTACCGGGATATTTTCACACTGAGTGAGAACAGAACGCGCAATCACGGCTTCAAACTTGAACTGAAGCGTTACAACCGCAATCTGTGTGGAAACTTTTTCACCTACAGTATTTGCGGTAAGTGGAACGCACTTCCAGTGGAAGTTGTCAACAGTGAATCTGTTGACCAGTTCAAGTCAAGACTAGACAAAGTCTTGAAAAGTGGCCGTTTAGGGACGCAAAACAATTGAGCAGCCATGTGCCCGCTCGATTGCTAGTCCCAAGGTACCCTCTTTGAATGGACCGTAAGGTCTCCTAGGGTACCTTCTTTCCTTGTAACTCCTTGTAACTCCTTGTAACTCTCTCTCTCTCTCTCTCTCTCTCTCTCTCTCTCTCTCTCTCTCTCTCTCTCTCTCTCTCTCTCTCTCTCTCAACTCAGTGGGTCACCGAGCCAACAAGAGGAGGAAATATATTAGACTTAATTTTAACTTCAGATGACGAACTTATTTCAAGAGTTTACGTCGGCGACCAACTTAGCGGTAGTGACCATAATCAAATAGAATTTGAATTAAGCTTACCCCAAGTAAGGAATATACGTAGTATTACAAAATTTGACTTCCGAAAGGCAAATTTTAGAGGGTTAAGAAATAGTCTCAGGAACTTTAATATAAACGGTACAGATATAAATGAGGTGTGGAACAAGTTTAGAGACAATCTTCTAAGGCAACAATCTCAATTCATTCCTTTAGCAATCACTAAATTAGGAAAAAAACAAAATCCCAAATGGTTAACAAGTGAAATAAAAAGAGACATCAATAGAAGAAAAAATACTTATAAGATGTTTAAACTGAACAGTTCAGACACTAACAAGAAGAATTATTTCAATCTGAGGAGAAGGGTAAAAACCGAAATAAGGAGAGCAAAGCGTCACGAAGAAATGAGGGTGGCACTTAACTGTAAAAGAAACCCCAAAGAATTTTATGCCCTAGTTAATAGTAGAAAACCAATAAAAAACAGTATTGGGCCAATCATGGACGGACACAATAAGTTACAAGTTAAAGATAAAGATATATCCACTGTACTAAACGAATATTTTGCATCTGTTTTTACCAACGACACTTCTAATCCAAATATCGAGCCTTACTGTGAGTACTCAGGAAATGGCACACTAGAAAATATTGAATGCACGGGGATTGATGTAGAAATAGCAATAGAATATATGAAGAGATTCAAATCCTCCGGGCCTGACAAACTAGTGCCAAGAATAATAAAAGAATTAAAGGATGTTCTAGTGGATCAATTAACGTACATCTTCAATTTATCCCTTGAAGCTGGGGCTGTTCCTCAAGACTGGAAACTAGCTAATGTCACGCCAATATTCAAAAAAGGACGAAAAGATTTACCAAGTAATTATCGACCAATAAGCCTGACATCGGTGGTAGGCAAGATGCTAGAGCGTACATATTATTGCAGATAAAATAGTCAGCCATCTAGAAACAAACGCACTGCTATTCAACACGCAGCATGGATTTAGGAAGCATAGGTCCTGTCTTACCAATTTATTAGAGTTTTTACATTACATTAATAAAATTCATGATAGTGATAGATCTGTAGACATTTTGTATCTTGATTTTAAAAAGGCCTTCGATAAAGTCCCACACAAGGAACTAATGTGTAAAGTCAGAGCCTTAGGAATACGTGGAAAATTAGCAAATTGGATTGAAGATTGGCTTAGCGATCGTAAGCAAAGAGTAATGATTAATGGAGAAGAGTCCAATTGGAAAGCTGTAACTAGTAAAGTTCCCCAGGGATCGGTCTTGGGACCCTTGCTCTTCATTATATATGTGAATGACATAGACGTTGAAATAATTTTTAAAATCTCAAAATTCGCCGACGACTGTAAACTGGGTAAAAGCATAGTCACCGAGCAAGATAGACTAGATTTTCAGAGTGACATTGATCACATAAGTGAATGGTCTAGGAAGTGGAAACTTCCCCTTAACCTGGAGAAATGTAAAGTAATGCACATTGGTCACAAAAATCCTAAGGCAGATTACAAACTCGAGAGCGAAACAATAACAGAATCAGAAATCGAAAAAGATCTCGGTATCTATGTCACAAACGATCTCAAGTTCACTCGACAGTGCGTCAATGTTGAAAAGAAAGCGCGGAAGATACTAGGTTATATAAAGAGACAAATCACTTATAAAAGCGATACAACTGTAATCAACTGTGAGACCCCATTTGGAATACTGTAGGCAGGCTTGGTCACCCTCCTTCAGAAAAGACATTGAAAGATTAGAAAGAGTTCAGGCCACAGCTACTAAAATGATACCTTCGTTAAGAAATTATAGTTATGAAACACGAATAGACAAGCTAAACCTTTACAAGTTGGAAACTAGACGTGTACGAGGCCAGTTGATTCAAGTCTATAAAATACTAAATAGAATTGATAATGTGGATTACTCAATCTGGTTCGAGTTCAACAGAAATGTAACAAGGAATAACAGTATGAAGCTAATCCCTACAAAATACAAATTGAATGTATGCGGTAATTTCTTTTCGTATAAAATAGTAAATATTTGGAATCAGTTAACGGAAGAGGTCGTTTCGAGCCCCAGTGTCGAGGCGTTTAAAAGGAGGTTAGATAAAATCATAAATACGCTTACATACTAAAAACATAAGATTACACTGAAAATAATTAGATTAAGAATATTATAAGAAAAATAATAATGTAGAAATGCATTTCTGCTTTCCTGTCGAAATACCTGTTTGTGTACTTTTTTTCTAGCACAGCGGGTATCTTTTCATCTTTCATTGCCCGAAAGATCGGGCGGGAGAGGTGGGAGGGGAGAGCCTTGAACTTTACTATACTATTTCTATGACGAGTAGATTGAATATCAATATTAAATGAGTACCTCCTCGGTATGGACTAACTTAGTCTTCTGAGGTACTATCTTTCCTTGTAACTCTCTCTCTCTCTCTCTCTCTCTCTCTCTCTCTCTCTCTAGAAAACTGCCATCTAAAGGAAGAAGTGATCCATTTTAAAGAAGAAGTAAGTAAACTCAGCAATAAAGTAACAAATAAGGCTCATACCAACCAGGGTTTTCAGGAAGTTAGAAATAATTCAAAAAAGGTAAGGAGAGTGGATAACCTCCCAACAATCACTCTGGCGAACAGGTTCGCTGCTATAGGTGAGACAAGCTCCTTAAGGGTAAAGTCGCATAACGGAGAAAAGCAGGTTAGGAAATCCAGCAGCAATGAAGTTAACACCTATGTCTTGTCTGACTCACTTTTAAGGGGTCAGGGTGTAGCATTTGCCATGGAAAGGAAGAACAGAATGGTCAAGGTAATACCAGGTGGTACTTTAGACATAATTACTGAAGACTTTAAGAAAGCAAAAGTCCCCAGGAGTTCATGCTTACTAGTTAACGTGGGTAGTAACGATGCATATGACGGTGGTAAAGCCACAAGTAGGGAAATACTAGCTAAGTATAACAAGCTAATAAAAGAAATGAGATCCAAGACAAATAAATGCATAGTTAATGGAATACTGCCACGTATGAGAGCCAACAATCACTACAGTAACATCAGAGCTCTAGGAATCAATGAATCTCTAAAAGAAATGTGTGAGAAAGAACATGTGTTATATAACGACACATGGAGTAGCTTCCATAATAAGCCTTGGCTAACAAACAGAGATGGTATTCATTTGTCACAATCAGGAGTACAGTTAATGAGTAAATTACTAAACAACGCTGTATATAATATACATAAGAGATGCCAGAGTCAAAGAAATAACCCTGCCACACCTGCCACAGAACGGGTTTCCCCTGCCTCACCTGACCGAAGGCACAGGGTAGGGACCCCCTCAACCCTAGCTAACCCAACCCAGATGTCCAATACGCCCTCCTAAGCCCCACCTCCAAACCCGTTTAATTTCCATGTAACTCCTCGCCCTACCGACAACCCATTTAATTTCCATGTCACTCCTCGCCCTGTTGCAAATCATTTTAATCCCCGTGGCTACGCTCAAGCAGCTGCCTCCCCTCCGCGATCCCCCCCGGCCCTGACCCCCACCCCCACCCACAGACAGGGAAACTAATGAATAGTCTCACCTCCTCACCTTCAAAAGAAATCAGTACAATCAAAATAATAACTTTTAATGCACGTAGCCTTAGAAAACATATTACAGAACTTAAATGTCTAATATCAACGGAAGAGGTTGACATCATAGCCTTAACTGAGACTCATCTACAAATAGGCATAAAAGACTTATTATGTGAATACATGCTAGAAGGCTATAGATTATTTTACAAAAACAGGGCCAATGGAAGGCTTGGAGGAGGAGTGGGACTATATATAAGATCAGAATTAAAAGTAACTGAGGTAGAACTTACAAATAATGAAGTGGAGCTGATCTGTGTTAAACTACATTTACGAGATTTTAAAATAAACATAAGCACTGTTTACCGTCGCCCAAATACTAACGTTAATGAGGACCTGGAAATATATAGAATTTTACAAGAAACATTACACGAGGAACAAACGCTATTACTGGGAGATTTTAATTTACCTAATATCTGCTGGGACTTGAATATAAAGACTAGCCAACAAGAAAAATTAATGACAAATTTCATCGATACTAATTATTTACACCAATGCGTAAGGGAGCCAACCAGAGGAAATAATATACTAGACCTAGTTATTGCATCCCAGGAAAATTTAATATCAACTCTGGCAGTAGCGGAACATATAGGTACATGTGACCATAAACTAATCCGCTTTGATCTAAATGCCAGGTATTCAACTACCAATAACTATTCAAAAGTACCAGACTACAGTAAAGCTAACTTAGAGGGCCTCAGAGAAGCCCTGGGAAATATTCACGAGCAGCTGATAGAAATAGAAGATGTAAATCAACTTTGGAATAAATTTAAAGAACTATTTTTTATAGCCCAAGAAAACCATGTTCCTCTTAAGACAAGGAATAGTAACGTGAATAGAGGCAATCCGCCGTGGTTTAATAATGACATCAAACAAGCAATTAGAGATAGGAACCGTCTCCACACATTATTAAAACACAATAGAAGCTATCAAGTTAAGCAACAATATAACACTAGCAGAAGAAAGGTTAAAACACTCATAAGATCAACGAAACGTCAATACGAAATCGAGATAGCGAAAGCAAGCACCACTAATCCCAAACACTTCTATACTTATATCAATAGAAATAGGCAAATGAGAAGCGGGATTGGCCCCTTGAAAAACCAGTTGGGTGAAATTATTTCAGATGATATGGGTATGGCTAATATCTTAACGAGTTTTTTAGTTCAGTCTTCACCTTAGGATATACTAATAACGATAACAACGAGTCTATACAGGTCAGACACCCATCACTAAGGAGCCTGGAAGTAAATCCGCAACTAGTAATTGATAAATTAAAGAAAATGAACTCGTACAAGACTCCTGGTCCTGATAAATTTTACCCGAGAATCTTAAAACATGTCCATAATGAGTTATCAGAGTCACTTGCTATCATTTTTAACAAATCTCTCGAGCATGGGGTCGTCCCTGATGATTGGAGGGAAGCTAACGTCACACCTATCTTTAAGAAGGGATGTAAAAACCAGGCCAGTAATTACAGACCCATTAGTTTAACCTTAATAGTTGGAAAGTTGCTCGAAACGATCATTAGAGACAAGCTAGTAGAGTTCCTCGAAAACAATAACCTTATACGTGATAGCCAGCATGGTTTTAGGTCTAAGAGATCGTGCTTAACAAACCTAATCGACTTTTACCATAACCTTTTCAACCTATATAACGATACTAAATCATTAGATATAATTTACCTAGATTTCAAAAAGGCATTTGACAAAATTCCCCATCAGAAACTCATGAACAAAGTGCGTACGCTAGGAATTAACGGTAATATATACGGATGGATTAGTAGCTGGTTAAAAAACAGGAAGCAGAGAGTGATAATAAATGGCGTGGAATCGGACTGGGTATCTGTTACCAGCGGTGTTCCCCAGGGATCAGTCCTGGCGCCTATTTTATTTACTATATACATCAATGACATAGACGTTGGAATAAATAATATCATATCTAAATTTGCAGATGACACGAAAATAGGTAACTCAGTATTATGCGAAGAGGACAGGGCTAGCCTGCAAGCTGATATAAATAAAATTACCGATTGGTCTGAGAAATGGCAAATGCCATTTAATATCGACAAATGCCAAATCCTTCAGTGCGGAACAAAAAACAAAAAATACACCTATACAATGCAAGGCGGCTTAATAAACACAACCCCGCAGGTTAAAGATTTAGGAGTAATAATTACAGAAAACTTAAAAACATCAAACCAATGCGCAGCTGCTGCAAACAAAGCTAACACAGCACTAGGATATATAAAAAGAAACTTTACTTATAAAAGCGAGGAGATAATTATGCCACTATATAAAAGTATTGTCAGGCCCCATCTCGAATACGCTGTACAGTTCTGGGCCCCTTACTTAATAAAAGACATAGATAAATTAGAAGCTGTACAACACAGAGCGACAAAACTTATCCCGTCAGTACGTAACAAACCTTACCACGAGAGGCTAAAAAAACTCAATCTATTTTCCGTCAGAAAACGAAGACTAAGGGGGCAGCTTATAGAGTGCTTCAAAATACTTAAAGGATTTAACAACGTTAATGCCAATAACTTGTTCACACTGACAGGGGAGTGTCCCACCCGTGGACATGATTCAAAACTTCAGTGTAAAAGAGCCACTATGGATGTAATAAAGAACTTCTTCACTTACTCGATTATTAATGATTGGAATAATTTGCCAAACGAGGTAGTGGACAGCAGCACTATAGATTCATTTAAAATGAGATTAGACAAACACTTAACAAATATTGGAATTGTTTAGCATAAGCTACAAAATAAAATAATATTACAAAACTATAACTCTTTCAGGTGTATGTAAGTGGTTTTCCCATGCATTTCATTTAATTACTATTCAATGCAAATTTCCTTCAGGTATTGTCTTCTTACACCTGCAAGGTACTTTTCCCAAATTATTTCATGTACGGCTTTTGCCGGAGGGAGTGGAGGGTGGGGAGAGCCTAGAACTTTTCTATCCTTTACTTCTACTATTCTATGTGTAAGTGGCAGTAGATTTAAGGCCAGATCACCTTAGTCTGGGCCGTAAGGCCCGTGTGATCTGTGTTTCTATGTAACTCTATGTAACTCTCTCTCTCTTGAAAAGTGGCCGTTTAGGGACGCAAAACAATTCAGCAGCCATGTGCTCGCTCGATTGCTAGTCTAAAGCTACCCTCTTTGAATGGACCGTAAGGTCTCCTAGGGTACTTCCTTTCCTTGTTACTCCTTGTTACTCTCTTTTGACTGGTTCTTATTCACATATTCTATCTTTCAATTCAGTTATTTTCATACCGCTGTATTTTCTTATAATTGACTTCACCCAAGGGAGATCTTGAAACGCTACTTTGACAGTTTTATTGTCTTTATCCGGCTTTTCGAAATTAGCAGGAAGCTCGGGATTTAACGCATCCTCTCTTTCTCCTCTCCCTTTAATCCACTTTATATATATATATATATATATATATATATATATATATATATATATATATATATATATATATATATATATATATATATATATATATATTTTTTTAAAAGTATATATATATATATATATATATATATATATATATTTTTTTAAAAGTATATATATATATATATATATATATATATATATATATTTTTTTAAAAGTATATATATATATATATATATATATATATATATATATATATATATATATATATATATATATTTGTATACAGTAATCTAATTCGCACTTTGTTAACATGCCGGGGCCTGAACGTTTAAAAACTGTTTGTCCTAAATGCGATTGTACACGCTGGGTTATAAATTTTAAAGAAGCGAGCTATGCTGCTATAACCGACTCATCTATATGCCTTTTTTGTGAGATTAGAAACGAACATAAAAGGGAAACAGACGAACTGAACGAAACTATATGCGCTCTTAGAAAGGAAATAGCCGAGCTTAGAACCCAAAACCCTACAAATGCGCCCGTTACTCCTACCAGTGTTTCGCTAGAAGTATTTACTAACTTAGAAAAAAAGGTCTCTTCTTTGCAGGAGTTCATAGAAAGAAATGTTGCAGTTAATAATCCCAAGACTAAAACGACAAAAGAAAACCAAATTACCACAAAAGGGAAGGGAGTACCATCTCGGCCAGCTAGCAGTAAAGTAAACATTCCTATCAATAAAAATAACTCTTTTCAGCAGGTAAAAAAAGGAGCAAGACCACAGCAAAAGATGTTTCTCCCGATTAAGACTCATAATTCTTTTCAAGCATTAGCAGATCGAAAGGAGGAATCAGAAGTCGAATGTGCAATTGTGGGGGATTCCATAATAAGGGGCCAACTTGACTCATTTTGCCTCCGTCGAAGACATTACTAACTCGATTGACCCTCTCTTTCAGGACGTAAAGAAGGAAACAGTCATGGTTGTACATGAGGGAACAAATAATGTGCTGACCACTCGATCGGAAGAACTACTCGACAAATACAAGAAGATGATTCGAGCTTTTAAATCTAAAACTAATAATTTCATCATTTCAGGAATTCTTCCGCGTAGTAAGGGCAGGAACAGTTTCTACAGTAGAGCCCACTATACTAATAATTGTCTTGAAACAATTTGCAGGAGTGAGAGTGTTGAATTTGTGAACCTTTGGGATGACTTCTATAACAAAAGTGAACTTTTTCTCCCAGACGGCCTTCACCTCAATAACATGGGCTCTACTCGGTTGTCGAGACTATTTACAGAAGCAATCGCAAATTTTCAGATACTATGTACAGAGGTTCCGCGCGATAAAAGAATAAAAAACATTTCTTGTAAAAATTTGAGAAATTCTCTTAAAGCGACCCTATTTAACGCTAGATCACTCCGAAACAAATTTTCAGAATTCCAAACGTTGGTAGCATTAAATAAGTATGACATAATAGGCATTACTGAAACTTGGATACATAGTCATACGAGAGACTATATTAGTGAATATCATTTGCAAGGCTACAAATTATTTAGCAAGGATAGAATATATAAAGAAGGAGGTGGAGTTCTTTTGTATATAAATGAGGAGCTTCACCCTATTAACTGTAATATAGACACAGATTTTGAATTAATAGGAGTAACATTAAATATAAAAAAGTGTTTGCATATCTTCTTAGTCTATAGAAAGCCCCACTGTTCATATGAAGCGGATCAAAGATTATATGAAACTCTGACGAACGTAAGTAAAGACAAATTCTGTCTCATTATTGGCGACTTTAATTGCCCCCAAATAAATTGGCTGACAAAGAACTCGGATTCGGAAGGCCGAAGATTACTAAATTTTATAAACGATAATTTGTTAACTCAGTGGGTCACCGAGCCAACAAGAGGAGGAAATATATTAGACTTAATTTTAACTTCGGATGACGAACTTATTTCAAGAGTTTACGTCGGCGACCAACTTAGCGGTAGTGACCATAATCAAATAGAATTTGAATTAAGCTTACCCCAAGTAAGGAATATACGTAGTATTACAAAATTTGACTTCCGAAAGGCAAATTTTAGAGGGTTAAGAAATAGTCTCAGGAACTTTAATATAAACGGTACAGATATAAATGAGGTGTGGAACAAGTTTAGAGACAATCTTCTAAGGCAACAATCTCAATTCATTCCTTTAGCAATCACTAAATTAGGAAAAAAACAAAATCCCAAATGGTTAACAAGTGAAATAAAAAGAGACATCAATAGAAGAAAAAATACTTATAAGATGTTTAAACTGAACAGTTCAGACACTAACAAGAAGAATTATTTCAATCTGAGGAGAAGGGTAAAAACCGAAATAAGGAGAGCAAAGCGTCACGAAGAAATGAGGGTGGCACTAAACTGTAAAAGAAACCCCAAAGAATTTTATGCCCTAGTTAATAGTAGAAAACCAATAAAAAACAGTATTGGGCCAATCATGGACGGACACAATAAGTTACAAGTTAAAGATAAAGATATATCCACTGTACTAAACGAATATTTTGCATCTGTTTTTACCAACGACACTTCTAATCCAAATATCGAGCCTTACTGTAAGTACTCAGGAAATGGCACACTAGAAAATATTGAATGCACGGGGATTGATGTAGAAATAGCAATAGAATATATGAAGAGATTCAAATCCTCCGGGCCTGACAAACTAGTGCCAAGAATAATAAAAGAATTAAAGGATGTTCTAGTGGATCAATTAACGTACATCTTCAATTTATCCCTTGAAGCTGGGGCTGTTCCTCAAGACTGGAAACTAGCTAATGTCACGCCAATATTCAAAAAAGGACGAAAAGATTTCCTAAGTAATTATCGACCAATAAGCCTGACATCGGTGGTAGGCAAGATGCTAGAGCGTACATATTATTGCAGATAAAATAGTCAGCCATCTAGAAACAAACGAACTGCTATTCAACACGCAGCATGGATTTAGGAAGCATAGGTCCTGTCTTACCAATTTATTAGAGTTTTTACATTACATTAATAAAATTCATGATAGTGATAGATCTGTAGACATTTTGTATCTTGATTTTAAAAAGGCCTTCGATAAAGTCCCACACAAGGAACTAATGTGTAAAGTCAGAGCCTTAGGAATACGTGGAAAATTAGCAAATTGGATTGAAGATTGGCTTAGCGATCGTAAGCAAAGAGTAATGATTAATGGAGAAGAGTCCAATTGGAAAGCTGTAACTAGTAAAGTTCCCAGGGATCGGTCTTGGGACCCTTGCTCTTCATTATATATGTGAATGACATAGACGTTGAAATAATTTTTAAAATCTCAAAATTCGCCGACGACTGTAAACTGGGTAAAAGCATAGTCACCGAGCAAGATAGACTAGATTTCCAGAGTGACATTGATCACATAAGTGAATGGTCTAGGAAGTGGAAACTTCCCCTTAACCTGGAGAAATGTAAAGTAATGCACATTGGTCACAAAAATCCTAAGGCAGATTACAAACTCGAGAGCGAAACAATAACAGAATCAGAAATCGAAAAAGATCTCGGTATCTATGTCACAAACGATCTCAAGTTCACTCGACAGTGCGTCAATGTTGAAAAGAAAGCGCGGAAGATACTAGGTTATATAAAGAGACAAATCACTTATAAAAGCGATACAACTGTAATCAACTTGTATAACGCCCTAGTGAGACCCCATTTGGAATACTGTGCGCAGGCTTGGTCACCCTCCTTCAAAAAAGACATTGAAAGATTAGAAAGAGTTCAGGCCACAGCTACTAAAATGATACCTTCGTTAAGAAATTATAGTTATGAAACACGAATAGACAAGCTAAACCTTTACAAGTTGGAAACTAGACGTGTACGAGGCCAGTTGATTCAAGTATATAAAATACTAAATAGAATTGATAATGTGGATTACTCAATCTGGTTCGAGTTCAACAGAAATGTAACAAGGAATAACAGTATGAAGCTAATCCCTCCAAAATACAAATTGAATGTATGCGGTAATTTCTTTTCGTATAAAATAGTAAATATTTGGAATCAGTTAACGGAAGAGGTCGTTTCGAGCCCCAGTGTCGAGGCGTTTAAAAGGAGGTTAGATAAAATCATAAATACGCTTACATACTAAAAACATAAGATTACACTGAAAATAATTAGATTAAGAATATTAAAAGAAAAATAATAATGTAGAAATGCATTTCTGCTTTCCTGTCGAAATTCCTGTTTGTGTACTTTTTTTCTAGCACAGCGGGTATCTTTTCATCTTTCATTGCCCGAAAGATCGGGCGGGAGAGGTGGGAGGGAGAGCCTTAAACTTTACTATACTATTTCTATGACGAGTAGATTGAATATCAATATTAAATGAGTACCTCCTCGGTATGGACTAACTTAGTCTTCTGAGGTACTATCTTTCCTTGTAACTCCTTG
>CAXAKS010000055.1:0-68332 GCA_963969495.1 Ceratothoa steindachneri | reverse complement strand
TCGTGTTACTCGAAAGCAAGATTTAAGTTCACCCCCGTAATAGTCATTATCTAGAGAATATTGTTTGAACTTTGCGCCAAGGCAAGGATTACTTCCTCGAACCACATCTTCGAGGTAACAGAAACACGCAACTCTCCTATGCAAGTGTTCCCCCCCCCTTCAATGATCTTGGGGGAGCGTCAAGATCATTCGAGCGTCCCTCTGTCAATATTGTCCGTTTGTTTGTACGGTCACAGTCCTCACCACGTCTTCCCCCACCCCCTTAACTGATGAGACCGTGTCAATCTAGAATGTGTATAGCTCGTTTTGAAACTCGTATTAATCTTGTAAAATAATATTGATTTGTATATTTAGTAAAGTTATTTTTGTACCCGCTTATCTGTTATCCCGGAACTCCAAGATAGTTGACTATTGGCTGACCTACTTTTAGTTAATTTGCACTCTGCTTATATTGTAAACTTCTCACGCACTCGGAAAGCAGAAAGGGTGAACTTGGCCATATTCTACGACATTTATATTAAAGTAGGTGGAGGTGTGTAGGGTTAACCTACGACATATATATTGATCTGGTGTAAGTTTGTCAGGTTAACTCTTCAATTTAGCTTTACAAATCGACGTAAGTTTTTATCGCGTTGGGGCTTCACATATTGGGTCTAACGGACCCCGAATTCGGGGTATTTTAAACTCACTAATTTTCTGCTCTTCCAACCATATACGTCGTTTGCGTGTCAGTGAGGTCAACCAAGGTCGCTTTTTGGCTTAATCGTGAAAAACTTGCCCCCAAATTGGTCTTTTTGGCCAAAAATTGTAGATCGAGCCCCGTTTTTTTAGAATTCTATGGGGTATACGCAAATTTTAAGAGGTTCTGCCAACGCAGCGGAGTAATACCTACAAAATGATATATTACTCGTTTTCGTACAAAAATTAGTTTATATTTTAGCTTCGAATTTCTCTTGTCATTTGCTCGATTTTCGGGCCTCAAGCGACAGTTAAGTGACAATAACTTTGTTAGTTTTCGGGAAAGGACCGATTATTCTTCATCGTCATAAAGAACGTGAAAACACGAGTCCAACAAATTATAATACTTTAATATTTTGTCTTTGTATAGGAAAACTGTCCCGACTTTGTGCGATTTCAGAAGTGTAGATCTCGGTAATTACGGCACCAATTTTGACCAAACAAACATCGTTGGAAAGGAGAAACATTTATCTATAACATATTAACTGTCCAGTAACGTGGTTTTTACGCATGTTTATATGGTTTTGATGGTTTTTCTAGGATATCTCGCAAACTAATATAGATAGATAGATGAGACTTTCATTTAGCGATAGAGTAGAGGCTTTTTAATATATATATATATATATATATATATATATATATATATATATATATATATATATATATATATATATATATATATATTGTCGTGGTATAGGAAGGAGCAAGTGATGGATAGAGTTCGTACGTATGGGTTGTTTATGTCCTACACCAAAATTCCTACTGGATTACGTTTTTTCTTTAAGAGTGCTATATATTTATTAATTATTTGATTATTATTGATTATTATTTATTGGATTATTTCTTTTTTAATATTTGAGGGTTCCTAGTGCCTTGCTTAGCGTTTCGTGGATTGAATAAAAATTTGTTAAAAACAATGAAAACTTTAATTGAAACAAAAAAACATGAACCAACAAAATTTGACACACTAAATACACAGAAATGAATTCAATAAATTTAATTGAGGCTTTCTAAAATGACATGCTTGAAATTATAGTGATGGTCGACCCACAGCTCACTCTGATATGAAAAATGCAAACGGACTTTACAGAAACGGATACCGGGGTTTGAATACCTTAATAGATTACTACTAGAATCGTGTTTGAGTCTGACCTTGAAATCAATGTTGCTTCCGGGCTGACGTGTGACACTTGTCCAGATGTGTTCGTACGGGAAAAATAGCTTTAAAGCCACAGCGGACCTTGGCACGTGTGGCAGATTGGGAGCCAAACGCTTTCGGTAGGAAATGATATCACCACGGAACAGTGAAAAAATGTTTCTTTCTTCTCTGCTTGAATCTTTTGACTCAGGGGACTGCTGGAGGGAGTTTACATAGGGTATTCTTCAAGGGCGAGGATTATCTTTGTCTTTTGGGATACACCAGGATATGGGGTTTCTCTGATGAGAGTAAGTTGAACTTGATTCTTAAATCAATTTAACTTAAAGTTCGGTGTGACCACCAGGAACTGGCTCGAGGATGAGCTTCTCCTTAGTCCTTTCTGTTGGTAGCCCAACCTCTTGCCGGAGACTTCGTCACCTTGCCGACTAACATAATCTATCGCGTTTTTCCAAAGATATTTGCTTTTATACGTTGCCACTCCACTGGGGTAGTAGTAGGAAGGGGAGGAGGGGGGGCGATTTGTGGACAAGCCGCATGAAGGTTCCTCCGCCAACGGGTTTTCTCAGAGCGTCGTACCTCTGGTCCTGAGGGACCTTCTGGCTTTAGAGAGACGCTCCTCCAATTTCGCAGCTGGAATAAAATTGAACACCCGCTCTTAGGGAAAATCTTGCTGTTTTAACCGTTCAGCTTCTCATCGAGACGAAGACCGAGAGAAAGATGGTTAAGAGCTTGGACTACGGCGTCTACACTGCGAGGATGTTGTGGTTAACGACCAGCGGCTGACTTGTGAAGGGAGCGAGCATCTATTTCCTCATATATATATATATATATATATATATATATATATAGCCAAAGAATTAAATGGAACCTCTGCTTTGGATGCGAGCGCAATAGGATAGACTGATAGAGGATTTTCCTTTGAATGACGTTAGTCTCTTCAAAATCCACCCAGTAGATCTCGAGAAATTTGCAAAAGAATAGAAAATGTTATTTTTCATTTACTTCATCCTCTACAGTAGTACTATGAACCCCGTAATTAAATTATGATTTGCAAATAACTCGGCAATTACTGTACCGATTTGGACAAAACAAACGTCATTCGAAAGAGGGTGCAATGTACAGTACGAATACATATATTAAAAAAATAGTAGCTTAGTAGATATTAATTATTAGTGAACCCCGGGATTGCCAGTTAGTTCTAGTTGAAACAACTCAAAATTAGCCCAAATTAAATTATTTGCAAATATCTCGGCAATTACTGGACCGATTTGCCCAAAACAAACGTCATTCAAAAGAAGTTGCAATGTACAGTACGAATCCATATATATAAAGGTAAAAAAAATAAGTAAACTGAGTACTGAGATACTAGTTCTGTATAAATTATATAAAATAAATCATCTGTCAATAAATAAATTCAGTTTATTTCACCTTTATATAGAGAGATACCAAAAATTACACAAATCCATAGAAATTTTTCCAGTACTGTAGCTTCTGGAATAGATGCAATTCATCAAAATTTAAAATGATACTTGACAATTTAACAACAATTCTGTTTAACGCCAGAAATTTTGGGTTCTCTGGGTATTGCAGTTTCCTCAAAGTTACTGTGCATTATGTAAGAAATATTCCTTTCATTAATATGTCCATCTGTCACACAAGCTGTATCATATTTTTATTTTATGATTTGTGTGACTTCAATAATTAATAACACTACAACAGATTTTAGTGTCAAGAAAAAAACATAGGTCTCATGTGTATTCTATTATGAAGTTGAGTGTGCTGAATTCAAATTTGCTAACAAAACTTTCCCTTCACGTAACATTTTCTGGAAAATTGCCGATTTAATAATTATGCAATTGATACCGATTTCCACAATACTATAAATGTATTTAGCTCCCAAAGTCAGATTAAACGAGCCCATTGTAATAAATTTTTTAATATATAATGAATCAGCATGTTTGTTAGCATTATTTAATGTATTAACCTACATTTTAGTATTTACTTCTTCGTTTGTAAGACGTCTCAGGTGTGTCTCCTTCAGGTTCCAGGAGAAATCAGCCAGCATAGCAGGGCCTTATTTTTCCTTATACCTGTTTCCATTCACACTATATTTTGATGGAACCTCTCTCCATGTTATTCACTCACATCTTCATTCTCTGGGAAGAAGGACAGATGAAAATGAAGAAAGTGTATGTTCAGTGACATATTGCACCAGAAAAGTCTTTCTGCATCGCAGGAAGAAGGTGAATCTGTAAGGTTGCCTTGCATTTAACGCTGTTCATTATTCCCTCAATAGTAACAAGCCGCCCTAGGCCTTTAGCGCTTAAAACAACACCAAAACATCTTCTTAGGTGGGTATTTTAGCGCCGGTTGAATATGTCCTAGCTGAAGTAATTCATTATTGCTTCGTCTTACTACCACTAACCTATGCCCATGTACTTCAAAATACGATTCGTATGAAAACATAACTTTCTTCTAGTCAGCTGCCTTCCATCCAGCATAATTGCATGCCCAGCGAAGACGTTTTGTCTTCATATCAGAGGTTAATAACTGTTTACATACCGGTTTTCTAGCAAATCTGTCAACTTCAATGATCCTTTTCCAGACGGTTGAAGAAGAAACATTTACACCAGCTAACGACAAATCTATCTGGAGGCCTTTACTGTTTTTCTTGGGATCCTTCCCACTCTTTCTGATAAGAACCTTAGCATCGTGAAGTGTTGTCTTTCGTTTTCTTCCACATTTTCCTTGTTGCAGTGTTTAATGTTCACCAGTGTCTCCAGCTCTTTTCCCAAAGTCGCCAACAGTTGACTTTGCTACCTTCATTTCCTCATAAATCCGTCTGTTTTCTAAGAGCTATAATACTTGCACGCTTCTTTGGTGTGAAATTCATAATAACTTTATATTCTAAGGTAGATGAATATTCCGGCAGAACCAAGTACACCACGGAACACGCTCCCAGCAATAATCATCCACGACAAGCTCTGGTGTAGCACTTTCGGGCTTAGTGTAGCTATGGCACAACAAAACAGTTGGCAGATGTTACCAGTACATTATTCTGCACAAAAAAACAAAAGAAAATTCATTAGAGTTGCAAAAAATTAAGTCATATTATGAAATAGTCAAAATTTGATACTGTCCGAACTATGTAACTTGCATGATACGGTTCTTTCTTGAGAGTGTTTACCAATATTTCGTATTTGGATTGTTATAAACAACTTGAAAATATAACTTTTTTCCTGAAGTCAGAGTTTTTATAAGATAAAAGGATGAAGTTGTTGAGCCTAGATCCCCTTTTCAGTGGAGGAAGTAAATGGTAAACGAAGGGATGTGATCGAACGTCTTAGTAAGACTGAACTGATCTCATGATCATTATTGAGAATAGAGGCTCCTTGCTGCCATGTGGCCCGTCGAAACCACAAGATCAGGCTCTAGGTCAGTCCACTTGAGCGAGGATCGTGAGAACAGTCAAAATATCGATCTACTTTCTACGATAAGCGAGGGATTATAATCTCAAACGCGCGCTTTTGTCGTCTCCCAGGGTGTTATCAAGAAACATCCGTGGGAGTACTTCCCATCCCTCAAGCGTTATGTTGGTTCGTAGAGGTAGTAACGGATCTGGCAGGTGCATATATATTGTTGGTCCCAATACGGCTTTGACAGTATAGGCCTACCTGTTACAACGAAACACGTCATTCTCGATCGCGCTCCCTTTTCTTGACGAACCGAAGGCTAGAATTATACCTTAGGATCTGGGCGTTCGTCAATTGGCCCATCCTTGGTTTCAGTACATTTCGTTTGCCGCCACGAATACTCCAGTTAGTGTTACTACTATAGGTTAAACTCCCGGTGGTTAAAGCTCCTTATATTACTATCCGATCCCCCGTTTCATCTCTTAAGGCCTCAAATCCAAGCCATATTGAGATGAATTATTTGTGGTCATCCAGTTAATCATCCCTGTGTGTGTTTTTACAGAGGCTCGTATCGTCTCTCGCCCCCCCTCCACTCCGTAGAGCCCGCTCTGAGTAGCTCTGATACGTTCGGTTCTTATATACATAGAGTATCTATTGCCATTATTTAATTTAATCTATTGATTGTGTATAACCGTGTATATATTAAAGTTTATTTTTGTACGTACTTTTTATTTTTACAAGCCTTATAGTCGGAGCCTTCATTAGTTAATATCGGCCAACTGAACTCACTCTTTCAAATTTAAATCCTTCGCACTCGTCCCTCCCCCCATCACACTTCTATACCCCATCTCTGTCGTGACCAGAGTTGAGTCAAGGTCACCCGTTTAAAGTTGAGCGTCCACAATATCGGGTAAAAGTGACGTATATGTCGGGGTCATTCTACGACAAGCATAATATAATGACTCTTGTTTATAGGTACAGAGAAGAGATAGAGAGAGCGAGAGAGAGAGAGAGAGCGAGAGAGAGAGAAAGATAGAGAGAGAGTAACAAGGAGTAACAAGGGAAGAAGGTACCCTAGAAGACCTTACGGTCCATTCAATGAGGGTACCTTTGGACTAGCAGTCGAGCGGGCACATCTCTGCTTAAATGCTTTACATCCTTTCACGGCCATTTGTCAAGACCCTGTCTAGTCTTGACTTGAATTGGTCAACAGATTCAGTGTTCACAACTTCCACTGGAAGTGCGTTCCAAATACCGCAGATAGTGTAGGTTAAAGATTTTCCACACAGATCGCGCTTGTAACGCTTCAGTTCAAGTTTAAAGCCGTGATTTCTTGTTTTGTTTTCAGCAAGTGTGAAAATATCCCAGTAGTCAACATTGTCGAACCCTCGAAGTATTCTGAAAACTTCGCTGAGCTGACCAGGCAGTCTACGCGTTTCTAACCAGAACAGATCTAATTTCCTTAATCTATCTCCATAACTTTTATGTCTGGTAGAGGGAATCAGTTTGGTTGCCCTGGCTTGCACGCGTTCCAATCTCGTGATGTCCTTTCTAAATGAAGAACTCCAAAATTGTACGGCATACTCCAGGTGCAGTTGGACAAGAAAGTTGTACAAACTCAGTACAATCTCCTTGTTCCGATATCCAAACTGCCGCTTTATATACCCTAACATCCTTTGGGCTTTCTTCTCTACTTCAATACACTGTTTCGAGAACTTGAGGCCACTGGTGATAGTTACTTTCAAGTCCTTCTCAGTGTCGGTAGATTCAAGAGCAGTGCCCTTAAGGATATAGGGTGATTGGGGACTTCGGTGGCCGATATGCATCACTTTGCATTTGTTTACGTTGAAAGGCATTTGCCACGTATCAGACCACTCCCCAATCTTCCGAAGATCTCTCTGCAGGCGGGTAGTATTTCCATCCTTTGCAACGTTCATACCAAGCTTGGTGTTGTCGGCAAATTTGGAAATCTTGGCAACCATGTCACCGTCCATTTAGTTGACGGAAAGAGCGAGCGACAGAGAGAGAGAGAGAGAGAGAGAGAGAGAGAGATCAAGGTCGTGTATCAATAATTAATAATTATAAGGGTATTGTGCGTGCGGAGTTTAAGAGGAGATGAATGCAGCTCACATAGTCGCTAGACGACACCTAAGTGTAAGAAAGAACGAGTACATGAGTGTGCACAACTTTAGCCTCCCGGCTAGTATATTAGTTAGCCTGCTTGCCCTGCAATCGTTGGGCGGGCAGTTCGAATCTCCTTTCGGATTCTTATTAAGCTGACTGTATTTATTAGGGAGGTTACCACAGTGACTGGGCATCACGGTGAGGAGTTGGGCCTTGCTCTATCTGACGTCCGCCAGATAAGCAGCACCATATGTAGCTTGATAGGAAGACTGAAACTAGTTGACTTCTTAAACAACTTTTGTGTACATGGATTACTACAAAGAACACCCAGACCTTTTGTTTTATGTGTGGAATACATAAAACATAAAAATTATGAAATAAGATGAAAATAGCAATAATTAAGAATATTCTAACCAAAACTATCAAACAATGAACTCGGAATTAATCACTTAGGTAAAATACAATAATGAAGATTCAATTGCCTGATAAATAGAATAATAGAAGTTTAAGGTAAGATGTACAATAATTCGCTGGTTAAAATGATACAGGTGAACAAAATGCTAATTCAATACATCAAATATCATTAAATTAGAATTATCATTAAAAATATTTATAGAAAATATTTCTGTCAAATTGGTACGGAGTGTGTAATATTAGTTGAGTCAGTAGTTACATGATAACATTTGATATACAAATGATACATTTTGAATTTCGGTGGTCAAAAGGTCATTTTTTTGTTGAGCGGCGCGCATCAAGTCACTCTGAAAATCAACACATCAAAAATTGTTTCAGGGAAATTTCTGCCTTGTAAATATATAATGAGAGAGTGTGAAAAAATATCTAACACTCGTTTGTAGTTGCAATTAATCGTGTCACCCATCAAAATCATCATACAATATAAAAAGTACGTGGATTGGTTAAACATAAATACATTGATAATAGTGAAAGTGAGCCAGTTCGCTCATAGTGTAGATTTTAACGTAAACGTAGTGATATGAGGGGGATGGTGCTGTTTCCTAGATTCCATGTAAGGGAGCGTGTTAGACGTCTGTGGGGGGCGGGGGAGTGTAAATGGCTGATATTACGGAGTGCCTTCAAGGGGCAAGATGTCTTTTTAGGATTTGATATGGTTTATATGGGCCCATGTATGGTGTCGAAAAACTGGGGCGAATCTGTGTGTCTTTTAGGAAAACATGAGTGCAAGTATCAAGCTCCTTGGCTTGGGAATAAAAGTATCTTATTTCAAAATAGGCTTGAAAGTTATTGGACAAGTGATTCATTGTTTTCTGATGTTGTTGTATTGATTTTTGTTGTAAGGGATCTGTGTTTCTGGTGACAAACAAGTCACCTGGAAGTCGTAAGGAAGTGCCAAAAATAATTTGTACGTGAGAATATCCTGTCTCCTGGCAGGGATTGTTACGCATAGCTAGCAGAGATGCAGGTAAATTTTTTAGCCAATCACTAAGATCTCTTTTGGCTAGCAGGAAGCTTTGTGGGTAGGATGGTATCTTTCTAACACAGAGTTGCCCTAGGCGTTCACCGGCGATGTAAAAATGTGTTTTGTGGCAATTAGCTTTAGTAATTCATGTAATAATCCGGGGCACCAAATCTTGAGATATAATGAGTGAAAAGGGCGTCAACTACAGACTCTGACGTCATGTTTTTTAGTGGATATGCTTCAATCGATTTTGAAAACGGCGTATAACTGTAAGAAGATACCTGTAGCCTTCTTGAGTTGCAGGAAAACCACTGACTAAATCCACATGAATGGTGTGAAACCTATATTCTGGTGCAGTAAATTGTGTGCAAGGTGGCTTTGTGTGTCATTGTACTTTGGCCTTCTGACATGGAAGGCAATACCCAAGATCGAATATCTTGTCTCATTCGCCTCCAGAGAAATCTTTCTGAGATAGATTTTGAGAGTGGCTCTAGTACCTAAATAGCCAAGATTATGATAAAAATCAAAGATTAGTTTGCGAAAATTGGAAGTGAGATAAGGCCGTACAAAACTTTTTGATATATCTCAAATAAGAGAGTGAGAAAAGGCAAGTAGTGCTACTTTCTAAAATTTATGGGAGATACTATCATCTTCTTGTACTTCAGTAAGTTGCATATCTGTTGATTGGGAGGTTACAAGTACTGTATAATCAGTAATAGAAGAGGAAAGAACAGATGAATGTATGTATGGCATGAAAGATCTAGAATGCTATTTAGATATGCCGATGTTTGTGTGTTTGTAGCAGATTGCATGTTGCAATTGATGATAGGGGCTCTAAAGATGGCCTCACCAGGATTATCCTTCTCTGAAATATGAGGAAGGTCATTTGTGTATTATGAAATGAATTCAAATGAAAGGGGCTTCTTTATGAGAGTCGTGTGTTGAGGGATTTAGCGGCACTAATTATGGTCTTACAATCTGTAAACACGAAGAAACCTGTCCTTTCAAGTAAATGTTTAAAGCGCTCGATTGAAGATGAATTGTGGTCAATTCCATAGTGAATGTATTATGTTTTAATTCTGGGCAACCAAAAGATTTGCTAAAAAAAGCCCAGAACCTTCAATTTATTTCTATAATACTGTTGAAGTACGGCACCGAGGCCAAGATTAGAGGCGTCAGTAATGAAACTTAATGGGTAGTCTCGCCTTTGATTTGCCAAAAGGGTGGCATTGATGATATCCCTATTTGAAAACTGAATTAGGGCGGCGTTTATTGGCACCTTTCAATAATTTTGTGAGTAGAATCAAGGTTATGGCTGCTTGCCGAACAAATATCTGTAAGAAAATCACTAAACCCCTGAATCTCTTCAACTCGTGTATCGTTTTGGGGAGAATAATCTTTAACAGCAGTGATTTTATTCTGTCGGGGAGACATGTCTTGTGAATCAACTCAATAGCCTAAAAAATCGAGCGCATCTACCGAAAAGATATACTTTCATCTTCACTAGCTATGAGAAAGTCGTCTACATATGAGTAAACAAAATCCAAATCACCCAAAACATGATTGATATACAGTTGAAATGTTTGTGATGAGTTTGACATTCCCTTTTTGAAGCATGGCGTCTTGTTTTCCCCAACCGGGGGGCCCTCAGTTTGAATAAAATAAGTGGGGAACGCTATGCTTGCTTTGGAGATTAACACGTTCATTACTTACTTTATAAATAGCACCATATTTGTTTAGTAATTGGTCTATCGGTCAGCCATTGGAAATTAGTGAAAGAGTGGCAAGAATTCAACTTTTCTGTATGGCTTGAACGGATAAATTCTGGCATCGTCAACTTAACCCGATTTCGATAAATTAATTAAAAGATTATAGTGTGCCAGGAACTCTACCATCTTGTACCCGATGACCTATTGAGAAGATTACTTGACAATCTGCGAGACGATGTGAGCCAGTAATTTCTTCGGGAATCCTTTGTCCGACGGCTCCCAACCCAAGTTCAAGAGGCCCTCGAGATTCTGGCCTCTAATACCTCTCTTGGCCAACTTGCGACCGCGGCCATTCGTGCCCTCAATCGTAGTTCGCAGGCATGAGTAACAGCCATTGCCATTTCCCCCCCCCCCCTGACCAGACTTTTAGTCACAAATGAAAGCAGCGCTGGCTCCTATAAAAGAAGAATTGGCCAACCTCTCGTGCCGATAAGTATCCTTAGAACCATTTTAGGAACCTTTAAGATGACGATCACCATCGTGGAGGCACAACTCTCCTGCCCACCCTTACACCGACTCCAATTCCTCTCGCAACTTTCCCACACTTGAAAACTTTCGGTCAAATGACACGTCTCTGTATTCCCGGCTGTTACATTGCACATCAAAAAATAAAAATTTCCGCACAAAATTGCACCTAAGTCCTAGTGAAAGGTTTAATGCTTGAGTGCTACAAGTACGAATAGGGCTGCCAGAAGCTGTGTTGAGGGGAATATGCGATTCTTCTTCTCTCTGTCTTTGCAATATGGTAGCGGGTAGAACGTTAATTATAGAACTGGAGCTATGCAATATAAGACGGCCGCCTACAGTCATCGCAAAGTCATTGTCAAGTCATATTTAAAATTTTAACTTATAGTACATTTTATTAATATTTTATAATCGGTCACCTTTTAAAATAATTCAATGTCTTGTTTGAATTTCCATGTTTTCTTCATTTTATTAACTTTAGTAAACTTATTCTAGCCTGAAGATGAAAATTTGTAGTTTTCGAAACGTAGTAAGAAATTAAAAGATGTTGCATCCGTCTCTGGTAGCTCTGAAATTTATCTTCAATATTATATATATATATATATATATATATATATATATATATATATATATATATATATATATATATACTCCAGGACTTATCCTCAATTTTTGAATAGATAATGGTATTTTTTGGTATTCAACACACCCTCTAAGAAATTGCCCACATAATTGGGGTAAGTTTTTTAAGTCATAGTCTTTTATTATTTCCAGATGTGAAAGATTAACAATTATTATTAATTTACCTAAATTTCAATATTTTCTATTTGGTAGTTGTATATTGAATGTTTTCATGTTATTTTGATAAAAGGAAATAATACAAAATATTTACTATTTTCTTTATTACTATTTGTAGCAGCTAACATCATTGCTATCTCCTACAAAAGTATAATTCCCCGTTTGAGAGATTACTCATCTCGCTCCATTAATTCATATCCATGCACGACAATTCCAATCATATATAACTCGTACGATTTCCAATTAAAATTTACCCTACGTATCGTCTGATAATAATTATTTCAACCAATCACAGTCCTTGTCTGACGTATTTTAAACAGACCAATCAGAATCAACCTTTCTCACCCCCAGTATTCCACTCACTCCATTCCATTCAGCAGGCACATATTCAATCACATAGTCCAAATCACTCAAATCTTCCAAAGTCCTCGTAATCCTACTATCAACTCATTTCATACGTTGCAAATACACAAGAGGTTGGTGATCTGTTTTGATCACAAACCTCACACCATACAAAAACGGACTCAACACTTTAAAACAATACCTTATCACAGCCAACTCGCTCCACAGTCGAATACTTTCACCCTGACTCCTTCATAGCCTTGGATACATTTTGGTTAATTGAAGTTAACTGCTATATAAAGAAAGAATAACAACGACACCCACCTCAGAAAAAGAATGTAATAGGCCGCTTGTCGAAGAATTCTTCCTTTCGCTAGAATACCTTCAATGTTCGTTTGAACTACGCAACGTAATCTTCCGTTCTTCTTCCTTCTGCCAGCCGGCTCCGTCTTCACCTCCGCTTTTTGTATCGGTGCTCTCCACATAGATTAAATGAAAACACCGTGTCAAAGAGGTAAGGAGCCGGATAGGAAAAGAAGAGAGGTGGGTGTCCGTAATACTTTAGTGAAAAATATTCCAAACCCTCCCCCTCAGGAAATTAAACTGATAAACACAGTTTAACAGTTTAATATTTAATACTAATACTATTTACATTTTATATTACATAGCATATCTATGATATGCAGATAAATTTTTATCAAAGGAAAAGCAACTCCCTGGGAGATAAATTTTGTTTAGTCCCCCAGTGACCTACCCTCTCCCTTGTTTAAATATTTCTTCATCAACAATATTTGATTTTAAATTTACAAATAGTGTGTATATATTTTAGAAGATTTAAAAGTCTTTCAAATATTAAATTTATGGGATATCTTTTTTCCTTAATACATATAAGTTTTTATTTGTTTAGAAGTTCATGTGTCTGCAGTATTTACTGTATAAAGTTTAAATGTTAACACATTTTTAAAGATTATAAATATAAAGCTATCTTAAAAAGTTTTATACATAAATAAACTAAGTTATTCTGAAAGTTAAAGTTGATCAGACTTTAACCATTCATCCATTCTTTCTTTAAATTTTACTGCAGCTTTTCTGCTAGGTCGAGAAGCTGAAACAACATTCTCACCAGCAATAATTTCATCAGGATCCGCTTCAACACCAGAAAGAGTTTCTTGACTACCTAACTGCTGCTGACCGTCCCCACTATCTAATTCCAACGGATACAGGTTAGTTACTGAAGTAGTTACAATATTATTATCATGTTTTAAAACTTTAACCACACGAATTAAATTGTCTTCACCTGGGAGCACTTCTACTATTTTGCCAATACTCCAGTATGGGCGAGGTTTAATTGGATTTTTAATAAGTACCACAGAACCTACATATAAATATTTATTATTTGCCTTATAACAATCTACAAGCGAGAATGAATTACTATGTTTATTTCTTAAAGAAAGAAGATAATCAGTATACCATTCCTTTTGAAATCTGTTAACTATTACATCTCTTAACTCAAGAGAGTTTAATAAATTGTCTCTAATTTCTTCTGAATCAATATTGCTATCAATAAATTCTTCAGAAATAATTAATGATGGGAAAGATACTCGGCATGACATGAGATGATTAGGAGTGATTACCTTTATACTATTCTCTTTATCCCTATATGTTAAAGGACGGTTGTTTATGGCCAGTTGAATATCTGAAAGGGCTGTTATAAAATTAGATTCCTTTACAATTAATCTTCCAAAAGTTTTATATATGCATTGTTTTACAGTTTTAATGAGTCTCTCCCAGCTGGCCCCAAACCAAGGAGAGTATGCTGGGATTGTCTTATGCACTAAGTTATATTTAACAAATTTTTCTTGAAAAATATCTGAAGCAATGAGATTTGATAAAAGTGATGTGCTTGAAGTAAATGACCTTGCATTATCTGAATACAAAACTTTTGGCAGACCATATCTATTATAAAATCGGACAAAAGCCATAATAAATTCTTCCACAGACATATTGTTTCCAACTTCTAAATGAATAGCTCTTAAATTCATACATGTGAAAAGTAATATATATATTTTATGTTTGTTACCAGAAAAATCAGAAGCGAAGAAATGTCCAGTAAAATCTATGCCAGTATGCTCAAAGGGATTAACAAAGTTAACTCTATCTTTTGGAAGAGAAGGTGTAGCTGGGGCATGGAAATGGCTAGAATTGTATTTATGGCATAAAATACAATTTTTCAATACTTTCTTTACTGCTTGTCTAACTTTAAGGACCCAAAAACCAGTTTGTCTAAGATGATTAACAGTGGAATCCACACCCAAATGCTTGCAGGAAAGATGGGAATTTCTTATGATTAATATTGTTAAATGATGTTGATCACTAAGAATGATTGGGTTTACTGCATCATAACTTAAAAATAAATTCTTGGACATCCTTCCTTTAGACCTAAGAATACCATTACCATCTAGGAACAGGTTGAGATTTTTAACAAGAATAGGTACATTTTTATAAGAAGTAGGGAAATTTTGAAGAAATTTAATTTCTTCTGCAAAACAAACACTCTGCATTTGTTTAATAAGAACCACAAAGCTTAATTCTTTAATTTCTGCTACATTTATTACCAATTTTTTTAACATTTTAACAGCTGTTAACACCTTTGAAGTTACTGAAATTAATTTGGTATATGAAGAAAATTTATTTAAGTTAATAACTTGAGTATCTTCTGCCACAGGTAGTACGACAGGAGAAGATTTTTCATCTATAGAACAACTTTCCTCCTTAAATGGAGCTGGAAGACAAGCTAACTGACCTTTAGGCCAATCTTTCACAGGTAAGGTAATCCAAATAGGACCATTAAGCCACATGGACACCTGATTGCGAAACTTGGAAATAGACACAACTCTAGTTAAATTATCAGCTATATTATGTTCAGAAGGAACATACTTAAAGGACAGGAGAATGTTTCTCTTTTCTAGCCTGTTTTGGAATATTTCCATATCCTTTAACCTATTATTCACAAAAATATTCTTTTTCATAGCTCTTCCAGTCAAGGTCCAAGCAAGAGCCACCTGACTGTCAGTGAGAAAAGTAATATTTTCAACATTAAGATTGAAATTTGAATCACTCACAATTGTATCAATACACTTTATAGCCAAAAAAATTGCCAACAATTCTAATGATGGAAATGTTTTGTTAGGCAATGGAGTTAATTTAAATTTACTGAAGAGCAACTTAGAATTTCCATTTTGGACACAATAAATTGAAAAACCATAAGCTTGTTTTGAGGCATCAGTAAAAGTAATTAAGGAGCATGGTAGATCATCGTTGGCAACTTTGCGGGATACAGAGATATTTTCCTGACCAAGATACTTGTTGAATTTAGTGGCATAATGCTTCCATTCAGATAAAATTTCTTCTGGAAGTTCTTGATCCCAAGAATATTTATTGGTGCATAACTTCCTTATAAAAAGTTTTGCTTCAACTAATAGAGGGGAAATAAATCCTATAGGATCAAACACAGATGATACAGAACTGACTATTTGTCTCTTGGTATTACACTTAGGATCTACATGATTTACTTTAAGAGACATTTTATCCTCCTCAGGTTTAAAGACATATCCCAATACTTTGGATTCGTTAGTAGTTAAAGTTTTCTCACTTGTGTTAAATTGGTTGACAACATCATTAGTATTGCTACACCACTCTCTAAGTAATAATCCTGCCCCTGACATGGTACTGGACACTGCATGTCCAATCTTAATCAGAGTATCTTTTTCCCTATTAGTTAATATGAGGTTATCTACATAAAATTTATGTTGTATAATGTCTCTTACAATGACATTATTACAGTTCTGGGCATGATGATATAAGACATAATTTAATATAAAGGGTGAACAGATCAATCCAAATATAATGGTGGAATAATGGAAATAATGAAATTTATTATTATAATACACAACAAAACTAAAACAGTTCTTGTCACTATCCTTATTTAATTTAATATTGAGAAAGGCTTTTGCAATATCTGCCAACAACACATACTCATTGGTCCTAAAGTACATCAATAAACTTAACAAGTCATTCAGCATGTCAGTACCTGCATAAACAGCTTCATTTAGTGAAGGACTGTTTTTAACTTTTAAAGATGCATTAAAGACTGGGCGAATTTTTGTATAGTTAACTAATGGATCTTTCCTTATGATGGGTCTGTGAGGTATCCATTTATGGTCATCTGGATTGGAAGGTTCCTTAAGTTCCTCTATTATACCTAATTTAAGTTGTTCCTGGAATACTTCAAAATAATTTGAATCTAAAGGACCATTCTTACTGGACACCTTTCTAGCAATAATTTTGGCTAAGTTATAATTTGATGGGACTTTATCCAACACATCTCTGTGCCAAGGTATATCTATATAATAATGTCCATTTTTAAACTGTATTGAATTTTTAAAGTTTTCTACTTCTTTCTCATCATATAGGGAAGTATTTTCTTGCCTAATACCTATGGTTTCTAGGGAATACAAGTTTTCCAGATTAAGTTCTACATCTGAATTAGGAAATGCCTCAGACATAGGGAAGAAATAGTTTGATTTAGGATTTAATACAAAATTAACTGCATTATTATACTGTTTAGGTATTTTAACTTCTGTATTCACAGAAGAGGACTTTTGAAAAGACTTTATTAAAGGTCTGACCTTTCTCTTAACTTTTCTCTTTTCAGGGATGTCAGCCTGACAAGAGAAATCATGGCGGACAGGACAAGAGGGATCAGCAGATGCTTTTTTATGTACATTAGACAAATTGGTCGAATCAGCAAAATTTCCAAAGTTTCCTCCCTTTATATAGGGTGATTCTACTTGGTTAGAGACATTAATTTTATAAGAAATAGGCAAAGAAAAATCATGGTTTGGCAGATCCTTGGTATTGTTACAATGTTGAAATTTCTTATTGGAAATGGTAGCAGTCAGGGATTCAATAGATCCAATGGGTATAAATCCATTTGATACTCGAAGCATCCTAGCTCCATTCAAATTTTGTAACTCAAAAACCCTGAAATGTTGCAAAATATCATTGCCTAAAATTCCACAAATATGGATTGAATCATTATGGTAATCTGGTATATTTTTACTCAGAGGGAAATCCATAAATTTAAGCTTGTCTAAAGTTGAAGAGATACCTTTTACAGTCAGATTTAAATTTAGATTTGGTACACAGAAAAAATTTACTTGGGCTTAATCCGAGCTGGGTAAGATAATGGAAGTATCAAAGGAATAACCTTGGATGGACTTATTAATGCCCAGGCTAATTATAGGCCTTGCAATTGCTTTTGCTTTTACACCATACTTTTGAAGTTGGCTATAATCTATTATTGATAACTGAGCCCCACTATCAAGAAGAAAAGGCATTCTCTGAAAACCTGTAGGAGTTTGGAAAAACAAGGATAACACTGGATTGGCAATATCCGCCTTTGATCCAACGGTTAGTCATTTGTCACCTCCTTCCCCCTTCACAGTTTTTGCAGAAGAAAGTGACAGAAGCATGGAAGGACACATTGGGGTTACATGAGTTGAGGTATGGCAACTTTTACATGAAAAAGGTAACCTACTATTAATACCTGAACAAGCACTCTCTCTATGATTTAGGCTAAGACATCTGCTACACATCCCAAGTTCAACAGCTCTTTTGGACCTGCTTTCAAAATTGGAATACTTTTTACAATGTATTGACGAATGATTAGTCAACTGACAAAATTTACACCCAAGTGGTTTATTCTTAACATGAGTGTCAAAATGCACATAAGTTTTATTATCCTTTTTGGTGAACTCAACAGGTCGGTTAGAAACAGACCTATCACTTTTGACAACATTACCATCCCTTTTGGTCTCAAAAGATTTTACACATTCTCTAGGTTTAATCAGTTTATAAATAGATGAAGCATGTGAAAAAATAAGAGCAGCTGATGGAAAGTTATTTTGTACCTTCCTACATAATTCTTTAAGGAAAGGTTAAAACAGTTTAGCTCTGACAATATTACTTTAGAGAACTGACCCTGAAGAACCTTCCTCGGTAAATTTTAGACCAAATTTTTCTAGTTCAAGAGTTTTTGCTTTAAGATACGAGATGAGGTCCATGTTCATTTCAAGATTAGTACAAGGACTCCAAGTAATAATTTGGGTTAGGGTTTCATTAATCAGTAAATTCTTCCTCTAAAATGGTCCAAGCAGCTTCAAAGTTGTCATCTGCTATGGGAAGATTCTCAATTAATGACAAAGCCCTATCTTTAAGATATGCCTTGAGGTAAACTAACTTGACTGAGTTCTTCAAACCTTCAACACTATTAATGGCATTGAAAAAAGAAGCCTTAAATCTAAAAAACTCAAATGGGTCTTGCTCATTTTTTCAAAAGGAGGTAATTTTGAGTTCAGGCAACTGAACTTTGAAACCTGGTATAGACTGAGAAGTGGAGATGGGGTTATTATGACTGCTACTACTGGTATTGCTGCTAAGAGAATTTGGTTCCATTAATTTAGATTCTAGAGTGCTGATACAGGATAGTATTCCATCATTGTAGTCAGTATCCAGCTCTGACAATTCTTCCAGCTCAACATCTATTGCCACTTCCCCTAGCTCTTCTAATGAAGTAATGTACAAATAGTGGGCATTTTGGGCTTTCTTAAGAGCCTTAAACTTTTCCTGAATGAGGGCTATTATATTTTTGAGGTATTGAGGGGTCAGGCTTTCTTCGGGTTTTTTGAGGACATTCCTAGTTATTTTAGTTAGGGAAATTTTTATGAACCTCAACTCCTCCTTGGTTGGTACTTTTACAGACATATTAAATATAATAGCGCACAAAAATACAAAGATTATACACACAAAATAATACACAAAAATTGGACAAGGGAAAGGATCTGCCAAGAAATCAAAATGGAAACTTTGCTGATGGGGAATGTTTGGTTATGGTGCAGCAATCTTAATCCTAACAGAAAGGACTTCAGTTGCTTCACAGTTACCGGTTTCGGAAACATTCGCACCTTCTCAACATACTTCGACGACTTTCGTAACCCATTCCACTTCTTTTCCAAACCATTCACAATTTGCTACTTTCACCTTCACAACAACACTCTCTAACCTTCTCAACACATCATTCACCAATCTCATATGTTCCTAAAAACTCTGTCATAATTAAAATATCATCAATATACAAAACCACATTCTTACTCAAAAACTTACTCAACACAACATTCATCAGCCACTAGAAGGCTCTGGGATCATTAGCTAACCCAAAGCTGAGGTTCCGGAATTGATAATTCTTTTTTGTAGAGGAAAAGGCAGTCACCGGCCGGCTTTCCTCAGCAATGCGCATCTGGTAATATCTCCGTACCAAATCTAGCTTTGTAAACCACTTCATCATATGCATACTATGCACACTCAGATACCACATGCATTGGAAACCTCTCTTTCACAATCCTTTCGTTCACCTTTCGATAATCCACACATAGACGTAATCTTACATCTGGCTTACGTACATGCACAATTAGACTATTCCATGCTCTCTCACTTTCTTCAGTCACCCCCAATCGTTCTGATTCCACACACTGCTCCTCAATCTCATCACCAACCGGATGCGGGAAATGTCTCTGCCGCTGATAGATTGGGGTGTCCTCCTTCAGGATAATCTTGAATTCTGGAAGCTTTGAAACCTCGAAATCCAGATCCCCTTTACTAAGGACCCCCTTTCGTTCAAACAACATTCGATACACTTCCTCCTTTTCGTATTCAGTCAAACATCCATCCAGTTCCGCAATCCTCCCACTTCATCATACATTCATTCAAACGTCCTTTTATTTGAAACATTTACCCTGACATCCATGCTATCATCCATACCTACCACATTGAGAGTTGAGAGGTGACTCAGTACATCTCCGACCTGGATCCCCCTCACCTGCCCTCCCACATACAAAAGGATCATTCATTCTCATCAAGCCATCAAACACACAAGCAAGATGCCTCACCTTATAAAACGCATCCTTTCCATCCAATATCATAGTGTTCTCACC
This sequence comes from Ceratothoa steindachneri, assembly GCA_963969495.1. NCBI lineage: Eukaryota > Metazoa > Arthropoda > Malacostraca > Isopoda > Cymothoidae > Ceratothoa > Ceratothoa steindachneri. Next base: position 48,035 of record CAXAKS010000055.1, on the reverse strand, counting down.
CACATTCAAACTCACATCCTTACTACAATTCACTCTAACAGGCACCCTTTCACCTTTCCAAGCCTTACACTCTCCATAGCAGTCACTTCAATACCAGTAAACACATTCCTCAAAACACTACAATCTTTTCCTAAATACAACTTATATACCCCATTTTTACCAATCTTTCTCTCTATATGATCATTCGCAGGATGCAACACAATACGGTTCACTTTCATAAAATCATACCCCAAAATCACACCATACTCACTACTCACCTTATCAATCACAGAAAATTCACATTCATTCATCAACATACCATACATAAGAATAGCTGACCTTATGATTCCAATCAAAAGCACTCTCACACTACCAATGCCTACCAAACTAACCTTACACTCAGACAGGAGGGCTTTATCACTCAGCTTGTCATACACATCCTTATACACCAACCTCGTCTTGCATCCAGAATCTATAAAAGCCAAACACTCAATCCCATTTGATTCAACCTTCATACTTAGATACTTATACTTCCTACCAGACAGCACTTTCACACTAGACAGACTTACTAACACATTATTTGCACTCATGCACCCAGATGATACTTCACCAGGTGCCCTCTTACAATTCAGTTTCCCGCTTCAGACTTTCCATTCATACCGTGCGCTCTCAGTCTAATTCGACATTTTTCACTCAAATTTCCTTCCATCGTATAATAACTACATACATTCCTCTGGTCACGACACATCCTTGCATAATGACCGGCCTTTCCACAATTATTACACAAATCTTCCACTTCCCCCAGTATTTGCTGCACCATTCAACTTCATATAATCTCTATTCAAATGGCCTCTTTCTTTATATTCGAAGCACTTTCACACTTTCCTGGCAATCTTTTATCATATTCCCCTTCTTACCACACCCAAAACATGCCCCTGATGTCCGCCTACATTACGCCAACATATGACTCTTCCTTCCACACCTACGGCATTCCATAATCTTTCCCATACCATTGGTCTCTCATTTGCTGGGACATACCTCGGTTGCTCCCTCATATACCCATTCATGCGCTTACCACTCATATGTCCCCTTCCACTTGCCCATCCAGTCTGGCGACCCAGGAAGTTCGACATCACCCAAGCTGGCCGATAACTGACAAACTGCTTGGGTGGAGGAAAGGTCATGGCCTCTTACCCCCAACATTTACACTGTACCATCCATCCTCATCTAAATCACTTTCCTCATCAAGTCGCCTGTGTTCCAACAGTTCTAACATATCTTCCCACATCAACCTTTTACCTGACAGCCTCATTATCTCCTTTCCTTTCCCATTTAGCCATTTACTTACCTTTCGCGGTACCGTAAACATGAATTTTCTCATCAATTGTTTACATTCATTCACATCATCATTACCATACCTCTTTTTCCTATACTTTCAAGACTTTGTGCATACATGTTCACACTTTCATTCTTCCCCATTAAAAGCTTCTCAAATTTATTCATGCTTTTGTACTTCACACTCTCTTTCATTCGTTTCACCTGCCCAATCAGTCTCTCCTTCACCACCTCATACCCTGGTTTCCCTACACTCGTAATCATACGGAAAAACTCTGATACTTTTCCATCCGAACATTCCCCCAAAACACTCATCCACTATCCCTTACTCTCCGGGTACTTGAGCTTGCAATATCGCTCAAATTCCCCGAAAAATTCTTCCACACTATTACTACCATGCATCCTAAACTTATCTACCTTTGGCACTTCCCTTATTAAAATACCTTTCCTCAGATTCACTTCACTCTCACTTGAACTGCCCTCACTCTCACTCATACCATCCATGCCATCACTCTCTCCTTCATCTGACTACAATGAGTCCACACTCTTCCCTCTCACCTTCGCCCCTCCTCCTTTGACCCTGTCTTCCTTCTTCTCTTGCATTCCACTCTTAAGGCTGCCGCTTCCGAGACATCTTACAGAAAAAAAGCTGGTGCCTTCGAGCTCGGTATAATGCGATCCAGTCACACCTTTGAGGCTACAAAACCCCCAGCTCTTCTGTCATAACAGGACACACAACAACCTTTGGTATACCTCAAACCCCGCTGTCTCCACTACTCTTTACAAATTGGTCTGAGGACCTCCCCCCCCTATTTTATACAAAACAGGAAAATCAATTTATATTAAAAAACAACAAAAACCATCATTTCCTTTCATATACACATTCTTAGAGAGGAAGGGCGAGGGTATTGGGAAATGGGTGGGAGAATAGCCCTTCATACACACACTCACATTCGCTCCACCATAGCCCCTTTCATCAGTCTCATTTACGTCAGATTCTGGCATGAGGCACTATGCACCAAAGAATGACCTGGAGTTCTTCCCATTCTTGCTGCACTTTTTGTTATTGCTCCCATGCCATCTAGTTGTCTTACACTTTTCTCTGACTCCCTTAGTTCTCTAGAGGCACTGAGTCCTTTTGGTTCTAGCCATCCGCTGGCTTCCAAGATCCAGCGGTGGCTTTTTTATCTTTCTCCTATTTATGTGGGTATCCCAGGTAATGAAAGGGCGGATGCTGCGGCCAAGGAGGCAGCATCATTGGGGACACCCCTATCAGCCCCAGTCCCACTTCGTGATGTCTCTCCCGTCATCACAGAATATGTAGTCGGCTTATGGCAGAAGATGTGGGATGAGCTTCCTCCCACCAAGCTCCTTTCCGTTAAAACCTTCATTTCTCCCATGGCCACGTACTATGAGACTACGTAGACTAGAGGTTATTTTGTGCCAACTGAGGATAAGCCATTACCGCCTCACTCATGGAAACTTGATGAATGGGCAGCCTCTACCTTTGGGCATCCTGTGCGGGGTGCATCCATCCTTCACATCTTGGACGAGTGTCCCCTTTTGAGAAATCTTGGGAGGAGGGTCTTCCCTTTCATTACTGGGGAGATGCCCTCCCCCCAACAGGTTCTGCTGGGCATCTTGTCTAAGACTTGTCTCTGTTTTAGTGTGAATAGAATTTTTAAATTTTTAGAGGAATTTACTCTTTTAGCCTAAATTTAATATATTGTTTCATGATTTTATATTGTGTTATTTTATCTATTGTTGATCCATCTATAGTTAATGTTTATATCCTTTGTTGAGTTCTCAATAGTTTATTTTTATATCCTTTTACACCCCTTGATGGTTTCAAATTCCTGTACTTCCATTCTATTGATCTTAATTTCATAGCTAAATTTTTGTATATTCTCCAGATTTCTATATTTTTATTGAGAATACTCATGCAAATTACCCGTCCTTTAATTTGTCTGAGGGCTAGTCCGTTTGGGCTTTTCAGCATTTATTTTTTGCACTATTCATTTATTCTCTCAGCCTGAGAACGGGTGGTCACTGGTTGAGCCACCGGGGTCGATGAGACCTTGGGGTTCTGCCCAATCAGAATGTCACATAACTTTATGGGGGGCGCCACTACTTCTTCCCAGCCGGTGAAGTAGGCGCAATCGATGTAGCACTTTACTATAGGGAACCTATAAGCATGTCCGAGATAGTTATGGACGTGACTCTGTATCTCGGGCTAGGGTGGAGATACTGCACCTGATTCGAACCTGAGGCTCCCAGGGTTACCTGGTGGCCAGACGGACCAGGTTCACTTGAGGTCGAGGATTCTGAAAGCGAAGTGGGCTGAGGGGGCATTGCACTCACTTGGTGCACCTGGTAAGAGTTTTTTTCAGCTGGGTGTTCTGAGGGCAATTGTATTTAACGTGTCCATCAACTCCACATGAAAAACACACGATTTTTCTTCTGGGGAGTGCTGATGGTGGGGGATTGGGAAGAGAAGGGCCGATTTTCCTGCTTTATGAGAAATTTATTCAGGTTTGACTTAACCGGCCGATTATCTGGGCAGATTTTCCCTTATTTTGAGGGAAGAAAACGCGACTTGGAGTACATGGGCTCCATTTTCTGTGCTTTCTTGGCTGGCGGCATATACGTCAGCCTTTTCTAAACATTCCTTAAAGTTGTTGCATCTTTTGTCTTTGATGAAGGATTGTATTTCTGAAGTAAGAGATGTTCAAAATTAGTCCTGCAGGAGGAAATCAATGAGGGCGTCGTAAACTTGGGGATACTTTCAAGGCGTCTAGCAAACAATTTAGAAGTCTTTGAAGACTAAACCCAAAATGTTTAAAAGTCTATTTGGGTCGAATATGACACTGCCTGAACTTAACTCAATAGAAGTCGAGAGTCATGTTACAGGCAGAGAGCAGTTCTGCCTTTAACGTCGAGTAATCGATGGTTGCTTCCGAGGGAAAGGAGACAAAAATATCCCTCATGGAAGTGTTTAAGAGTAGCAGCAACGTCACTACACCGTCCGACTCAATATCTCAGTTGTTGACTTCAATGATCTTTTCAAAATGAGTTAAGTAGGAGGCGAAGTCTTCCCCATTTTTAAATGCGGGTAATTTAACGGACGCCTGTTGATGAGTCGATGGTTCCGACGTGATTGATAGAGCCTCATTCATCATTTTCTCAATTTCGATTTCATGTGCCTGAATTCTGTCCCTTTCTCTCTTTCTTTTCTCTTCGTTTTTATTTTTTTACTCTCTTTTTTATTCTCTCGCAGTTCTTTCTTCTGTCTGTATGTAAAACATTAATTCTCTCCCACTTAATCTTAAAGATTCTCCTTGTGTTTTAAATATCTCAAATGACGACATTCTGACTGGTTCACCCCCCCCCTCCCACACCAAACAAAAACTGCACGTACTTGAGAGAATATTAAAGGGTTTATTGACATAAATTTTACGCTCGCGTAAACACTTGTGTGTGGGGGGGAGGGGGGCGCCGACGAGTTTTGAGGAACCCAAAATACGTACCCTGAAAGCAAATGTGCATGTAAGAAGGGAACTTGCCCCAAACGCGGCAAATCCTAACGTTGACTGTTATCAAAACCAATTAAAATTCTCTGCACCCTATTTAAAATTTGCCCAGACGCATGCACTTATGCATGCCATGGCTGTTTCTGTTGCAGCCGCAGCCTACATATGTCCATGCCACATGAATGCCAAATAGCTTTCAATATTAGCTGCAACAACCACATTTGCTTGCCAGTGAAGGCAAATAGCCATGTTATTTGAATAGTGTGGCTGCGAGAGAAAGATTGTGGTGCCTGTCATTGGCCTGTAAGTAAGATATTTTGAAATTTATCGACCTTTATTTTCAAGCCAATTTTTTTACATTGAATTGTATCATTATTTTGGCTTATATTACATTATTTTCAGTGGAGAGATTTGAAGTATGAAATGCAGAGGTATGGTTCACCTAGGAAACCTTTGCAGAATGTGCTCAGTTTTTGTTAAACTTCTAGCTAGATCTCTTCTACCTTCTGCACCTTTGGCCTCATAGCATCTTTTGCATTTTCCCCTCACTTTCTTCCCACATGTCTTGACTCTGAAATCTAGAAAATGATTATAGAGATATTCACCTGTTGAAGACATGGGAGGATGTTTATCAAGGCCCAATAGCTTTTCAACAATTTTCTCTCTAGATTTCTTAATCTTTTTAAGCTTTCCTGTTGCATTTTGTAGATTATGAAAGAATTTACTATGCAAATTCCAAATAGAATTTCGATCACCAACTTCCTATACCATTTTATCCCTTTTTTCAGGCGAGTCTCATAGGATTTCATTTGATCAGAGATATCAATGCCAACTTTTCCTTTATTATATGCCACGATTGGCAGTGGTTTCTTCTGCGTTCGTCTTCTTACTCCTTCTAGATAGTCCTTGTTCATCTACATTTTCTTCTTCTTTGGCCTCTTCCACATCCCCTCTATCAACAAAATCAGGTGTATGCTTGTTGGTGATCATTCTGACATCTTGAGTATCCTTCCATTTCAAAACAACTATGCCACGGATGTCTTCCATGGTTACGATCTCCTTTCTTCAATTTGGCATGCATAACAAAAATAACCTAAAAAACGATTTGAGCAAAATCATGTCATAAAAATGAGTTGTGGCAGTCAATGTGGTAAATACCTGACACCAGTTTAATATAATATATATCGTAGAATTAGGCAGTTATCACCTAATTCTCTATTCCTTCATTTGTGCGGGGAAGGACTACGACAGCCCTAAATAATAATTGGAATTGAATTTCGTTGAGTGCGCAGGATTTTTGTTATTCGAATACTTTAAATATGGTTGACCGCGATTGGTCTTATTTAATTAGGTTTTGGTGGTTGGAGGACTTAAACAAGAATTGAAAAAATAATCTTTAATTACACAACTAAACATATAATACAAATAATTTATTAATTCAGCAATGGGAAAATTATCAATAATTACTCACGCCGCAAGGGCTCAATACTCCAAATACTAACCCGATAGGGTTTAGGAAGAAACTATGAGTAGAATCCCTGCCTTAGGGTCACAATAATTCACTTGAGTTATCTAAGATGACTCGGGAGGAGACTACTTGACGAGTCTTATTCGGAGGGTGTAGCACCGCCTCAACGAGGAAAGGAAATGTGTAAATATAGTACTATTTTGGGGGAGGGGTTACCATGAGTAGACGCTTGGGGAAGATTCTCCACGTTGACGCTCAAAAGGGGAAGATTCACCTGTATACGCTCGATGGGGAAAATTCCTGTGGGGCTGAGTCTGTGCACTTCTTCTGGACAAATCCTTCTATCCTGACGGCGTCGTTTTAAATAAGATCCTAGCTGCGGACCGGTATGACACCGTGTTCTATCACTCAAGGATATGCACCGCCAGTGGATGATTCCACAGGTCTTAAAAGAGGCCGCCAAATACCTTTTGTATTTTCCGGGCTTGACTCACTTGGGAGCAACATAGAGACAGCTCACCACCACGATCTAGGGTCTTCTCCAAGGTGGGCGGGGGTACGACTTCGGACTCTTCCTTGCACCGATTCTGACGGAATACTTCCACGATTAATTTTTTCACTGGGAATATATAGGCGTTCGCTGGAACTCCTATATTTGCTAGCGGAAGCAATTAAGCCCTGCCTCACCGCCTCGGCTAATCTCGCCGGAAGTTTGCCGATAACTCTCGTTTACCTAACTCCTTTATACAAAATCTTACTCGATCTCGTTTTCTTCGACAATGTGTATGGGTGGTGGTTATGATGGTGTGTGCTTGAGTTCTTCTGGCAAAGGATTAAGCGTGACTGGACAAGATGCTACAGTACATAACATATAACTATGTATAGCCTTTTGACGTGAGTAAAAGCTAGATGGTTTGCACTTTAAATTGCATAAAGGGATGAGGAAGATGGCAAATGGTTTTATTAGCCTTTTTGAGAAGGTTAGTGGTCACCACAGTGTGCTTTAGATTTTAACCTCGACGAATTTTAATATTTGTATTACCTTTTTTACTTATAGATTTTCCATGTCCTTGGGTTCGGCTCCCTAATGCCATATGATATTTTTTTCCAGATCAGGTTGCATTTTTTTAGGAGCCTTTCCACACCATCACTTGAAGACGACGTTGATTCCAGCGAATATCTAATTATACCCCTTCCTCTCAAGAAGGTAGAGGTTGAATTGAGGCTGAAACTGGTTCTTCCATCTCACATTATCCTCAACGACAGACGCGCATTAAAAGTATTCTGTGACATGTGAAGGTAAATTACTGATTTCGACTGAAAGTAGAAAGCCAGTCACCTTTATAATGTCCATACGAAACTTGTTAACGAAAGTAAAACGGGGAGGGAGTGTAAGAGAAAACAAATGGGTTAGCGCAGTTCCTTTATACTGATGTTTCGCTCCTCTAGAGCTTCTTTAGTGACAAGAAATGAACAGAACCGACGGCTTATATATATTTTCAACTAAACAATCAGCGACCAACTTCCTTACAAGGGCAAGAGTTATACTTTGGGAGGAATGGCCATTTGGAGTTTAAAATGCATATAAGTGGGTGGTTCTGCTCTTTGCTTGTCATTTCGTTTCGTTTCCTGAAGAAGCAACTGAGGAACGAAACGTTAGTATAAAGGAACTTCGCACCACATTTGGTGTTCCTTATCTTCGCTCTGTATTTATTGTCGAAGACTAAAACGAAAAAGTATGAGAATCATGCTTGAAATATTGTGATAGAACGTGTTGAAGCTGCGTTTAATTTCAACTCCTACCCCGTATTATTTGAAACCACGATGCTGCCCACGTGCATCTTCGATTCGAGGCTTGGAGTCTTATCTCAGCTACCGGATGCCAATGTTTAAACAAGGAGGTTATCGTCCCCCCGTTCGCCCAATACGCCGACCTCGCCAGATCGAGTTAGGCTTATGAACAGATAAGGCATTGTTCCCCGTCCCGGCTGTGCGTTCCCTCCAAGCTTCCACTCCATTTTCCCCCACGCCAAGGAGATGTCCTGGGTATTTAGATGGAAACTTTACCACTAAGATCAGATTGGAGATCCAGATTTTCGTCGCGAAACATCACCACGACCCTCTCTCCCTTGGTGCGCCAAGGGACCTCGACCTCGAGATTCACCATCACTTGTCCAGAAGGAGGACAATATTCCTTGAGTGCCAAAGGTTCGAGCCTTTCCGACGCCAAGTCCCCAAGGCCCCCCCCCTTGTTGTTCAAGGAGAACAGCATTAGAACAGCCATTGTTCGTTTTGAGCCCTTCGCCAAGAAACGGTTCTCATCCCCCCCTGTTGTTCAAGGAGAACAGCATTAGAACAGCCATTGTTCGTTTTGAGCCCTTCGCCAAGAAACGGTTCTCGTCCCCCCCTGTGTTCAAGGAGAACAGCATTAGAACAGCCATTGTTCGTTTTGAGCCCTTCGCCAAGAAACGGTTCTCTTCCCCCCCCCTGTTGTTCAAGGGAGAACAGCATTAGAACAGCCATTGTTCGTTTTGAGCCCTTCGCCAAGAAACGGTTCTCTTCCCCCCCCTGTTGTTCAAGGGAGAACAGCATTAGAGCAGCCATTGTTCGTTTTGAGCCCTTCGCCAAGAAACGGTTCTCACTCCCCCTGTTGTTCAAAGGAGAACAACATTAGAACAGCCATTGTTCTTGAGCCCGTAGACAAGAGACGGTTCTCATCCCCCCCCTTTGTTCAGAAGAGAACAACCTAGAACAGCCATTGTTCTTCAAGCCGTTCGTCGAGAAACGGTTCTCCTTCCCAAGACGCCTCGTCAGGATCCTTTTATCCCCCTCTCTTCGGCTGGAGCTCGCCAGCGGACCGAAACTCCTTTGCGCCACCTTCCACTGCACCACTAGTGCCAAAAGTTACGTAAGCCAAACTTCACCCTTGAGTATTGATCCCTTTTGCAATTCTAACCTGTGCTTTAAATGGTTTATCGAACCATCCCATCTCTTTAACTCGATATTTTTTTTTACCTTTTTTTAATCCTTTAAATCCTCGGATTAGCCCGAGTCTCCACGACCCTTTCCATTCTGTTTATGTCAATAGATTTTACGTTTTTGTGTATTGTTTATAGTTATTATTAATAAAACTCTATTTTATTAATGATAGCAATATTATTATCCTTGAGCTCAGTTCCACTTCTTAAGCATATCGAAGATACATAATATCGGCCGCCAGACAGTAAACGCACTCTAAAGATAATTAAGGAATTTCCCTCAACGAATAGTGTTATATATATGGTATCGTCGGGAGTCATTCTACGACATATATATATATATACTATTTAAATTTGGTGTCAGGTGTGGGGTTTAACGCTATATCTTTGCAAACACTGGTCTCACTCGAGTAAAGCGTAGTGTTATTCGTTACAATAATAGAATATAGTAGTTCCCTTTTGTTTTAACGATTGCTATCCCCTTTTTTTTTTTTGAAACTTAAGAAGCTGGAGTAGCTCAAGGAACGGTTATAATAATTTGTTTGTGTTTTTTTTGTGATTTTAGTCAGTGGTTATTTAGATAGAGAAACCAAGTACGAATAGGTCAGTGCCCATATTTAGGTAGGCTAATTCTATAGAGGCATAATTCTTGTTGCAAGGAATTTTAGTTGGTTGACTAGTGCGCCCCCAAGTGCAAAGATGACTCCGTTCGAAATCTTTAAAGCGCAAGGAGAATCCTTGGGACTTTCCGGAAAAGAACTAATTAAGTACATAAGAGAGGAATGGATAAGACAAGTGCACCTTCACCATCAGATTAAACTAGCTCGGATTGAAGAAAAATATCAAAGAAAAAAGGTAGAAAGAGAAAGGGAAAGAGTAATCCGACAAGAGAAACGAGAAAGAGAAATACAACGAGAGGAACGAGAAAGAAAAATACAACGAGAAGAACGAGAAAGAGAAAAACAACGAGAGGAACGAGAAAGAGAAATACAACGAGAAGAACGAGAAAGAAAAATACAACGAGAAGAACGAGAAAGAGAAAAACAACGAGAGGAACGAGAAAGAGAAATACAACGAGAAGAACGAGAAAGAAAAATACAACGAGAAGAACGAGAAAAAGAAATCCAACGAGAAGAAAGAAGGACGGACTCGCGCTCCTTCCCAGGAAAGCTGACAAAGTTTCCGAGCCCCGTAAAACCCCAAAACTTCTTTCCCCAAAACCAACAACGGGACTCCAAACCTCCCGTTAAGACTTCTCCTCCATCTCTCTTCCCGAAGCGACCAACCATATGCTTCACCTGTGGTGTAGAAAACCACATGAGCTGGAATTGCCCCCAAAATTCTAGGCTTAAAAGCGGACCAGCCCACCAAGTTCACCAGATTAATGCAACCCCGGCTCCCCCGGTGGTGCAGACCCAAGCAGAAACTTCTCCCCCTCCGTCAGGCCACCAGGTAAATTTTGTTTTTGGTAAAAGTTCATCGGGAACTTTGAAATATGAGGAGGGCAGCGTGGACAGCTGCCGAGTATTGACTCTCGTCAGGGACACAGGATGTACGTGCTTCATCGTGTCCGACGAACTCCTCCCAGTGGCCTCTAACCACGACAAATTTGCGGTGGTACATGACCAACTTGGGCGGGCGAACCGATTCCCCGTCACTAGATGTTACCTGCAGTGTCAATATTATAATGGCTGGGCTGAAGTCATTGTAGCACCCATACAATTCTGTTCCGTACTTATAGGACAGAGCCCCCAAGTAAGTTTCGACCCTGTGTTTCAGGCCGCCCTTCCTCAAGGCCGAGATAAGAAAGAAGCCCAGGAGTCCGTCCCCATCAGAACCCCGATACCGTCCGATTTCTCGGAGACCCCTAACCAGGACTTTAGGACGGCAAAAGAGGAGTGTGAATCACTAACACCCTTAGGTGATAAGGCCCCAGACAAGGACACGGAGACTGTCCCTGGACCCCAAGAAAAAAAGAACCCCCAACGCGCCCATGGAGATACCTTCGTAGAACTGGACGAAGCATCGGCGCTTGAAGAGGATTGCCCCGCGGAGTCCCTTAATGTAATCCAGACAGTGTGCATCCAACCTGATGCCGATTACCCTCCTCCTTCCCTACCAGGCGAGTCTTTGGAACCCTCTGACCTGGATAATGACGCGCAGCTGACACCACGTCAGAAGAGTCAGCTACAAGAACTAATTAAATGGAATCACCATTTACCCACCCTATTAGCTCTTTTCGAGCAACTGCGTGAAAATGGCCTCACCATTGGCCCCAGCAAATGCCAGTTTGCCCACGAAACCATCAAATATTTGGGTTTCAAAATAGGACAAAACAAGTTAGGTCCCCACGAGAACAAGATTAAGGCAATCGCCGACATGCCCCTCCCGATTACAAAGAAGCCATTAAGATCGATCCTAGGATCAGCTTCTCCCTATCAGCGATGTCTTCCGAATTTCGCTGCAATTTCGGCCCCCCTATGCCCCCTTCAGGAAAAGAATTTCTCCGATCGTTTACGTTGGAATGATGTCGCTGTTTCCCATTTTAATCAGCTCAAAAGTAAGTTCATTTCTGCCCCCATTTTTAAGTTGCCCAACCCGGAAAAATCCTTTGGGGTTAAGACCGAAGTGATCAACGAGGGCATTGGAGGTGTACTCCTTCAATACGTGGATGACAGAACGAGTCATCCAGTTGCATATGCTAGTCGTCAATTATTACCACGCGAAAAGAGATATGCCACTAGAGAAAAGATAGCTCTATCAATTATCTGGGTCATAGACAAATTCAAGCTGCACTTGATATGTAAAGAATTTCAAATAGGAACCGACCACCGTCCGTTAGCCTATATTAGGAATTTGAGACACTCAAACGGCCGCATCATGCGCTGGAGTTTACTCTTGCAAGAGTATCAATTTAAAATAAATTACATATATCAAAGGTTCCGATAACCAGGTCGCTGACGCACTCAGTAGGAATGCGTTACCGAATAGCGTAGAATAATTGTATTCATAGGATTAGTATCTCCATGTAGGTATATACCGTCTTGTACGACTTAATTTAAGATTCTTTTGTAATATAATTAATTAATGTATATGTCTGAATTTTGTAACGCTCAATGTCTAATTTTTTGTATGTCTATATATTTGTTCTTATTAATTTACGTATAAATTATTTTGTCCCGTATGTACTAAGTTTATATCATTTCATTGTTCCATGCCCTTTTTTTTCTTTGATTAAGTTGTATTAAAGGTTATTTTCCCCTGTAATCTAAAGATCAAAATAATCATATGTATTGAGGTAATACTAGTTAGGTGCAGGAAGGTACGGTTGGTACAAGAAAACGAGTTCCCCACAACGGAGCTCTATCGTTGTCCCTTCTCTCTTTTTTTTCGAAGTGACAACTTCCCCTGGAATGGAGGTGTGTGATAGAACGTGTTGAAGCTGCGTTTAATTTCAACTCCTACCCCGTATTATTTAAAACCACGATGCTGCCCACGTGCATCTTCGATTCGAGGCTTGGAGTCTTATCTCAGCTACCGGATGCCAATGTTTAAACAAGGAGGTTATCGTCCCCCCGTTCGCCCCATACGCCGACCTCGCCAGATCGAGTTAGGCTTATGAACAGATAAGGCATTGTTCCCCGGCCCGGCTGTGCGTTCCCTCCAAGCTTCCACTCCATTTTCCCCCACGCCAAGGAGATGTCCTGGCTATTTATATGGAAACTTTACCACTAAGATCAGATTGGAGATCCAGATTTTCGTCGCGAAACATCACCACGACCCTCTCTCCCTTGGTGCGCCAAGGGACCTCGACCTCGAGATTCACCATCACTTGTCCAGAAGGAGGACAATATTCCTTGAGTGCCAAAGGTTCGAGCCTTTCCGACGCCAAGTCCCAAAGCCCCCCCCCCTGTTGTTCAAGGAGAACAGCATTAGAACAGCCATTGTTCGTTTTGAGCCCTTCGCCAAGAAACGGTTCTCATCCCCCCCTGTTGTTCAAGGAGAACAGCATTAGAACAGCCATTGTTCGTTTTGAGCCCTTCGCCAAGAAACTGTTCTCATCCCCCCCTGTTGTTCAAGGAGAACAGCATTAGAACAGCCATTGTTCGTTTTGAGCCCTTCGCCAAGAAACGGTTCTTCCCCCCCCCCCTGTTGTTCAAGGGAGAACAGCATTAGAACAGCCATTGTTCGTTTTGAGCCCTTCGACAAGAAATGGTTCTCATCCCCCCCTGTTGTTCAAGGAGAACAGCATTAGAACAGCCATTGTTCGTTTTGAGGCCTTCGCCAAGAAACGGTTCTCATCCCCCCCTGTTGTTCAAGGAGAACAGCATTAGAACAGCCATTGTTCGTTTTGAGCCCTTCGCCAAGAAACGGTTCTTTCCCCCCCCCTGTTGTTCAAGGGAGAACAGCATTAGAACAGCCATTGTTCGTTTTGAGCCCTTCGACAAGAAACGGTTCTCTTCCTCCCCTGTTGTTCAAGGGAGAACAGCATTAGAGCAACCATTGTTCGTTTTGAGCCCTTCGCCAAGAAACGGTTCTCATCCCCCCCTGTTGTTTAAGGAGAACAGCATTAGAACAGCCATTGTTCGTTTTGAGCCCTTCGCCAAGAAACGGTTCTCACCCCCCCTGTTGTTCAAAGGAGAACAACATTAGAACAGCCATTGTTCTTGAGCCCGTAGACAAGAGACGGTTCTCATCCCCCCCCCTTTGTTCAGAAGAGAACAACCTAGAACAGCCATTGTTCTTCAAGCCGTTCGTCGAGAAACGGTTCTCCTTCCCAAGACGCCTCGTCAGGATCCTTTTATCCCCCTCTCTTCGGCTGGAGCTCGCCAGCGGACCGAAACTCCTTTGCGCCACCTTCCACTGCACCACTAGTGCCAAAAGTTACGTAAGCCAAACTTCACCCTTGAGTATTGATCCCTTTTGTCAATTCTATCCTGTGCTTTAAATGGTTTATCGAACCATCCCATCTCTTTAACTCGATATTTGTTTTACCTTTTTTTAATCCTCTAAATCCTCGGATTAGCCCGAGTCTCCACGACCCCTTCCATTCTGTTTATGTCAATATTTTCCGTTTTTGTGTATTGTTTATAGTTATTATTAATAAAACTCTATTTTATTAATGATAGCAATATTATTATCCTTGACCTCAGTTCCACTTCTTAAGCATATCGAAGATACATAATATCGGCCGCCAGACAGTAAACGCACTCTAAAGATAATTAAGGAAGTTCCCTCAACGAATAGTATTATATATATGGTATCGTCGGGAGTCATTCTACGACAAATATAAATAGAGCAGGTTAAAAAATTGCAGTTTCAAAATGACATTTACTTGCATCCAAATATCTAGTACTCTGCATATCGGCAAGTTTTTTTATTTCATTGGGTCTTGTGTATCAGCTGTCATTTTGGCCAGCTCCTACAAAATTTTTTAAAATGTCCTTGTCATTTTCCCCGTTTAAGACCTAATTTATCTCGCACTATTTTATAACCGGCTCTCTAAGTACAACATTCAAATATTGGCTACTCACTACGTATTTGTATGATTGTTCCCAAACAGTCATATCCTTTGCCTGATGCAGTTTAAATTAGCCAATCAAAGTCGAGTTCCTTTTGGCATTCTAAAATCCTTACGCTTAAAGCCACTCATTTTTTCTCCATTTATCATACAAGTCCCCCCGTGTGTCCATACCCCGTGTATTTATATCGTCTAACCACAAACTCAACATCACCTTCAATCTAAATTAATACACATAACCTACCAATATTTCATTGTAAATATTCAGATGCAATTGCTACTCTCACTGTGTGTTTCCAATCTTCTCCCTTGCTCTTAAATGCATATATGTATTCCAATTATATGTAATTAATTATAGAAATATTTCTCGGTTCTTCATCTAAAGCTTTCATTCCAGACGCTCGCTATTTTTTTATTTTGCATCATTCCCTTTTGTAACGAAACTAGTTTTCGGTGAACGAAATACCTTCAAACCTCCCATTCAATCATATAAATTCAAAGCAGGTTAATGATTGAGTTATCTAGGCTAACATACTCATTAACAATTGATTTACTTGCGTTGGACATCGTATGAATATGCGTTGAACTGTGTTTCGCTCTTGATGTCAGCGGTAGCAGGTGTTTAAAAAGTAAGGCCTATGCAGAAATGTATGTTTAGTTTGGTGGGTCGTGGTAACAGCATCTGAACTTTGGAAAAAAGCAAACCATTTTTGAGGTGATATCTGTTGGATTAGCGTTGAGGAGGCCGTTCCATCCGACCTATGGACGGCTTTCGGGGATGGAGAGAAGCGGGTTTACTCACCCCCTCCTCTCCCTAAAAGAAGAAAAAAAAGATCAATAAAGGTTCCTCTCCCTATGCGGGGACTCCGGGAAAGGACGGGTCGACTGCCGCTTCGCTAAGCAACTAGGCCATGATCGGCACGTCCGGCCAAGACCACAGTTGCAAATGCGCTACGCGGAGCCTCGATGACATCGGGAACCCTCATTCAGACACTAACCTTGCGTTTTTGAGCCTACTGGCTTCAAACGCTTTCTAGTTATTCGTTCTTTAGATAGAAGCATATCGATCAAAGGCCACAGGCTAATCAGAGGTACAAGGAGCTACAAGGATAAAAAATACCTTAGGAGACCTTACAGTCCATTTAAAGAGGGTAGCTTTGGGCTGACAGTTGAGCAGGCACAGTTCTGCACAAAAGGGGCACTTTTCAAGACTTTGTCTAGTCTTGACTTAAACTGATCAAAAGAATTGATGTTGACAACTTCCACTGGAAGTGCGTTCCAGCTACCGCAGATGCTGTATGTGAAAATTTTACCACACAGATCACGGTTGTAACGCTTCAGTTGAGGTTTGTAGCCGTAATTTCTCGTTTTGCCCTCACTAAGTTGGAAAATATCAGTGTAGTTTACATTATCAAAGCCTCGAAGTATTTTAAACAATTCGATAAGCTGACCACGAAGTCTCCAGGTTTCCAACGAGAACAAATCTAATTCCCTTAATTTATCATCGTAACTTTTGTTCTTGATAGAGGGAATCAGTTTGGTTGTCCTGGCTTGCACACGTTCCAATCTCGCAATATCCTTTCGAAACGAGTGACTCCATAATTGTACGGCATACTCCAGGTGCGGTCGGACAAGTGAATTGTACAAACATAGTACTATCTCCTTGTTCTGATATCCAAACTGGCGCTTTATGTAGCCTAGCATCCTTTGGGCCTTTTTCTCCGCCTCAATGCACTGTTTCGAGAACCTGAGATCACTAGTTATAGGTCCACCTAAGTCCTCCTTAGTGTCAGTGGATTATGAGCAGTGCCCTTAAGGATATACTGAGATTGGGGGTTTCGGTGGCCGATATGCATCACTTTGCATTTGTTCACGTTAAATGGCATTTGCGACGTGTCCGACCACTCCCCAATCTTCCGAAGATCATCTTGAAGGCGGGCAGTATTTTCTTCCTTTGCGACGTTCATACCAAGCTTGGTGTCATCGGAAAATAAAGAAATCTTCGCAATCATGTTACTGTCCATGTCATTTACCTAGATGATGAACAGTAGTGGTCCCAGGACAGGTCCTTGAGGAACACTGCTAGTAACGGGCACCCACTCAGAAGCTTGTCCATTCAACACCAATCGTTTGCCTTCTGCCACTTAGCCAGTTTTCTATCCAACTTGCTACATTTCCGTCTATGCCCAGCGCACGCACTTTTCGGAAGAGGCGGCGGTGTGCTACCTTATCGGAGGCTTTTTGAAAGTCTAAGTAGATTACATCCACCGCTTTGTCCCGGTCGTGCTCACTAAAAACGAAGTGGAAGAATTCCACAACATTCGTTATGTATGACCGTTGCCTTCTGAACCCATGCTGAGAATTCCTCAATCGCAAGTTGGACTCTAAATATGACGTAATTTTGTCCACCATGATACTTTTCATGAGTTTACAAACTATTGAGGTTAAGCTAATAGGTCGGTGGTTCTACGACTGCCTAGGTTCTCCCTTTTGAAGATAGGAATTACCTCTGCTTTACGCCAGTCTCTAGGAACACATCCTGTCCGGATCGACATGTTGAAGATTGTGCTCAGATGTCGTGACACTTCTTCGCGGACTTCTTTCAACACTTTAGGTAGAAACCCGCCCGGGCCAGGGGACTTATTCGTCTACAGATCAGTGATCTTATTTTCCATTTCTCCTTGATTATAGTCCATTTCTTCCAGCTTTTCGCCCAAGTAGGAATCTGTGGGCTGGGGGATGGAACCACTCTCTTTAGTAAACCCTGAAGAGGGATTACTCGTTCATGAGGTTAACATTTTGTGCATCTGAGTGCTTTAATCCCCCCCCCCCCCCCCCACTCCCCGTCCTCATTCCCTACGGGCCAATCGTGCGATAAATTGGTTTACGGTTATTTACATAACCAAAGAACTCCTTGGGATTATTCTTTCAAAGTCTCGCCACTTGGAGCTCCTCGGAACGCTTTGCCGCCCTTATGATGGACTTCACTCTCCTAGCCAGCCTACGGTACTCGTCAAAGTCACCAGAGATCTTTGACTGCCAGTACATCGTTATTTTCTCCATCAGCAGTTGACCAATTTCTTGATTAAACCACTTTGATTGAATGGAAGACTGACGAAGGCTTTTCAAAGGGATGAATCTTGATTGACGACTCATGAACGTAGTTTTGAATCTATTCCACGAATATTCAACATCCTAACACACATCTAGCCTCACATCAGTCAAGCCAGCACAAGGACCTGAAAAGTCTGATCTTCTCAAATCAAGTTTCCTCGATTTACCATTCGCAGACTCTACCTTGGGGACCTTGACTATAAATCTGACTAGTCGGTGATCACTGCCACCGAGATCTTCGCCTACAGAGAGATCCTCAACGATGTCATCCTCAAAGGTGAATAGTAACAAGGAAAGAGAGTACCCTAGGACACCTTACGGTCCATTAAAAGAGGGTACCTTTGGACTAGCAATCGAGCAGGCACATGGCTGCTCAATTGTTTTGCGTCCCTAAACGGCTACTTTTAAAGACTTTGTCTAGTCTTGACTTGAACTGGTCAACAGACTCACTGTTGACAACTTCCACTGGAAGTGCGTTCCACTTACCGCAGATACTGTAAGTGAAAATTTTTTCACACAGATCGCGGTTGTAACGCTTCAGTTCAAGTTAGAAGCCGTGATTGCGTGTTCTGTTCTTACTCAGTGTGAAAATATCCCGGTAGTCAACATTGTTGAACCCTCGAAGTATTTTAAAAACTTCGATGAGCTGACCACGCAGTCTACTACGGGTTTCCAGCGAGAACAGATTTAATTCCCTAAGTCTATCCTCATAACTTTTATGTCGGATAGAGGGGATCAGCTTGGATGCTCTGGCTTGTACACGTTCCAACCTTGAGATATCCTTTCGAAACGAAGGACTCCAAAATTGTACGGCATACTCCAGGTGCGGCCGAACGAGGGAGTTGTACAGACAAAGTACTATCTCATTGTTACGGTATCTAAACTGGCGCTTTATGTAGCCTAACATCCTTTGAGCTTTCTTTTCTGCCTCAATGCACTGTATCGAGAACTTCAGGTCGCTAGTGATAGGTACACCTAAGTCCTTCTCAGTGTCACTCGATTCAAGAGCAGTGCCATCTAAGGATATAATGAGATTGGGTGTTTCTGTGGCCGATATGCATCACTTTACATTTAATCAAGTTAAAAGGCATTTGCCACGTGTCCGACACTCCTCAATCTTCCCAAGATCTTCCTGCAGGCGGGCAGTATCTCTATCCTTTGCAACGTTCATACCAAGCTTGGTATCGTCGGCAAATTTGGAAATCTTGGAAACCATGTCAGCATCCATGTCATTGACGTAGATGATGAATGTTAGTGGTCCCAGGACAGAACCTTGAGCCACTCCTCTAGCAACGGGCACCCACTCAGAAGCCTGTCCATTCACCACCACCCATTGCCGTCTTCCACTTAGCCAGTTCTCGATCCAGCTGGCTACTTTTCCGTCTATGCCCAGCGCTCGCACTTTCCGGAGATTGCGGCGGTGTGGTACCTTATCAAAGGCTCTCTGAAATTCTAAGTACACCACATACACCGCCTTGTCCTGATCGTGCTCACTGAACACGAAGTCAAAGAATTCTACAAGGTTGGTCAGGCATGACCGTTGCCTTCGGAAGCCGTGCTGGGAACTCCTCAGTAACAGGTTTGACTCTAAATACGACGTCATTTTTTCCACCATCATGCTTTCCAGGAGTTTACCGACTATCGAATTGAAACTGATAGGTCGGTAGTTTGACGGTTGGCTACGGTCTTCTTTCTCGAAGATAGGAGTCACCTCCGCTTCACGCCAGTCTCTAGGAACGCTTTTGGTCCTGATTGACATGTTAAAGATTGCGCTCAGGTGTCGTGACACTTGATCACGCACTTCTTTCAACACTTTAGGTAGAAACCCATCAGAGCCAGGTGACTTATTCGTCATTAGGTCAGTGATCTTCTTTTTTATTTCCCCTTCGGTGAAGTCCATATCCTCCAGCTTTTTTCCTGAGTAGGAATCCATTGGCTGGCGGATGGGACAACACTCTTCAGTAAACACTGAAGAGAAGTAGTCGTTAAGGAGGTTAGCATTTTCTGCATCTAAGTGCTTTAATTCCCCCTCCTGATTTTTCAAAGCGCCAATCGTTCGACGGATTGGTTTACGGCTGTTAACATATCAAAAAAACTCCTTTGGATTCTCTTTACAGAGTCTCGCCTTTCAGAGTTCCTCAGACCGCTTAGCCGCCCTTATGCTGGACTTCACTCTCCTGGCTAGCCTTCGGTATTCGTCAAAGTCACCCGAGATTTTCGATTGCCGGTACACAGTTCTCTGCTTCCTAAGCAGTTGGCCGATTTCTCGATTCAACCACTTTGGTTGAACAGAAGACCGACGGGGACATTTCAGAGAGATGAAACGTGATTGAAGACTCATGAATGAGGTTTCGAAACTGTTCCACGAGTCTTCAACAACATCACTCATTTCTAGCCTCACGTCCGTCAGTCCAGCACGAAGACCTGCAAAGTCTGCTTTTTTTCAAATCGAGTTTTCTCGATTTACTAGTTGTAAGCCCTGCCTTCGGGACTTTGACTACAAATCTAATTAGTCGATGATCGCTGCCACCGAGCTCTTCGCCAACAGAGAGGTCCTCAACGATGTCATCTTCAGAGGTGAAAACCAAGTCGAGGATATTGTCTCCTCTCGTTGGCTCTCTTACCCATTGAGTCAGGAACTCGTTATTCGCAATCTCCAGGAGTAGCGCATTCTCGCCACTGAGTTCTCTGGTTTCCCAGTCAGCTTGTGTGTTGAAATCACTCATGACGATACAAACCCTGTCTTCGACAAGTTCTCCTAGTAGCTGGTACAGATCTCTGTCCTTTTCAACGAGTTGAGCAGGAGGTCTATGAAGCACCAGGGTCCTGTATTTGGCAGGACCTATCTCTAGGTCAACACCTAGTAGTTCATGGTCGAATACGATGTTGAAATCTGTCGAGTTGAGAGTATCCTTGACATACAACATCATACCGCCACCCTCTCTGTCTGGCCTATCTTTCAGGAAGAGCTGGTAACCGGGAATCGTAAATTCACCTTCAAAATCTCGGCTTGAGTTTTTTTATCCACGACTTCGTTATGGCCACCATCTCCGGTTATTCTGTTGATAGAAGGCCACGAAGTTCTAGAAACTTGTTTCTGATAGACCTCGCATTAAACAGAAGAACTTTGAGGGAGTCCCCGACTGTAGGACTCCCTACGCTCTTCCGTTTCCCGCTTTGTTTCTCTGTGACGGGGTCACTTCCCTCTTTGTGACCTCAGAAAAGGTAGTACCTGGGGTAACACTGGTGTACTGGCGTACGTCCTCCTTTACTCGGGGCCTGACACTTCTTTGGGTCCGCTCCACAACATCTTGGATTATGTTGGCGAGTACAGCTTTCCCTTTAAAGAAAAGATGCAATCCGTCCCTTTTATACAGGTCGTTTCTCCCGTAAAAGGTGCGGTAGGGGTCTACAAAGAAGACTCCTTCTGCCGTGCAGTGATCCGCAAACCGTCGGTTTACTACGACGTTTCTCTCGTGAGCGGCTCGGAATGGACCTCTTCTCGAAAGCATCCCAACCACGACACGTTTTCGGGTTTTAAGCCCAATGTCATCCATGGCTCCCATTACCGTTTGGATGGTCTTGCCACTAAGGCCAACCTTGCCCCCTCTAAGGTAGAGGTCGTTGCCACTCACCATCAGAGCGACAACTGAATTCTCAGAAATCTGACCTTTCTCTGCATCTACTCTGATGTTGTGGTTACCCTGTCCTAGCAGGTAGCTCACCTTCACTCAAGTGCGAAGGCGGGCCGCTAGCAGTGGCTGCAGATCCCGTTTTTGCGAGTCACCAATGAGGGTGACCTTCGGAGCTTTATACTTAATCACTTTGTGGAAGAGGCCTCTCCTTTTCCTCTTTACTCTCCCCATTCTTATCTTTATTTTTCTTATTCCCCTTTTTCTTCTTGTTTATGGGTTTTTCTTCTATTTTTGGTTCTTCTTCTTTTGTTTCAACTTTATTCTTTTTCTTATTTTTCTTCTTTTTTCCTTTCTTCTTTTTCTATTTTTCACCTGCCTCAGCTGTCTTAACGTCGGATGATGCAGAAATCTCCGCTTGGGTAAGAACTATGGCACCAGAAGATTCCGACACATCAGTGGGCGATGCCTCTTCTAGGCATCGAATATGAGCTGCGTGAAAGGCTTCGAATTTCTCCACCTTTCTCTCAAGAATTTGAGCTCTCTCCTCTGAGGCTCTACATATAGAGGTCTTTTAATTTCTCCACCTCTCGTGTCAATATGAAAGTAGTGCAGATACTTTCAGGGCTGCATTTTGAGTAGCAGCCCTCCATAAAGTCAATGCACCACTTTTCTAACTGGCATGCTGCACAGTTATGTTTTAGACGAACGGGTCCTTTTTTGCTTGTCATTTTGAGCGCTTTCTCCCCGCGTGAGTCGCTCCCGCCTATCCATCGGAGAGGTTTCGGATCTTTCAGAAGGCACGCTTCATGTGCTGCTGTTCATCCGACCGAGTCGTTAAACCTCAGCGTTTCGTGGTTCCCAACCAAGCAGCACTGATGGTCCCCGAAGGGGCCATCGATTTCTCACCAGGTAAACAACGGAGCACGCCCCGTACTAAACTCCTACTAGTTCTCTGAGCAGCGTTTAATGGATATTCCGCCACACCAAGAGACTCGACTCAAGGCTTTTTATTGGCCTGGCAACCAACCTGGGAACAAAGGGCCGTCACCTCAGACCGATGCTACCAGAGGCACCCGTCAACGGGCACTGGGAACGGTCAATAATTATGCGCCAGGGCAGGGGTTAACGGGGCAATGCCCTCATCCCATTCATCATGCCCCAACGCCTAGGACACCTCTAGTCCTAGTCTCTCGCAACCAGTGAGCGTCGATTGGCGTTGTTTATAGAGGTCCAAAAGCCTTTATTCTGACGCGTGAGGTAGCTGCCAGGTCCTTATATGTAGATAGAGGAAAAACAGGGAAAGAGTGACATGATAGGAGTAGGCTTTTTTTTCTTTTTGTATAAGTAGGAGACATAGGAAAAAAGTAAAAAGGGGAAGGATAGAGTAGAAAAAGGAAGGAATGACGCCTTAGTTTGGAACCTCGTTTCCGACCAAATCGAAAAGGGAAGCCCTACGAGGGGTACACAGAAGAGGTACCCCCGCCGACATAGCTCAAAAAGTCAAAGGTACATACAAGCTCTCTTCCCGCGACAAGGGGGCGTCACACCTCTCCCTCTACTTTCTTTATGAAAAAGAGAGAGAGAGAGAGAGAGAGAGAGAGAGAGAGAGAGAGAGAGAGAGAGAATGAGAGAGGAATTATTTTTTACTAAAGTTTATTTTTATTTATTAAAAGTATTATTTTAAAACGAGACAAACCTCAGATAAGGGCCACTGGCCTGGAAAGCTGTGCAGCAGATACTACTTTGAGTGCGTTACACAATTATTAGCGTTGATCAGCGCCAACCCCCTCATGGGAGAGCGTTGATGATAATTAAAAATCGACTCGTTCCCAAATAGTCTAAAATACTCATCAATTCATCGATCTGCCATGACGATTTAACATTAAGATAATTAATCAGTCATAAAAATTCATATAAAGTCATGATCGACTATATATATATATATATATATATATATATATATATATATATATATATATATATATATATATATATATATATATATATATATATATATATATATTATATTAGGTTCTAGATTAATTCACCGCCGTTTAAACGATCAACATTTTTTAAACATATTTGTAATAAAAAATGTCATAACTCATATAAAGTCATCATCGACTATATTTATTTATTAATTGGGTTCTAGATTAAATCATTGTTCTGTTTAAACGATCTGACATTTTTCATGACTAACAGGTTGGTCATAAAAATAATATAAGTAATAAAAAGTCATCTTAATTGGTTCCTAGATTAGCCAGGAGGTTTTACAGATTCTTTTTTTTTAAATAATAATTTTTCACAATATTTTCGTACTTATGGAAAAGAGTTTTCAATTTGGCACAAATCTATTAAAAATATAAATATGGCAACTTCAATGTATCAAGTTTTATTTCCTGATGTAGAGTGTAGTGAAAGAGTACTAAGTGTGGCTGTATTTCTGGATGAAATAGTCGAAGACGGAGGGTTGAAATATTGTATAATAATCCCATGAATAGGGTAAATGATCTATTGGGTAGAGAGAGTCAACCTTCCACAAATACTTTAAAGAGACCACTATGGGGTCGATGTGTCAATACCCAGTAAAAGGGGTGTGATTACTTATATAAAAAAATATATATTATCCATTGTCATTAGATATTTTAAAATTTAATTTGAAATAAATTTCAAATTTACCTAATCATTTGCTTTCTGTAATAAATTGTTAAATTGTTTTATAAAACAATTGCCAAATTTTGTAAGAACTTCCAGGCATTATGGTCACTGGGCATAATTTATAAAAGATTCACCGGGCCATTTTGATTTTATAATTTTAAAAGAGTAGATTACAATTTTCTATTTTAAATTATCACCAATTTAGTTATTTGGTTTACATCCAATTTGGTTTTTGAATCGTATTTTAATATTTACAAAAATATTAATTTAATGATCCCAAGAAACAAACAAATTGGCAATGTTATTACCCTTCAAATTAACCAGTTACCATTCAGCTGAACTTTTTTTGTCCACCTGAATTCCCAGCGCTTATTTTGGCTTATTTGCTAAAGTCAGTTTCCTCTGCCGAGGAGAACAATTTAGGACACATCGATGACATAATTTAATTACATCTTTACATTTGCCATACAAGATTTTTTCCATTATTTGCAACTGCTCTAAGGTAGCGGAACAGCTTCGGGCGTGGGGTGTGAGTCTCAGTGTATACCCACATCCGGATCCAAACAACGGGGCACTTCATTTGTGGCTAGCCTCTAAAATCGAACCATCCGACTATTAATCATAGCCAAAGGGCTCAACTTGGTTTAATGTGAAAAAAACCCGGCGTTTCTACTTTGCCGTAACTTCAAATTGAGAATAAATGTTCCCTGAAAATGTATATCGAAATACCCTATTCGATGAACATACGAGTATTCTGTTCATATAAAGTATTCCTTATCCCGGGTCTTTTAAACTACTAAATTAAATCGGGAACTTGGGTCTAATCAAAGAGTATTCAGAACAGTGTAAAGATCAATAATTACCTGATTAAAATCACACACGTTGGGAAGAGACAAAAGAGAATATCTTTTCTTAAATTTCTTTAGTGCATAGTTCAAATATGGACATTTCTTTTTCTTTTTTTTTTACACACGCAATACACGCTGAAAAAATTTGGTATGTTGTACTAAATCCTATTTACATTCGCTGCATTTGTAAGATCATCCTAATTTATTAAATAAATACGAAGCAAATTAAATATACTAAAGTATTTTAAAAGAAAAACGATGCTTTAAGAACAACTAAATCTCACCCACCCAATTTTAATACTTTAACAGTTTCAATAATAGAAAAATGCTTTGGGGCAACAGTAACAAAGAAATAGTTGTTCACCACTACATTCACACACTTCATATCCCCGTTTGCTATTAATCTACGGATTAATTGGTTAACACATCTTTTCAGTTTGAATAAATAATGTCACACTACGGTCTAGAATCACACTTAAAGCTGATTAACAGAATTTAATTAAGAGCGGATGGGTTTGTAGTGCAATGCTTACAAATAACTAGCAGGGGATAAGGACAAGAGGGATGTCTTTGTTCTATTAATGACTATTTGGCTTTATAACCCGTAAATTCCATTAAGAAAATATATATTTGTCTATTATATGTATATAGATTAAGCGGCGAAACACCTCGAATGTGTTGCATTACTTTATGGAGTTAGTCGGAGTCTTTCGACGGCTATGAAGTTATTTGTTTTTTTTATTCACTACGACTGGAACCAAATCAGAGAAATTTGGCGAAGTTCTGAAGTCGTACAAAAACCTCATTGCCCCTGTGTGGGACAGCTCGGTTGAAGCGAAGCTGGAAGTTAATAACTGCCATCTCCCGAGTTGGTCTGATGAGAGGGCATGACTTCAGAGCGTAGCTGATTTTCAAGTGTAGCTATTCGTAGTCCTAAGGATTTCACTAAATCGGATCCATCTTAGAGAGTGAATTATTATTGCCTCTCGTCGGCTCTCTCACCCATTGAGTCAGCAACTCGATGTTCGCGAACTCAAGGAGTAGTGCGTTCTCGTCACAGGGTTCTCTATTTTCCCAGTCAACTTGGGTATTGAAATCATCCATGGCGATACACACACTGTCTTGAAAAAAATCACCCAGTAGCGGGTACAGAAAAAAAAATCACCCAGAAGCCGGGTCCTGTATCTGCCAGGACCCATATCTAGGTCAACTCCTAGTAGCTCGTGGTCGGATAAAATGTTGCAGTTCGTCGATTTGAGTGTATCCTTGACATACAGCATCACACCGCCACCCTCTCTGTCTGTCCTATCTTTTTGGAAGAGTTGGTAACCGGGAATCGTGAATTTACCTTTAAAATCTCGGTTTGAGGTTTTTACTCACGACTCTGTTATGGCTACCATTTCAGGTTCTTCCGTCCTAAGAGGGCACGAAGTTCAAGAAACTTGTTCCTGATCGACCTTGCATTAAACAGAAGAACTTGCAGGGAGTCCCCGAATGTAGAATTCCCTATGCTCTTCCATTTTCCTGCTAATTTGTTGCTAAGGAGGCACCCCTCTTTGCGACCTCTGAGAACGTTATTTCAGGAGTGACACGGGCGTACTGGCATACGTCTGCCCTTACTCTGGGCCGGATACTCATTTGGGTGGGTCCTCTCTACGACATCCTGTATCATGTTCGATAGAAAGGCCTTTCCTTTAAATTAAAGATGTACCCCGGCTCTTTGGTAGAGATCATTCCTACTATAAAAGGTGCGGTACGGGTCCACAAAAAAGACCCCATCTGCCGTACACAAATCTGCCAGGCGCCAGGGAAAAGAGACGTTTGAGTGAGCGGTCCGTGTTGGACCTCTTCTCGGGAGCATCTCGACCACAACACGCATGCGGATTTTCAGCCCACAGTCGTCCACGGCACCCATGACCGTGTGGAAGATTATATCTGTGAGGCCTACCCTACCTCCTTTCAGGTAGAGGTCGTTGCCACTTACCATCAGAGCAACGACTGAGCTCTCAAAAATCTGAGATTTGTCCGCCTCTACTCTGATGTGGTGGTTACCCCGTCCTGGCAGGCAGCTTACCTTCACACTAGTGCGAAGGCAAACCGCTAGCAGGGGCTGCAAACTTCGTGCTTGAGAATTACCATTAAGGGTGACCCTTGCACATTTGTCTGCAGACGACGGAGTCTATCCTTTTGAAGCGACTTGCCGGTTTCCTCTTTTTTCTCGATATTTTTCTTCTTATTTTGCTTGTCTTCCTTTGTTTTCTCTTCTTCTGTTTCTCGTTTGTCTTCTTCTGCTTCTATTTTCTCGTCCTCTGTTTCCACTTTCTTTTATCCTTCTTCTTTCTATTCTTCTCTTTCTAATTCCTCTTCTTTCTTATTCCCCTTCTTCCTTTCTCTTTTCTCCTTTTTGGCTCATTGAGCCAGTCCTGCAGCAGAAGACTCCTGCCTGCTCTTGAACGTTGGAAGCCTCCTCTCCTTAGCACTCGCCTGAGCATCTGCATCTCTCCGTTTTTAAGAGCTAAACCTCCCTTTTGAGGAGGGAGTTCTCCTCTCTTAGTTGGGCGATGCTCTCTCCTAGGCGCTCTCTAGTTCGCAGAAGTCACAGACACTAACGGTATCTGTGAGCTTCTTACAACTCCTGCCCCCGAAGTATTCACTCCATCTATAAACTTTGCATATTTTGCAGAATAACTTGCGGAATGGAGGACCATTCTTCTTCGCCATCTTAAAAACTCTGGGACTATATGGATTAGAAAAGTTTTTTGTGTGTGATTGGCTCTCGCACTAATCACATCCGGCTATTTCCACGAGGTTTTCGGTCGTTTGGCCAACAGAAACCCTTTGACCAAGCACGCCAACTCTAAGGTCGCCCCTGGGCCAGGCGTCCTTAATCGTGCTGCAGCTCCCAACTGAGCAACATGAGAGCCCCAGTAAACTGGATCTCTGATTTTTCGACAGGAGTGCTTGAGGTGTAACTGTTTTCCTACTAGGCCCTACTAATCAACTAAAAACAGCCAGACTTAAGTGCCCACGACTTCATCCGAGATCTTTAGCTGATTTGGCAACAAGCAAGGCACAAAAGCTCTCACCAAAGAGCAGTCGAGCCTTTGTTCACCAAGTAGCGGTCACAGCGGGCTGATCAGGCCATTACAAGTTAGGAGAAAGCTTCTAAGGGGCACCTAGCATTTCTCCATTAATCGTACCCCAAACGTCTGAGATCCCTTCAATCTCAGTCTTTTGCAACCTATGAGTGCTCCAAGGCGTTATTTAAAGAGGTTCCAAAGCCTCTCTTCTCACGCGGCATAAGGTAGATGGTGAGGCCCTTATTACTAAACAACTTTTGTGTAATAGAGATGAATGTTTGTTTTTTGTTGTTCTTTTTGACAGTTGAAGAGAATTGGTGAAACTTAGTACCAACAGAATCGAAGAGGTTAGTAGGGAAATGCAAGAAGTGGTAGAGAAGTTTGACAACCCTTAGTCTCGATACTACTAAAACTACTTTCTTGGCATGGGTGTCCCTGCTGGACTAAAAGTCCGCCAGCTTAGCTATCTTAACTCAAGCAGATCGCGCAAGCTCTCTCACCGACGGCAAGGTGGTTGTTGAGTCCAGGCAGGATGATGAGGAGATCATTAGATATTTTGACTGGTAGAGAGCTGAAGGAGACCAGTTTCTTAGCCTGGAAGGCTTCTGGCGAATGCATCAGACCCTTCCAAGACGGCCATAATTAAAGCGTTTCGGAAACTGAATGGCTCACCGGTGAGTGTAACCCGCATTTTCCAAATAACTTCGTGAAAGAGTGGTTTATGTGAGGGAACTCTTGGACTACTCCAAAGAAGATATCACCTTAAAGCTGGCAGACCACGGGTTGATTAAGATTGAACGTGTGATGGAAAAACGGAGCTGCCTCAAGACCACCCCTACACTCTTCGTCATGTTTGACCGTTACAGCTTTCTTGAGTCGGTGCGTGCCGGTTGGCATAAGTACCATCTGAAGACATTCGTTCAACTGCCGCTGAGCCACTACTATTGCCAACGCTTCAGCCATACGAATCGCTCCTGTAAACGTGCACAATCTGTTTTACCACAAGTTTGTTTAAGTTGCTCCAAGGTCGTACATGATAACTCTTTATCATGTATAGCCAAATGTGTCATTTGAGGAAACACGCACCCTGCTTCTTTTCGGCAAGCTGGTGCGTATCTCCTGCAGAAGTATATCCTGGCCGTTCAAGCTGCGGATCGTCTTTCCTTTCGCCAGGCTAAGGACTTGGTCCTTGGCTCCCCAGGACGTCTTAAGCTTCAATATAAAAAGCCACCCTCTGATCATGGCCCCCCTAGACTTACGAAGACTGTCATTTCTGCGCACATTCCGAACCCGGTTGCTCGGAGACGAAGGACTTTCCAAAAGGGGCACCCTCCGCTTCCGAAGCCGCCCATTAAATTTTTCAAGGTGGAGGGAGGAAAAGACTCGAATAGTGAGCAAAACAAGTCCTCGAAGGCGATAGCACCTCGAGTTCTGCCTCCGGTAAGCGTATGACCATTCCCGTAAACGTCTTATCTCCGAAGAGACATCGGGAATCTCATCCGAGCTACTCCTGGATGGCATATTTCTTCAATTCGATTGCCGCGGACCCTGTGCCAAACAAGAGGATCTGCGCACGCTCGTCTCCTTCCCATTCCCCGTTAGCTATTTTTTGAAGAAACCCCTGCCCACCCTCCCGCCGGTGTTTAAAAACTTTTGATGGGGTCCAGGCAGTATGATGCGCCTGGATTTGCTCTAAATACCTTCTTTCACGAAATAGCGGTGCAGCTCTATACGTATACTGTAATTTCTGCTCACATTCCACCCTCAGCCGACTTTGACGCGGGGGATCTGAGATGGTCGATAACCTCCATGGAAGTGACTACTTTCCCATTTAATTATCATCTGTTCCACTGTCACCTGAAATACCGCCTAGGTTGTCCTTGTAGGGTGCGCGGTTCTGCGCATTTCAGGAAATGACTGATTTCTCTCCCTCAGTCGAGGATTTTATTTCGGTAGATGAGGCCGTAGAGTTCTCCTACAACCTCATCGCCGTGGGCTTAATTACTATAACTACAAGTTCTGGTTGTTTTGTTCCCGACTGCTTTCTTGTCTTTCTCGACGGTGTATATGGCGCTTTGAAGGCTATTCATGCCCTAAGCCTTTTGTTGTTTGGCAAAGCAACTTCAGAGCTCGATATATTTCTCGAGTCGGTTGTGCCTCTGGCTCTGTCTAGGACGCCACCTTGGAAATACCACCTCAACTTTTGTCGCTACGCCTCTACTCGCAAGCTTCTATAGCACCAGGAGTACTGTGTTGGTATTTTGACGAGCACATATCGTGTCATGCTGGCTAGTCAGCTTTCATGCCTTTTCCGCCTTGCTTGAAGCCTGCGGCGATTTTCTAGGCGTTGCGTCTATCATCGTGTCCAATTTGGTTGCAAGACACAGCTGGGCACTGGTGATTACACTCCTTTCTCGATTCGGAGACCGGATTATATATAAAGGGTGTTCCAATAACTTTGCCCTATTTTAAATGTGAGTTAAGTTTAAGCGTCTAATGATTCTTTGCTGTTTCTTTCAGATTTAACAACTTCAGTCTTTGGCAATTTCAACCAAGGAAAGATTAACAATCGAACAACGTGTCAAAGTTATCGAAGCCTATTACGAAAATGGTGGGTCAAACAAAAACGCATTTCGGGCATTTCGCGATTTTTTGGGGGTCAACCTAATCCACCAACCGAGAGTGCAATTGAGAAAATTGTTCGTAAATTCAAACAAACGGGGTCGAAGGCAGATATGAAAACGGCATTGCGTGCTCGTTTACGACGTTCAGCTGAAAACATTGCTGCTGTGCACGAAAATGTGGCTGAAGATCCAGACACCTCTATCCGTTATCGCGCGCAGGAATCGAACCTCTCCATAACAACGTTACATAGAATTTTGACAAAAAAAAAATATACATATATCTCTATCTATCTCTATATCTCTCTATATATCTATAAATCTCTATCTATCTCTATATCTCTATATATATCTATAAATCTCTATCTATCTCCTCATCTCTATATATATCTATAAATCTCTATCTACCGGGTTCCTTTTAGGTGTCCCTTTAAATTTGGAAACAGAAAAAAGTCAGAGGGTGCTAAATCAGGGCTATAAGGGGGATGAGCAAGAGTTTCCCATCGAAATTCCCGTAGCTGAGATCTCACAGCTTTGGACGAATGTGCAGGGGCATTGTCATGGTGGAACAAGATTTGCTTGTGGAGCTTTCCTCGTCGTTTTTTGGCTATTGAAGTTTTCAGCTTCCTTAAAACTCCTTCGTAATAGCTGGATGTAACAGTTTTTTGTCCTTCTAAGAAGTCTATTAAAATAATTCCCTCCGAATCCCAAAAAACTGAAGCCATTATCTTCTTAACGGACCTCTCTGTCTTGAACTTGATAGGCCCTGCTGCCCCCCTTGGGTGCCACTCTTTTGATTGATTTTTACTTTCAGGATCAAACTGATACACCCAAGTTTCATCTCCCGTTACGAGGCGCTCAAAAAAACTATCCTCGTTTGCTTCAATCTTGGTCAAAATAGCCAAAGAAAGGTTGGCCCTATGATTCATCTGGTCTTCTCGCAACGCTTTTGGGACCCAACGTGCTGAAAGCTTGCTCAGGCCAAGATTTTCAGTTAGAATTCCAAATGCTGAGCCATGAGAGATTTCACATGCATTGGCAACTTCATCAATAGTAATACGGCGATCTTTATCCACTAGATTCCTCACAAGCTCGACATTTTCTGGGTTAATGGAGGTGGAGGGTCTCCCTTCACGTGGATCATCTTCAACTTCTTCTCTGCCCCCCTTGAAGCGCTTAATCCAGTCGTAAACTACCGCTCTACATGGCGAAGAGTCACCATAAACCTGTTGTAGAGCGTCAATAATCTTAACAGGCTTCCAATCAAGTTTAGTCAGGAATTTAATGTTCGCTCTTATCTCAAAATTTGCCATTTTATGGGTTCAAAAAAGTAACCTTTTTGAAGCACATCTAATACAAAGAGTCTCGACAAATTGAATGACGAATTTTGTGGGAATTGTTCAGAAAACATGAAAGTCGTGTTTGACCCTGTATTTACTTGTACAAAATCGAACATTTCAATAATCTGGCATTTGTCTGAGAACTTTTTGACTCACCTACGTATATACCTATAAATCTTTATCTATCTCTATATCTCTATATATACCTATAAATCTCTATCTATCTCTATATCTCTATATATACCTATAAATCTCTATCTGTCTCTATATCTATATATATCTATAAATCTCTATCTATCTCTATATCTCTATATATATATCTATAAATCTCTATCTATCTCTATATCTCTATATATATCTATAAATCTATATCTATCTCTATATATCTCTCTCTCTCTCTCTCTCTCTCTCTCTCTATATATATATATATATATATATATATATATATATATATATATATATATATATATATATCTCTCTCTCTCTCTCTCTCTCTCTCTCTCTCTCTATATATATATATATATATATATATATATATATATATATATAAATATATATATATATATATATATATATATCTATCTCTCTGGGTAGGATTTTAGACCAGTCAGTACGTAGCATGTTAAGTAGGAGAGTTGCGGGGCCACGTGATGCCCATGCGTCGGACCGATCCTCGCTTGAAGGGGCAATGAGTATTGGGGAGCAGGGAAACGGAACCGATCCGCGTGTGATAGAGGAGTCCACCTAAAGCGCAAATTGAAATGTATATATTCAAATGTTCGTAGCTTAAAAAATAAACTTGCCGAAATAAAAGCCGTAATTCTAGAGGGAGAATACGATCTCGTATTCTTAAGTAAGACTTGGATAGATACACATTCCGGGATCAGTGTTTGCGAATTTGATATACCAGGTTATAAAATTCATTATACAAATAGACAAACTGGTAGAGGAGGGGGCGTATTAGTGTATATAAAAGATGACTTAAACGCTATAACGATCGACTCGTCTACGGCAGATATGAGAAGTGAGGCCTTATTAATCCAATTATGTTGTAATGCCAAAAATAAAATTAATTTAGCCGTCATATATCGTCCTCCATCGCAAATAGAAAGAGAAGATGCTGCACTCTTTGATATGCTTTCATCTTGGGTTAGAAAAGGGACCACATTAGTCTGCGGCGATTTTAACTATCCAAACGTTAATTATAGTAACCTAACGTCAGATAAAGCTGGGGAGAGACTACTAAACTTTATTCTGGAGAATTTTTTCGTTCAAAAAGTGGAGGAACCAACTCGTGATAATAATATCCTCGATTTAATCATGGCGACTGACGAGTCATTGGTAGAAAATGTTTGTGTAGGAGAGCATTTAGCCTCGAGTGACCATAATGCGATTAGATTCGTAGTAAACACGTGTGTAGATGTAAAAATTAGTACACAGCTCATGCCACGTTTTGGTAGCTGTAATTTTGCTACTTTTCGCGAAAGGATAAAGGATGTAGACTGGGGAATGCGCTTCGAGAATAGGTCAGTAGGAGAAATGTACACTGAGCTTCGGCGTACACTCCTTAGTGTAAATTTCGACTTAGTAAAGTATGTGCGCCGTAAGAGCGGGAAGTCGATGAGAGCGCCGTGAGTTAGCCCACTAATATTAAGCTTAATTAAGGGCCGAAATAGAAAATTTCAAATACATAAGAACAATGAGTCATTTATAAGTCGGCAAAGTTACATAGATTCTCGAAGAGAAGTTAAACGGGCGGTTAGAGATGCTAAGCGGAAATATGAACTAAAACTGGCGAAGGATTCAAAGAAGGAACCGAAACGGTTTTACGGCTATGTAAACAGTAGGAAACCCTTAAAAGGTTCAATAGGGCCGATTAAAGACAAAGATGGTCGTTTGACGGAATTTCCGGCGGAAATGTCTGAAATTTTAAATGAACATTTCACAAGCGTCTTTACTGTTGAAGATTCGTCCCAATTAGGATCGTTAGTTGAAAAAGTAGATAATAGTGATATTTGCATATCCGATATAACGGTTAATGAAGTGGAAATTCTTAAATATATTAACCTGATGAAAAAGTCGAAATCACCCGGGCCCGATGGCGTTTACCCCACTCATTTAAAGGAACTTAAGAATGAGCTTGCGAAGCCGTTGCGTGCAATTTTCAATCGCTCATTAGAAGATGGTGTAGTCCCTTTAGACTTCAAGCGTGCAAACGTTAAACCAATATTTAAGAATGGGAATAGATACGAAGCAACGAATTTTCGTCCTATTAGTCTAACTTCGGTAGTTGGAAAGCTTTTAGAATCGGTAATTAGAGATAGAATAGTGAGCCACCTAGAGCTAAATAATCTAATTAAAGATTCCCAACATGGGTTTAGGCGGGCGAGATCGTGCTTGACAAATTTGCTGGAGTTCTTCCATAAAATGATTTGCGTTTACGACGAAAGCAAAGCTGTAGATGTAATCTATCTAGACTTTAAAAAGGCGTTTGACACCGTTTCGCACGAGAGATTATTAATGAAAGTTAAAGCAATCGGTGTGAAGGGTAAGATATTAAATTGGATTAGAAATTGGCTGAAAGATCGTTCGCAGCGAGTAGTTATAAATGGTGAATGCTCTGATTGGGTCAACGTCAGTAGTGGAGTGCCACAAGGCTCCGTTCTTGGCCCATTATTGTTTCTAATATATATAAACGATTTGGATAATGGCGTATTTAGTACGATTTCTAAATTTGCTGACGACACGAAGCTGGGCAACCGTGCCTATGTAAGATCGGATGTAGAAAAATTACAAAAGGACCAAAACTCGATTGTCAGATGGGCGGATAAGTGGCAAATGCAGTTTAATTTAGGGAAATGTAAGGTGATGCATTTGGGTTGCCATAATTTGAGGGTAGAGTATACCATGAAAGGCCAGGTCCTCGACGTAGTTAAATTGGAAAAAGACCTGGGAGTTTTAGTCTCGGATGACTTCAAAGTCACGAAACAATGCGCGGATGCATGTAAAAAAGCAAATCGTGTGCTGGGTTATATCGCGCGTAATTTCACGTTCAAATCCAAAGAGATAATTTTACCATTGTATAAATCACTTGTGCGTCCACTGCTCGAATATGCGGTTCAATTTTGGGCTCCATACTTAAACAAAGATATCGCGCAATTAGAAAGAGTGCAGCGTAGGGCTACAAAATTAATTCCCGAGCTGAGAAACAGGCCCTACGAGGAAAGACTCAGGGCATTAGATTTGCCATCTCTCGAAGGCATAAGATTACGTGGAGAGCTAATAGAAGTATTTAAAATATTGAAAGGATTTTCTAACGTTGATTATAGAAATTTGTTCGAGTTGGATCACAGGGGAAACACTCGGCGACACGGATTAAAATTAGTAAACAAGCGATTTAACACTAGTATAGCCCAAAACTATTTTACGTTTAAAATTACTCAAATTTTGAATAGGCTACCCACCCTCGTAGTGGATTGTAGGTCGGTAAATATGTTTAAAAACCGTCTCGACGCGCACTTAAATAATAAAAATATAACGTAGTCTGAGCACAGCAAATAAAAACGTCTTTGCAAAAAAAGTTTGAAGCGGAGGAGCAAGGAGAGTAAAAATGATGACTAAAAATGATGCCAGCGATTTCTCTTGCATGTGTAGTTTAGATATCCATTTTCTTTTCCGCCTATCCTATAAAAAGTCTTACTATCCTAAAACTAGATTTTCACCACTAGCAGTCGAGGGCTGCGGAAGTTGAGAAGAAAAACTTTCTATCACGTCCCCTAGGTTGAAGTAGTTAATATGCATGACATTGTACACATGTAGATAAGTGTGTACAGTAGATTATATATTTAAAAAAAAAAAAAATATAGCATGTTAGAGATACACTCGTAGATAAGTGTGTATCGTAGTTTCGGATGTAGTGTAGCGGACTAGCCTCGAGCGGACCTAAGGGTCTTTGCTGGTCCTAGATTCTGTAGTTCTGTAGTTCTGTAGTTCTCTCTCTCTCTCTCACTCTCTCTCTCTCTCTCTCTCTCTCTCTATATATATATATATATATATATATATATATATATATATATCTCTATCTCTATCTCTATCTCTATCTCTCTCTCTCTCTCTCTCTCTCTCTCTCTCTCTCTCTATATATATATATATATATATATATATATATATATATATATATATATATATATATATATATATATCTATATCTCTCACTCTCTCTCTCTCTCTCTATATATATCTATATCTCTCTCTCTATATATATATATATCTATATCTCTTTCTATCTCTATATATATCTCTCTATATCTCTCTCTCTATATATATATATCTCTCTATATCTCTCTCTCTCTCTATATATATATATATATGGACTAACTTAGTCTTCTGAGGTACTATCTTTCTTTGTAACTCCTTGTAACTCTCTCTCTCTATATATATCTCTATATCTCTCTCTCTCTATATATATCTTTCTATATCTCTCTCTTTATATATATATCTCTCTATCTCTCTCTCTCTATATATATATCTCTCTATATCTCTCTCTCTCTATATATATATATATATATATATATATATATCTCTATATATCTCTCTCTCTCTCTCTCTATATATATATATATATATATATATATATATATATATATATCTCTATATCTCTCTCTATATATATCTCTCTATATCTCTCTCTATATATATCTCTCTATATATCTCTCTATATCTCTCTTTATATATATATCTCTCTATATCTCTCTCTCTCTCTCTATATATATATATCTCTCTATATCTCTCTCTATATATATATCTCTCTATATCTCTCTCTCGATATATATCTCTCTATATCTCTCTCTCTATATATATATCTCTCTATATCTCTTTCTATATATATATATATATATATATATATATATATATATATATATCTCTCTATATCTCTCTCTACCTCCTCGGTATGGACTAACTTAGTCTTCTGAGGTACTATCTTTCCTTGTAACTCCTTGTAACTCTCTATATATATATATATCTCTATATCTCTCTCTCTATATATCTCTCTCTATATCTCTTCCCCTATATATATCTCTCTATATCTCTCTCTCTATATATATCTCTCTATATCTCTCTATATTTCTCTATATATCTCTCTATATCTCTCTCGGTATGGACTAACTTAGTCTTCTGAGGTACTATCTTTCCTTGTAACTCCTTGTAACTCTCTCTATATATATATATCTCTCTATATCTCTCCTTATATATATATCTCTCTATATCTCTCTTTATATATATATATATATATATATATATATATATATATATATCTATATATATCTCTCTCTCTATATATATATATCTCTATATATCTCTTTCTATATATATATATATATATATCTCTCTCTATATCTCTCTCTATATATATATCTCTCTATATCTCTTTGTCTATATACATCTCTCTATATCTCTCTCTATATATATCTCTCTATATCTCTCTCTATATGTATATCTCTCTATATCTCTCTCTCTATATAAATCTCTTTATATCTCTCTCTCTATATATATCTCTCTATATTTCTCTCTCTCTATATATATATATATCTCTATATCTCTCTCTATATATATCTCTCTATATTTCTCTCTATATATATATATATCTCTCTATATTTCTCTCTCTCTCTCTCTATATATATATCTCTATATCTCTCTCTCTATATCTCTCTTTATCTCTCTCTATATATATCTATCTATATATCTCTTTCTCTATATATATATGTCTCTATATATATATCTATCTATATATCTCTTTCTCTATATATATGTCTCTATATATCTCTCTCTATATATATCTCTCTATATCTCTCTCTCTATATATATCTCTGTATATATATCTCTCTATATATATCTCTCTATATCTCTCTCTTTATATCTATCTCTCTATATCTATCTCTAAATATCTATCTCTCTATATCTCTCTCTCTATATCTATCTCTCTATATCTCTCTCTATATCTATCTCTCTATATATATATCTCTCTATATCCATCTCTCTATATATCTCTCTCTATATCTATCTCTCCATATATATCTCTCTATATATATCTCTCTATATATATCTCTCTATATATATATATCTCTCTATATATATATCTCTCTATATATATATATCTCTCTATATATATATCTCTCTATATATCTCTCTCTATATATATCTCTCTCTATATATCTCTCTATATATATATCTCTTTATATATATCTCTCTACTTCTCTTTCTCTATATATATCTCTCTATATCTCTCTTTCTATATATATCTCTCTATATCTCTCTCTCTATATCTCTCCCTCTATATCTCTCTCTATATATATATCTCTCTCTATATCTCTCTCTATATATATATCTCTATTTATATATATATATATATATATATATATATATATATATATATATATATATATATATATCTATATATATATATCTATATATATATATATATCTCTCTCTTTTTTTTCTCTCTCTATATATATCTCTATATATCTCTCTCTCTGCCCTTTCCTGGCGCATAATTATTGACCATTCCCAGTGACCGTTGACGGGTGCCTCTGGTAGCATTGGTCCGTGGTGACGGCCCTTTGTTCCCATGTTGGTTGCCAGGCCAACAAAAAGCCTTGGGTGGAGTTTCTTGGTGTGGCGGGATATCCATTGAACGCTGCTCCGATATCTTGGCCGTCGCGAAGGGAACTAGTAGGAGTTTAGTACGGGGCGTGCTTCGTTGTTGTTCACCTGGTGAGAAATCGATGGCCCCTTCGGGGACCGTCTGTGCTGCTTGGTTGGGAGCCACGGCACGCCGAGGCTTGACGACACGGTCGGACGAACAGCAGCACATGGAGCGTGCCTTCTGAAAGATCCGAAACGTCTCCGATCGATAGGCGGGAGCGACTCACGCGGGGAGAACTCACCAAACCCCCTATTTTCTTATTGATTGGTCTTAAAGTGATTAAGTATAAAGTTTTTAGAATGACAGGAAAGAGAGGTCCAGGTGCTTTAAAATATACATGCGCAACATGTCAGAAGGATAAGTGGTGTGTGGATTTCCCAGAAGGGTGTTTTTTGAAATCCTACCCGGGAAGTGTCTGCACCGCTTGCATCCTGAAGGGTGAGGTCCAAGAAGCAGTTGCCTACTGTAGGGAGATACGAGATCTCTATAGGGCTTCGGAGGAGAGAGCTCGAGCACTCGAGATGAAAATATAGACTATGGAGTCAGAGCACGTTCGCAAGCTTAGCCGTCTCGAGGATAGGGTCGCAGAATTGGCCGCAAAATTAGTGACCCAGTCAACTCCAATATCCGGAGAGCCACTCAATCAAAGTGGCAACACTGCATCGTCAGTGCCCGGAGAGACTAGTGGCCAAGTGAAGAAGAAGAAGAAAAAGAAAAAGAAAAACAATTGTAATCCTTCACTCCCCCCTAATAATGATGGTTCCGACGTAGCCGTTGCCGAAAGAGTAAGTCATGATGGCTTCACTCCTGTTAGAAGGGCAGCCCATAGACCGAGAGAGGTTTCGTTACCGACACCACTCCCAACGTCAAATAGATTTGCTCCCCTGGACTCGGGCCGGGAGTCTCCAATCGTTATCGGTGACTCTCAAGTGAGGGGCTTGACAAATCGGCCAAACGGGATGCGCAAGGAAATGTGGCGCTTACGTAGCCTACCAGGCAAGAAGACGCGAGAGATCATAAAAGAAGTTAAAAAAATTAGACTAGGACAGCAAGATACGCCGGTAGTGGCCCAAGCCAGTGGAAATGACATGTTCCTACGGGAAGGCTCTGCAGGCTTTACTGAGCGCATCATCGAAGATGTCAGAAGTTTAGCTGCCTTGTTAAAAGAAATAACATCAAAACCAATCGTCGTTGGGATCATACCGAGACGCTCCGGGGGTGCCTTGGCCAACCAAAAGGCTCTGAGCATAAATTGGAGGCTAGGTGAAATCCTATCAGGAATGGGCGTATGTTTCGTCAACCCCTTCGACGAATTCTACGGTCGGTCAGGGCTGTTTAGTGAGGATGGCACTCACCTGTCTGTCCGTGGAAGAGGTGTGCTGCGTGAGCTCATCCGCCGCGGTTTATATTGGGTAAAGAAATCCGATGCAGGGGAAAGGATGATTGAGACCCCACTGGAAGAATCCCACGAAGTAGCGCCCTCGGCAGCCGAGGTCGAGCACCCAGCACCCAATCCTTCCGTCGATACAGAGGAGGGGGCGGAAGTGGGTGATGGCCAGCCTCCGAATCCAGCTTCGGAGGGAAGGACGCACGACGAACCGTCGGGAAACGGAGAAGTGGAGGGGGCAGTAGGGCTAGCGGACGCCCCCTAAGAGTTATTCTATTAAATGCCCGCTCAATAAGGAACAAGTTCTGCGAGCTTAGAGCACTGATGTCATCAGAGATGCTTGACATAGTGGCCGTCACTGAGTCTTGGATTCGTGCAGACACCAGGGACTTCATAGGTGAGTTTGGAGTACCCGGTTACGTGACCTTCCATAAAGATCGCGCTGACCGAGAAGGTGGTGGAGTTCTGGTGTATGTTCGGGCCCATCTATCTCCCATCGAATGCAGAACTGTCCCAGAGCATGAGGTAGTAGGAGTCGACCTCAAGGTCGACAATACAATGTACAGGTTCATAGTGGCCTATCGACCTCCTCATCGGACGGTAGAGGTTGATATAGACCTGTACCAAAAACTGTCCAGTCTCTTAGACGGCCCTCCCTCGCTGCTGGTAGGGGACTTCAATTGCCGAGTCGACTGGAGTGACCGAACGGGCGACGGAGAGGCATCTCGGCTTGTAGACTTTGCTGACAGCA
This sequence comes from Ceratothoa steindachneri, assembly GCA_963969495.1. Lineage (NCBI taxonomy): Eukaryota > Metazoa > Arthropoda > Malacostraca > Isopoda > Cymothoidae > Ceratothoa > Ceratothoa steindachneri. Next base: position 7,087 of record CAXAKS010000055.1, on the reverse strand, counting down.
ACTTTCTGACTCAATGGGTCGGCGAGCCTACCCGAGGGGGCAACGTTCTAGATCTAGTATTTACCACTGAAGATGACCTCGTCTCTGACCTGTCAGTGGATGAGTGCCTAGGTGGTAGTGACCATAACATGGTAAGGTTTGGAGTACGTGCTCCCTGTACGCAAGGTACTAATGAACAAGCACGTAAATTGGATCTCAGACGTGCAGACTTCAATGGGCTTCGGGAGGCACTTGGCCAGATGCAAACCAACTAACGAAGGCGGGACAAATTCCAAATGGAACGACTTCAAAAATCGTTTTATGGATCGTCAGGCCGAGTGCGTTCCCACGAAGGCAGTCAGACTAGCAAGCATTCAGCCTAGGTGGTTTTCTCAAGAAATCGCTAGTGCTATTAAAGCTAGAAAGTCAGCGCACAGAGCATGGAAGAGGAATATTAGTGCGATGCACCATGAAGCCTATGTGACCCATAGTAGAACGGTTAAGGCACTAGTGCGCACGGCTAAGCGTAACGAAGAAATTCGTGTAACCTCTCTCTCTAAAGAGAGCCCCAAGGAGTTCTTCGCGTACGTGAACAGTCGAAAACCAGTACGCCAACGCATCGGACCCCTGAGGGACGCCAACGGCGTTTTCCAGGATTCAGATGAGGAAATAGCTGGCATACTCAACGACTACTTCTCCTCGGTTTTCACGAGGGAAAGGGGCGGAGAGATACCCAGACCGCCGATAGTGATAGATCGCGAGTTAGAATCACTAGAAGCAATAACTACAACTTCCGAAGAAGTTGCTAGAAGGCTAGGTCAGTTAAATGCGTATAAATCCCCAGGTCCTGACGGCTTCCTGCCAAGAGTACTGCGTGAGGTGAAAGATCAGGTGAGCTCTCATCTTTCTGAGATCTTCAACTCATCGCTCGACAGTGGCGAAGTACTTGCAGACTGGCGTATGGCCAATGTCACCCCAATCCACAAAAAGGGGGACCGTGGCACCGCAGGAAACTACCGACCAATAAGTCTAACTTCAATCGTGGGCAAAGTACTAGAAGGCATCATAGGGGATAGGATAATGAATCATTTAGAGTCTCACGACCTGTTGAGAGACACACAGCATGGCTTCCGAAGAAAGCGCTCGTGCCTCACGAACTTGCTCGAATTCTTCCACGGTATAATGAGCGAGTTTGACAGAAGTCGAGCGGTGGACATACTTTATTTGGATTTCTAAAAGGCTTTCGATAAAGTCCCCCACCGCAGCCTGATGGCGAAAGTACATGCCCTGGGAATAAGAGGAAAGGTCGCAAAATGGTTAGAAAGTTGGTTGTCGGACAGGCGACAGAGGGTTACCATCGGAGGCCACACCTCTCGGTGGTCGTCAGTAACGAGTGGAGTCCCTCAGGGCTCCGTGCTAGGCCCTCTATTATTCATCATCTACATCAACGATATAGATGAAGGACTGGTGAGTCGTCTAGCGAAATTTGCCGACGACACAAAACTTGGAGCTAATGTAGCGAATCCCGAAAACATCGAGATGTTGAGGGATGACCTACGGAATATTGGCGAGTGGGCTGACAAGTGGCAGATGCCTTTCAACTTAGACAAGTGTAAGGTGATGCACATCGGGTATGCGAACCCCCGGTCAGGCTACGAGCTACAAGGTATGCGTCTTGAGTCTACTGATATCGAGAAGGACTTAGGTGTGCTGATTAGCAGTGATCTCAAATTCTCAAAGCAGTGCTTACAGGTGGAGAAAAAGGCTCATCGCTTGTTGGGTTACATCAAGAGGCAATTCAGCTTTCGAACAAAAGAGGTTGTTTTGCCCTTGTACAACTCGCTGGTGAGGCCTCACCTAGAGTTCGCTGTTCAGTTCTGGTCTCCTCATTATCGAAAAGACATCGATCGTCTGGAAAAGGTGCAAGAAGTGTATGCGAATTCTGCAAAATAAAAGAAAAATTTGATATCGAAAAGGCAAAATGGATGTCTGTAATAAGCTCTATGGAAAACCGCATCAATGCCCTTGAATTAAAGAACTGCGCTTGTCAAACAGAAGATGAAACCAGAATAGCTCGAGTAGATACTAAAATCGTGAAACTGGAACAAGAAGTCGCAATTCTCACTAACAAAATTGATACATCAAACATAAAAGACGAGGCCCATTCAAACCAATCATTCAGAAAAAAGCAACAATCTCAACCAAAAATAGATATGATATATTGTCCTACGAAGAAGAGGAAGAAACGTATTTAGCTGGTGACTCAATAATTCGGAATCAAATCGATCACTTTGGAAGTTGGAACATCAAAAAGCGCAAATTCCGATGCTATCCAGGAATAAAGATTAAGCAATTAACAGAACAATTAAACAACTTTGAGATGAAAAGCAAAGAGAGTCAAATCATAGCGAATGTTGGAAGCAACGATGTGTTCAACGGAAAAAACTATCAAGGTTCGGAAAGCATAATGAATGACTACAAGAAAATGATAAAAACAATCAAGACCAAAACGGATAATGCAATTGTTGTTGGGGTGCTACCAAGAATTTACGAGAGATACGAAAATCTAAGTCGAGCAATTGGGATAAATCATCGTCTAGAAGATCTTTTCAAAAAGGAGAATGTTAAATTTATTGACCCCTCGCTACTTTTCATTAACAACAAAGACTTGTTTTCTCAGGATGGCATCCATCTCTCCACAAAAGGTAAAATGAAATATGGAGAATTGCTACAAACTAACCTACGAAATTTAATGAAAAATAAAGCACCAAGTCAAGAACCACAGGGAAACGATCGAAGCCCCAATTCAGAAGAAATCAGTTAAACACATTAAAAACTCTATTCTTTAACGCAAGATCAATTAGAAACAAATTTACGGAGTTCAGAGCGCTGGTATTGACCAAAAAGTACGACATCATAGGAATAACTGAGACATGGATACATACAGAGTTACGTGATATTATTTCATAATTCCAGTTAAAAGGATACAAGTTATTTCATAAAGATAGATTACAGAGAGAAGGTGGAGGTGTTCTTTTATATGTACGCGAAGATTTGCACCCTGTAGAATGTAACACTGACTCTGTTTTTGAAATGATAACGGTTAAAATAAACCAAAAAAAGAACCTATATGTTATTTTAGTTTATAGGAGTCCACATCAGCTCCGGGAGACAGATGACCAATTTTATGAATACTTAACGAACATTTGTAAAGACAAGTTATAAGTGATCATTGGAGATTTTAATTGTGCTAAAATAAACTGGCCTAACAAAACTGCAGACTCAGAAGGACAAAGATTGATTAATTTTATTGAGGATAATTTTCTGACTCAGTGGGTGAAAGAACCAACAAGAGATGAAAACATATTGGATTTAGTGTTAACATCAGACGATGAATTGATTTAAAATTTAAATGTTGGAGACAGAATAGGAAATAGTGATCATAACGCAGTAGATTTTGAAATTAATATACCACGTGTCCTACAAAATGACACCACCGCTAAACTTAATTTCAAAAGGGCAAATTATGCTGAACTAAGAAAGAGTTTGAGCACTTTTAGGATAAATAATGAAGAAATAAACGTAGCATGGCATGAATTTAAAAACAATCTTCTCAACAAACAGTTTCAATTCATACTACTGGCTGTTATTAAAGATAAAAATGTTAATAAACCGAAATGGCTATCTCAAGAAATTATGAAACTCATTAGAAACAGAGATAAAACATATAAAAGGCTAAAATACAACCATAACATAGAAAACAGGAATCATTATCTGGAATTGAGAAGAAAAGTTAAAGCCGAGATTACAAGAGCAAAACGAAATGAAGAAATAAGAGCAGCTCAAAATTGCAAAAATAATCCTAAAGAGTTCTTTGCCTTAGTAAACAGCAGAAAACCCATAAAGAACAATATTGGCCCAATAAGAGATAAGTACAATAATTTGCAGTTCGATGATATTGGAATAGCAAACACTCTCAACGAATATTTTGTATCTGTTTTCACAAAAGAGTGTAACTCGTATGACTATACAGAAACACGTGAAATGGCTAATATTATACCACTCGAATCGGTTCGATGCAGTGTCGACAACACAAAGAAACTAATATAGAAGATGAATAAATTTACCCAAGAGTTTTAAAAGAAGTCATAAATAAAGTAGCAGAACATCTTACGCAAATTTTCAATTTATCCCTTGAGAGTGGAATTGTTCCTCAAGACTGGAAGATGGCAAATGTAACGCCAATATTTAAGAATGGATGTAAAGAGACTGCCAGCAATTTTCGCCCTATAAGTTTAACTTCCGTAGTTGGGAAACTCCTTGAAACTCACATTTCCAATACAATTGTAGAGCATTTAGAAAAGAATAAACTCCTAAATGATTCTCAGCATGGCTTCAGGAGAAAGAGATCTTGCCTCACAAATTTACTAGAGTTTTTTCACTATATAAATACCTTGTACGACAATAATAGATCGGTTGACATTTTGTATCTAGACTTCCGAAAGGCATTTGATAAAGTTCCGCATAAGAAGTTGATGTGTAAAGTAAGAGCCTTTGGAATAAAAGGCGAAATTGCAAAATGGATAGAAAATTGGCTTACGGATAGAAAACAGCGAGTAGTTATAAACGGACAAGCGTCAGAATGGGTTTCCGTTTGTAGTGGCGTCCCGCAAGGCTCTGTCCTTGGCCCGTTACTATTCATTATGTACGTTAATGATATAGATGATGGCCTACTATCGAAAATTTCTAAGTTTGCTGATGATTTTAAATTAGGAAAAGGGATAATTACTGAACAGGACGTTCAAGAATTTCAAAATGATATTGATAAAATAGTAAGATGGACGGAAAAATGGGAATTGCCCTTAAATCTTGAAAAGTGCAAAATAATGCATATTGGTTATAATAATCCAAGGAGAGAATACAAACTGTTCGACAATGAGATCAAAGAAACTGAAAATGAAAAAGACCTAGGTGTCTACATTACAAACGATCTAAAGTTTTCACGGCAGTGCATCGAAGTCGAAAAGAAAGCGCAAAGGATTCTTGGATATATAAAACGCCAAATTACTTTCAAAAATAAGATTACAATTCTGAATATGTACAATGCACTAGTAAGGCCACAATTAGAATATTGTTCCCAAGCCTGGTCTCCTTACTTAAGAAAAGATATTGAGAAGTTAGAAAAAGTACAGGCCAGAGCCACGAAATTGATTCCAGAACTAAGGAATTATAATTATGAAACAAGATTAGAAAGATTAAATTTATTCAGCCTTGAAACAAGAAGATTGAGAGGTCAATTAATAGAAATTTTTAAAATACTAAAAGGAATAGAAAATGTCGACTCTAATATTTGGTTTCAGTTTAGCACATCTACTACGCGATCAAACGGAATGAGAATAAAACCCAAGAATTTTCGCACAAATATATGTGGGAACTCATTTGCGTATAAAATTGTGAACAAGTGGAATCAATTACCAGAGGATGTAGTGAAATGTAATACAGTAGAAAATTTTAAAAAGAAATTAGACAAAATTTTAAGAAATCTAACATAATATGTGACGTGACTAATAAGTTAAAATAAAATTTGTATGCTAATTTTAAGATTTACAAAATATTAATTGTATTTATTATAAAAATATATTTATTGTATGCAATCATAATAAAATGCTTTTTGACATGAATATGTTGTAAATATTCCTTATAGCTCAGAATCATTAACCAAAGACAAAGAACGAGTTTATGTTCTAATATTGGACGAGAAACCCTAATCTAAGTTGAATGTATATATATATATTAGCATGTAAAATATTATATAGAATAAGTAAGTTATGAGAGAACAGCAAATTGACAAAAAAGAGTTAACTCTTGCATAATGTAGCACAAGTAGCATAATAAAAAGTTTGGATGTAGCAAATAAATACCAAAAAATAAGTACCTCCATTGAAATGGAACGAATGTTCTTTCGAGGTACTTACTATCCTTGTAACTCCTTGTAACTCTCTCTCTCTCTCTCTCTCTCTCTCTTTCTCTCTTTTTTACGCTTTCTTTCTCTATTTCTTTCTCTCTTTTTTTACTCTTTCTTTCTCTATTTCTTTCTCTCTTTTTTACTCTTTCTTTCTCTATTTCTTTCTCTATTTCTTTCTCTCTTTTTTACTCTTTCTTTCTCTATTTCTTTCTCTCTTTTTTTACTCTTTCTTTCTCTATTTCTTTCTCTCTTTTTTTACTCTTTCTTTCTCTATTTCTTTCTCTCTTTTTTTACTCTTTCTTTCTCTATTTCTTTCTCTATTTCTTTCTCTCTTTTTTACTCTTTCTTTCTATATTTCTTTCTCTCTTTCTTTCTCTATTTCTTTCTCTCTTTTTTTACTCTTTCTTTCTCTATTTCTTTCTCTCTTTTTTTACTCTTTCTTTCTCTATTTCTTTCTCTCTTTTTTTACTCTTTCTTTCTCTATTTCTTTCTCTCTTTTTTTACTCTTTCTTTCTCTATTTCTTTCTCTCTTTTTTTACTCTTTCTTTCTCTATTTCTTTCTCTCTTTTTTTACTCTTTCTTTCTCTATTTCTTTCTCTCTTTTTTTACTCTTTCTTTCTCTATTTCTTTCTCTCTTTTTTACTCTTTCTTTCTCTATTTCTTTCTCTCTTTTTTTACTCTTTTTTTACTCTTTTTTTACTCTTTCTTTCTCTATTTCTTTCTCTCTTTTTTTACTCTTTTTTACTCTTTTTTACTCTTTTTTACTCTTTTTTACTCTTTCTTTCTCCATTTCTTTCTCTCTTTTTTTACTCTTTTTTTACTCTTTTTTTACTCTTTTTTACTCTTTTACTCTTTTTTTACTCTTTTTTACTCTTTTTACTCTTTCTTTCTCTATTTCTTCTCTCTTTTTACTCTCTTTTTACTCTTTTTTACTCTTTTTTACTCTTTTTTTACTCTTTTTTTACTCTTTTTTTACTCTCTTTTTACTCTTTTTTACTCTTTTTTTACTCTTTTTTTTACTCTTTTTTAACTCTTTTTTTAACTCTTTTTACTCTTTTTACTCTTTTTTACTCTTTTTTACTCTTTTTTTACTCTTTCTTTCTCTATTTCTTTCTCTATTTCTTTCTCTATTTCTTTCTCTAT